>PVJL010000271.1:376385-446252 GCA_004026885.1 Lyroderma lyra
AAAAAAAAAAAAAAAAAAAAAAAAAAAAAAAAAAAAAAAAAAAAAAAAAAAATATATATATATATATATATATATATATATATATATAAATAAGATCTGCATATAAATAAAAATTTATGTGCAGATCTACAGGGTCCAGCACAAATAACACCTCCTTTTTTAGGTGCTTGTAGTTTATGCCAAATCTTTTATTACAAAATCATAAGCATGTAGTTATATTAATATCATAACTACATTAACTAGTACTTTTAAAAGAGCATTACTTCTGCCGAACCCTGTATTTATAACATGGTATATAATCAGAGATGTGTTAAGGATGGTTCAACTAAAAGAAGTATTAGAAAAATGTGGTAACTAGGGAGTTCCCTGATGGTGTAGTGGCTTAAGGCTTCAGCGCTGGCGCTGTCAGTGCTGCGGCCTGGGTTCGATTCCCAGCCAGGGAGCTGCTCACATACCAAAAAGAAAAAAAAAGAAAAAAGAAAAGAAAAATCTGGTAGCTAAAGGGAGAGGTTACTGCATATGCTCTACCTAGGATTTCATATGGTGTCCTTAAAAGTTAAAATTTATGTAATTGTCAATAAAAAACCAATTACCTTGCTCACCCCCAATAATTCCTTTCCATCTTTGTGACTGCAAAATATGTTTCTCCAAGAAAGAGAAGGTAATGCATACATGTGCTTCTGGATTTTGTTTTAATCAAGTATTAATTAAAAACCTCTCTTTTGAAATACTGTAAACTGATTACAGTGTATTTAAAAAGCCAACGGAGAAGGAGAACAGAGGTACTACACAGACTTGGACAGGGTACCAGTATTAAAATTAATTTTCACACCAGCACTGACCACAGCAGAGAAGGTAGGAAAGTGGCCTTCCTCATTTAGAGTCTGGAAACTGCACCAGCCCTGAAGAATCAATTGGCAGGAAAGGGTTGGGATGGGACTTCGAAGACAGAGTCCACCCTAGGCTCTGTCACTTAGCAGCTGCATGTTACTTAATCGCATTAAGAATCAATTTTCTTACCTGCAAAATGAGAGGAGATAATTTCCTACCCCGTAGGGTTGTTGTGAGAATCAAATGGGGGAAAAAAGTATCACAACGCACTACACACGTAACAGGCATTAAAGGTAGTCTGCCACGGTCTG
This sequence comes from Lyroderma lyra, assembly GCA_004026885.1. Classification (NCBI taxonomy): domain Eukaryota; kingdom Metazoa; phylum Chordata; class Mammalia; order Chiroptera; family Megadermatidae; genus Lyroderma; species Lyroderma lyra. The sequence continues at coordinate 377,528 of PVJL010000271.1, forward strand.
CATCGTAATTCTACTGTTTAACAAGATGTGCGACCTCTTTTGCTTCAGTCTCATTATCAGTTAACTTAGATGATAGCCATCACCCCATGGGTTGTATAAGGACTAAATGAGATAACACATGGAAAACACTTAAGAATTCACACAGCGAATGCTCAATAATGTTAGCTATTATTACTCATGTTAAAGAATTAGAGCTGCTTAGGTCTCTATATCTCAATCTGTTGTGGCAGCGCAGAGAAAGAAAAATTACTAAGCTTGATTCTGTGGATGGGAAATTGGCCATAGATTGAATTCCTTTTTACTTCATCAAAGTAAGATCCTACTGCACAGATGCTCAATTGACCAAAAGCCATCACTGTGACATGTTCTATACTAATAGCTTCAAGTATTCCAGTACAGGACAAAATGACTAAATAGTTTTATATAGGTGAAACAGCTCTTGTTCTCAGGAACCTAAAGTTTATTAAATAAGATACGTGAAAATTTATAATGCAGAGAAGAGAGTAAAAGAATAAGTGGGAGGCAAAATAAATGGTTAGAAGATGTCAGAGAAGTACAAGACCTTCCCCCGACCTGGGGAAGGTTAAATGCATGGAAAAGGAGAATTTTAGCTGGGCTTTGAAGAAAGAGCAGGATTTGGAAATATGGAGGAAAGAAAGGGAGAAAAAAAGGACAATTCTCAGTGGATGTGACAGTGAGCAAGAGCACATAGGTATGAAAACACGGGGCACATTTGTGAACCAAATAGTTCAGTTACACTGATCCATCGCAGTTTTATTCCTCACAATTAAAAAAACAAAAGATATAATTCACAAACTATAAAATCCACCCTTTAAAAGCATACAGTTTACTAGATTTCAGTATATTCCTAAAATTATACAACATCACATTATCTAATTTGAGAATATTTTCATCACCCCAAAAAGAAACCCCATGGCCCTTAGCAGTCGCTCCCCATTCCCCCTGAAGGTGGCCAGCCCACCCAGTGAGCTCCCAGCAGTCACAGCTGTTTGCAGCTGGAAGCCCTTGGGTGGGCAGGCACCCGAGTGGTGAGTGTGGAGTGGGTACTGGCAGAGGGTGCCTGCTGCACTTGCTACATATGGCTTCAGCCTCCATCTCACAAATCTGTATCTCTAGTCTTCATCGCTTTCTGTAACCACATGGACATCCCACAGGAAGATCACAAATTCAGTGTCCTTCACGGAACTTGTTTCTGTATGTCCAATCTTAGTGCATAGTACCACCGTGAATTTGATCACTCAAGACAAACTTCTTGGTCAGCCTAAACTCCTTTTCCCTTGTTCTCCAACTCTAATTGTTGACTGACAACTCCCATCAATGTCATACCATCATCTTTCCTGTGTTGTTTGCCCTTTATTCTTTCCTACGATTTCTGCATTAGTTCAGGCCTTCCGTTAGCTCTCACCCAATCTACTGAAATGATGATCTAAGAAATTTCCTGCCTTGAATCTTCTTTTTTTCAATTTACTCTTCGCTCTGGTACCAAAAACATAGTTCTAAAATGCAGAATTAGTCCTATGGTTCCCTGAGCTTAAAATCCTTCAATTGCTAATCAGTGCCTTCCCTGTGCTAAATTTAGAACATGGTGCTGGCCTCAGTGTTCTCCTACCTGCTGTCTTGTAGTGTCAACCCCCATTCCTCACGTATCTAGAACCCCAAGTAGTGGTGGACTGCTGGCAGTTCCCCAGTGTGCTTTTGCTCATGCAATATATGTCTCCCTCTTTTTAACGTGGTAAACGATTCCAAGACTCATTCAGTTCAAGTTCTCTTCTGTGAGGTCTTTTCTGTCTTCTTCCAACCAGACAGGAGTAATCACTCCCTTCTTTGTGCTCCAGCTGTGATCCTTCCATAGCACCTGTGACACTTCAGTACATTACTGTGTCTCTTACTAAATTCTAAGCTCCGTGAGACCAGGAGCCATATCTAATTCATTTCTACAACCCTTGCAGAGTGCCTTGCACAGTCTTACTGCTCACTGACATGGTTGAATACTAGAGATTTGGGAGTCATTGCATAGAGTGGAGAATGAAATTATGCTGTGGGAAGACCAGGGGCAGGAATTACATTTACTGAGCTTGTACTTCGCTGAAGTATGAAGGATTCTCTGTTTGACTCAAGAGCCTCTGTACTTTTCACTAATCATATAAGTGCTGAAGAGGGTCCCTTCTATTTGGCAATAATAAGTTAATCATTTGTTGACTCTGGTGAGAGGTATCAGGAGAAGATTGAGGCCAAAGCCAAATTGCAATGAATAGAGGAGGTGAATGGAAGATGAGAAAAGGACATAGAGAGTGAATGCTGGTTCTCATGTTTTCAGTTTCCAAGGACCAATAAATTTACCAAAATTGGAGACTAATCAAGTTACCAACTTCTTGTTTTCCCAATTAAGAACATTAAAATAAAGCAAGACCTCAAAATCACTAATCATTAGGGAAATCCAAATCAAAACTGCAATGTGATACTATCTCATACCCATCAGGATAGCTACTATCCAAAAACAGAAAATAAATAACAAGTGTTGGTAGGAAGGTGGAGAAGTTGGGACCCTTATGCACTGTTGGTAGGAATGTAAAATGGTATAGCTGCTATGGAAAAGAATATAGCAGTTACTAAAAAAATTAGAAGAATTATCATAGGATTCAGCAGTATTTCTGGGTATGTGTCTAAAAGAATTAAAAGCAGGATCTTGGGGAGTTCCCTGGTGGTGTAGTGGCTAACGCTTAGGCACTGTCAGCGCTGTGGCTTGGGTTTGATTACCAGCCAGGGAACTTACCCACATAAAAATAAATAAATAAATAAATAAATAAATGAAAATAAAAATAAATGCTGCAAAGGGCAGGTTCTTTCAAATAAAAAAAATAAATAAAAGCAGGATCTTGAAAAGATATTTGTACATCCACATTCATCACAGCGTAAGCCACTCGAGTATCCATTGATGGATAAGCAGAATGTGGTGTGTACATACAATAGGATATTATTCAATCTTAAAAAGGAAAGAAAGTCTGACATACTCATATGCTACAACATGAATGAACCTTGAGGACATCATGCTAAGTGAAATAGGCAGTCACAAAAAGGCCAATATTGTATGATTCCCTGTACATGAGATACCTAGAGTAGTCAAATTTAGAGTGAAAGGTGATTGCCCAGGGCAGGAAGGAGGACTGAATGGGAATGCAAATGGGAAGTTGTTGTTAATGGATACAGAGTTTCAGTTTTACCAGATGAAAAGAAATTTGGAGGTGGGTGGTGGTGATGGGTGCACAACAATGTGAATATACTTAATGTCACCAATGGTCAAGATGGCAAATTTTATGTTAGGTGTATTTTACCACAACTGAACAACAACTGAGCAAGACAATAAAAAACAAACTAAGAATTTATTATGTTAATTTAAAAACTATTGTGTAATTTTTAAAATGTAACATCAAATATGAAGACAGACTATAAGAATAACAATCAACTTTTTGATTTAATACAATTACCTTGTTAACAAAATATATTTTTTTCTCAATTTTCTCACTTTGCAACAGACTGAATAAACATAGTCATGGATAGGCATTAATATGGAACTGGCATTTGATAGTGTTAATTGCATTAAAAATGGAAGTAAAAGGAAAGAGGACACTAATTAAAGAAGGTAGCAGCAGATTCAAGGAAAATCATTATCTGTCATTATTGGTTAGGCTGTACTATTACATACTATGATAAGATAAATATTTTTCATATTTCTGGCGGGTACTACTTTGAATAATCAAAAGGTATTTGTTTTCAGACATCCAATATTTTATTGAGATTTTGTATGCTGCCAGTTTCCCGATCTTGTAAGGATTATATTATCGAAGTGTATGTTAAAGATGTGTGTGTGTGCACGTGCATGCACACACACACTTTAATGAAGATAAACATAGGAAATACTACTACACAGAGATGTGTAATCAGGCTATTACTGAGCCACTATACCATGTTTTCTTCGTATTTTCAGTCTCTAAAAATCGTAAATAGTAATTTTTATTGTATCACATATATATAGCATGGTCCTATATGTCATGTATTTCCTGTCTGAGCCATTAGCTTGTTTTCTGATTGGTGTTCATTTTTCTATAGTCTAAGAGTAAAATTGAAAGAAGGGGACCATTGTGCCTCAGAGTGGAATGAAATTGCAGTTTTTCTATGGCTACTTCCTTGGTTGATGAAATTTCCTTCCAGCCCACTTTCTAAAATGGCAATTTTGCTTCTTCCTAATTCGTAACACAGATTTAACCCTAAACTGATAGAAGGGTTTTCATGGAGGACTTAAAAATTATGTATTATGAAAGGCAATTAATTAGTATGTTTTGCTTTCTTGCAGATCTCTAAATTCAAACTTTAGTGTTCCCCATAATAGGTGTGTGACTTACTGAGTGAAAACCACAGAAGATCAAGGTTTGGCCAGTGACAGAAAGGGATTAGCCTCACTAAAATTGTATGCTGAGTAATTTAGCTTCTTTTAAAGAAAATTTAGGTATCCTCTTGGCTTGGTCCTGATGATGAGTTTTGTTGAAATGCTTTTTCAGACATTAAAATTGAAGATGGATTAATCCATTTAATTTGTTGTAGTTAGGACAGTGGAGTATAGATAAACTGTAGAGTTGAAAAGATTTTTTATGACCACAATCTGTATTCTTTTAGAAATACTGAAACACTTGAAATACTTTATTAATGTTTTCAGATATGTAAATGGAACAAACAGCATAAATTTATCCTAAATGTAAGCAAAAATAAAGGTACATACATATATAGAAACATGAGGTTTAAGGCAGAATTTGGGTTATGGTATTGTGTTGCAACTTTCTATTATTATTATTAATAGATATGTGTGGCATAGTCAACTTGGTTTTTTAAAATGACTGTTGCTATTTTCTGTGAATTTGTGTTATTTTTATTTGTTTTAACATTATATTTTTGAATCCTGTGGAAAGACATTTTTAGAGCCTTTCTTCCTCTTTTATTTGAGGCTTCTAGGGTTAACCTAAATCTTAAAAACAAACATTTTTTTGGTATGACTTGAAAATTACTCTTGGAATAATTGTTCTTTCATGAAAAGTCAGAAAAGACCTCATTAACAATCACAATTAATACTGCTTCAAGATTACAAAACTGAAAGAAAGAGTGCTTTTATGGTTAAATCTGATTACAATCTGTGTGGCCTAACCAGTAGAAAAACCTCACAGTTTCATTTCATTAAAACAGATAAATAGAATATAATACCTTGGAAAAATCCATAAATACTCCCAAAGCAAAAGGCAACCAAGTACCTCAGTCTAAAGATTATATTAATTTGCATTTTAGTATTTAATTCTTTTTTAGAAAAGATTCACTTTTTCTCCTTCTAATAGATATGGTATTAGATATCCGACGAATGAAAGGAGAAAAAGCAGTACAAAATGAGTATTCTATTTAAAACTTGGAAATAAAATAATTTTAAAGGGTTTAGCAAAAACTTACCTCAGCATATTAACGATTAGATTTTACTAGCTCCTTAAATTTTCTCCTTTGAAACTGGAAAAACCTGTAGATTAGAGAAAAAGTGCTCTGGCTGCAGTTGAGTTGGCTTTGCATGCCCCAGAGCTGCTTAACTTTCCTGTGTGCTTTAATTTTTCTTATCATTAACAATGAGGATAATAATAATCTCTCTCATCATACTAATTTATAGAATTAAGGGATCTTTAGAAACCTATTATCAACACATCTAACTTTCTTGATCACATTTTTAACTTACAACATAAAATTTTAGCTAGTCATTTTGGTTGGAAGCAAGTCCTTGAGCTAACAGCTTTTTGTCTTTCACATATGATCGTTAATATATTCCAGAAATTGGTGTCCTGTCACCTACTTGATTCTATACGCTGCTAAAGAAAATCAATGTAGACAGAATTTTTTGAATAAAAAATAAAAATGTATCTATAAATACGAGTATACACACATACACTAAATATATAGATACTCTCCATATTAATCAGTTGACTGAGACTTCACGTTACAGTCAATTTTGGTATTGTATATATCAGAGCTGTCTATTCTGTGAGCTGTAAGAAGATGAATTTCTCTTCGGTTCTTCTCTTTCTATTCTCTCTATCCTCACATACTTAAGTGGATTAAAATTCCTTACTAAGGATTCATTTCTTTGGATCTTGAAGGTTTTTGGTTTTCAGAGCCCACAGAGAAATATTGATTTAAAAGCAGGACAAAATTAATAAAGGAGTGAAAGGAATTTTGGTTGGGGGCAAGGCTAGTGTTGGTGAAAGGAATTGGGGGTTTATGGGGAATGTTCTCCTCCCCTCCTTTGAGAAGAGAGTGAATGTTATTCTAAAGGGCTGGGAAGGGAGAAGGCCAGAAAAACAGAGGAAAAGAGATTTTTTTACCCCCCATGTTTATTGCCACCTTGATTTGACCTCTGATCTGTGGTGAAAGGAGTTGGGAAGATTTATAGGAAATTTGGATTCCTGAGATTTCCAGGGAACTGCGAAAGCCTGGCTCTGTTCTGCAGAAGCAAGCATTAATATTTCATTCTATTATTGAAAGCTGTGGTGGACAGAGTTGGTCAGGGATATAATGTGTCCTCTGTACATATGGTGTGGCAATTAAAGGGACAGAAGGCAAGGTGTTTCATTTTGAGGCTTCTGCAGAGGCAAAAAGTGAGGGGAAAGTTGACAGGTTTGAATTTAAACTGCCTACTCCATAATTTATCTGGGCTTGGCCCACTTTGCCAGTCTTTTACCGTAAACCTCAGGGCCTTACAAAATAACTACTACACAACATAGGCTGACCAAACATGCTGTTTTAAACAGGACAGAAAACAACAGTTCTGTCCTTTTTAAATGGTATGTATGGTCAGCCTGCTGACACCTTGATTTGAGCCCAGTGAGACTAGGCTGATCAGACATACCGTTTGAAATGAGACAGTACTGTTTTCTTTCTCATTTAAAATATGTCTGGTCAGCCTAACACAACATGATAATTAATGCTATCATTAATCTATTTTATGGTTTTTGCTTATGTATTTCTCAAGAGTGTGTGATTAACGTAGTGGTTCTAAGCCCTGCTAGAATCACCTGGGGCGTTTTAAGGAAACCGGATGTCCAGGTCATACATCAGACTAATCACATCAGAACCCCTAGGGGTGGCACCCAGTCATTATTTAGTAAAAAACAAAAAACCTTTCTGATTCCATGGGCTTAATGTATGATCTTTCCCAGGTGAAATACATTTAACACAGTTCTCAATGTTTTAGCATCAGGACTCTTACATTAGTAACAATTTTGAGGCCCACAAATAGCTTTTGTTTATACTGATTGCATCTATTATACTTTAATATTTATTGTGTGGAAAATGAAAACAGGCATTTTATAAATATTTAATTACAGATTTATTTAAAAATAAAAGCATTACATGTTAAATAACATTTTTATGAAAAAAATCACTTTTCTTAAGCAAAAATAATTTTGTGCAAAGATCGGCATTTTTGATCATTTATAAAAACTATTTTTTTAATTCATTTTTATTGTTGGACTTATTTGGGTGACATCTGTTAGCAAGGATTACATAGGTTTCAGGCATACAATTCTACAGTGCATCGTCAACTTGTTGTATAATAAGTTCACCACCTAATGTGACTTCTCTTTCCATCACCTTATATTTAGCTTCCCCCATAAAAACTATTTTAAGGTCTGACTTATTAGAGAACAACTGGATTTTTAATGCATTCAATCTACTGTGTGGTATGTTAATTTTGGTTGAAGTATGAAGAAAATTCAGCTTCACACTGACACGTGGTAGGAAAAGGAAGGAGCATTTTAATAGCCTCTTCAGATAATTATGGATAATCTTCTGTTATTAAATCAAAACATGACAAATGACAAATGTCATAAAAGTTAGTTGCAGTGGGGAATCTGAAACCATATCAGATGTTTTACTCCATGACATAAAAATTTATTGGTCTCTCTCATACTTTGAATGGATCTTTTCTTTGTGACTGGGCATTGAGCATTGGAAAACAGTGGTTCACTAAGTTATGCAGCTATTCCAAATGTTGAGGATTTCATTTTATATTATTTTTTAAAATCACATTTGTTAAAATAACGGACTTTGTCAGAAAAGTGTTGTATCAGTTAACTGTCACACTTATGGTAGTAGATTCAAGTTTTCCAAAATTCCAGTATTTACTTGAGAGATCCAGTTTTATCACTGGCAATAAATACTGTCAGTTATTATCCTTGAAGCCATAGGCTCACTTTATTCATTTTCAAACAAATATCTGCTAGATACCCATATCTGAATAACTATAGGTTATCAGTCAACTATCCTTTCAAGCAAAAGTAGAATTTTATGAAAAAAGCAGATAGTTCACCATGTATCACAAACAATTGTGCAATTGCTTTTCCTTGAGACAATTGCCCTTAAGAATGTAGCAGAAGTATTTTATTTGTACTTTCCAATTTGTCATGCAGAATATTAAAAGATACATACCCTCAATTTCTGCTTCCAGTCAAGATGGATAACAGAGACTGGATTTATCATATCCCATCTTGAAAAAAAATCAAATCATGATGTTCAAATATTGGAAAACAGGCATTATAGGAGAGTGACAAAAGAAGGGAAACAAATGACATGAGCCAGATGCCTTTTCCAGCTCACTGTCTTGAGAGAGTTTCAAGGATGCTGTGCAGGCAGAAGGAATCCAAACAAAGCGAGGGGGTCTCTGTGCGATGAAGATGGAGTTGAGAACATGAGAAGGTCGGGTGACTAGAATTTACAGGGTAGAGTATAGGAGGAGAGAGAGCAAGCTTCATGAAGAGAGTGCCTCAAAGATCAGTAAAGGCTTCTTCATAAGTCTTCAGCTGACTACAGAGCCCCATGTGCATGTGAGAGGAAAGACTACAGAAAGGCATAACAACCCCCAGAGCACAGACAGGCAAGAAGATTTTGTGTTTCCACCAGTCAGAGTGAAAACACCTCAGTATGCAAGGGGAAAAGAGTAGAATACCCAGAGATGTTGCTTTAGTCAAAGGCTAAATTATACCTGGATTACAGGCTGCTCTGTTTCAGTCTAATGAAACTTAAAAGCAACCCTCGAAAAGATCAAACTGGGAGTTCCTGGTGGTGTAGTGGCTTAAGGCTTCGGCACTGGCTCTGTCAACGCTGCGACCTGGGTTCGATTCCCAGCCAGGGAACTACCCACATACTACAAAAAACAAACAAAAAAAGAAAAGATCAAACTGTTTACAACTGAATTGTGTCTCAGAACAAAGATAAAGAATATTTAAAGGAATACAGATATGACCAGCACCCACAAAAGTAAAATTCACAACATTTGGTATCTAATAAAAAACTTACCAGTCCTGCAAAGAAGTAAGAACATACAAGACATAATGAGGAGAAAAATAATTAATGGAAACAGACACATATATGACACAGATGATGTTTTAGCAAATAACAGTAGTAAAACAGTTGTCATAACTATATTCTATATTTTCTAAAGGTAGAGGAAAGGTTGAGCATGTTAAGGAGAGATCTGGATGGTATAAAGAAAATCTAAATCAAACATTGAGGGAAGGATAAAAGTAATGTCTGATATCAAAAGCACACTGGATGGAATTAATAACAGATCAGCACTGCAAAAGAAAAGGTCAGTGAACTTGAAGACATAGAAGTAGAAAACCTAACCAACCAACCAACCAAACAAACAAACAAGATGGAACAGAGCACTGGTGAACTGTAGAAAATCTTCAGACAACTTGGTATGTTTGTAATTGGAGTCTCCAAAGGAGGAGGGGATAAAAATACTTGAGAAATAATGGCTAATTTTTTTCTAAATTTGCTAAAAATTTGAAACCCACTGATCCAAGAATCTCTGTTCATCCAAAGCATGAGAACAGAAAGAAAACTCCACCAAGGCATATCACAATTAAATTACTTAAAAGCTGTGATAAAGAGAAAATCTTAAGATAGACTGAGGCACATTACATACAGAGGAACAAAGATTGGGCTGACAGCAAAGTTCTCATCAGAAACAAAGCAAGCAATGGGACTCTGGAGTTGTTAACATTTTTAAAGTTACCAGATGGGCATATGCATCTATACAAAGGATGGAAGAATATCAGAAATGATAAATATGTGGGTAAATAAAGAACACTTTTAAAAGCCCTTATTTTAATAACCTCTTTGAAAGGTATTTGTTTAATGTGAAGCTTATAACAACAGACTGTGGAGTTAATAACATATTTATAAGTAAAATATCTGACAATAACAAAAAGACAAAGGGAAAATATAAGCATACAATTGTAAGGTGCTTGTACTATACATTAAGCAACATAGTAATTCTTGATGGTAGACAGTAATACATTAAAGATGTATATTCTAAATCCTAAAGCAACCACTAAAAAAGGAAGAAAGGTATATTTGACTAATGAAGATAAAATGGAATAATAAAAAAAATCAATTAATCCAGGATCAATAAGAAGAAGTGGTTAAAATGAACAAAGAACAGATTGAACAAATAGAAAACAAATAGCGAACTGGTACATTTAAGTTTGACCATATCAATAATCACATTAAATATAAGTAATCTGAACACTCCATTTAAAAGCCAGAGATGATCTAATTGGGTAAAAATGCAAGACCTAACTATAAATTCCTTATAAGAAATCCACTTTAAAGTATATAAGCAATAGTTTAAAAAGGATGGAAAATAATATATTTTGCTAATGCTAATCAAAAGAAAGTTGAAGTGGCTATATTATCTCTAGAAAAAAAGCATATTTCAGAGCAAAAAATATTACCAAGCATAAGGAGTTTTATTTCATAATGATAAAGAGAGCAATTTGTCAAAAAAACATTGTAATCCTAAACATTTATGCACTTAATCAGAAAGCTTAGAAATACATGATAAAAAAAATTAACAGAAGTGAAAGAAACAGGCAAATCCACAATCATAGTCAGAGATTTCAGCACCACTCTCTTAGTAAGCAATACAAGACAGAAAATCAGTTATGATATAGAAGATTTGGAGAGCATTATCATCTACCTTGACTGAATTGACATACATAGGGCATTCTACCCAATAACAGAAGAATACAAACTCTTTTCATGTACAGAAGGAATATTTACCAAGATGGATCATATTCTAGGCTATAAATCAATTCTCAAAAACTTTAAAAGGATTCATCCATGCCAAGTCTGTTCCCTGACCATGATAGTTAAATTTGAAATCAATAACACAAAATATCAGGGAAATCCTCAACTGTTTTGAAATAAATAATGCTATTTTGAAATCCTACGAATAAAAAATGGCTACATTCATTCTTTTATTTGTGTGGTAATGGTTTCATGGATGTAAACATTAAAACTCATCAGATTGTATACTTTAAATAGGTACAGTTTAATATATCCTAATTATATCTCAATAAAGCTGTTAACAAAGGCAAGTACTCAAGGGTGGAGATTTAATAATTGAACACAGGCCATGGTGTTGAGAGCTCCGAAGCCTAGCCACTACACCACCAGGGAACCCCCTATAACCACAATTTTTATTGCTTCATCACTGATATTTTTAAGTGAAACTGACTCTTTTATCTTTCTGTCCCCGCCGCCCCCCTGCCACTATGCATGGCAGTGAAGAATACAATGACTACAAGTAGTTGTTTTTTTTTAATACTACAGTTTTGTGTCCTGTTTTCATAAGTGCTAAGGTGCCAGAGTTTTACCCACTATTGCTTTTGCAACATCAGTGCAAAGTTAGTACAGTAACAAAAAAGAAATCTTCATATTGTTGTAAAAACTGATTGATCTTGCAGACATCCAAAAGGGTCTATGGATCACATTTTCAGAACTGCTGTCTTAATAGAAATTTCTGGTCATTACTGCTTTAGTCCACTTTACAGGTGGGGCTAGATATATGAGAATCTGCACAGGGAAGATCTTTTCTAGCACTTGGGTCCTTAATATGCTTCAAATCACAGCATAGAATCTATACTATAATAAAGATAATAACCACTCCACTTGTGACGAGAGCTATCACTGCCTACACAAAAAAATTTCTTTTCCATAATCGAAAACAGGGCACGGAATTGTTTAACTAAATGTAACAGTCATGGATCATCTTCCATAGGAAGAATTTGAAGAAAGGAAAAGTTGCAGGAGCAGAAAAAAAAAAAGCAGATATAAAGAACTTCAGAAAGTTTCCAGAATAAACGAAGAGAGACAAGAAGAATAAGTGAAGGAAAGGGGAAGAAGGACATTTAATGTGTGAGGCACAACAAAAGAAGGCAGTGATACATCAGTAGGGAGTTGTGTTGGATTTGTCTATTTATGGAAGGTTGTCAGAAAAGCCTATATGTATAAAACACAAGTTACTAAAATCAGCTTCACTTACTATGTAAAACATTTTAGACTTGTATGAGATACACTGTACGGATGCATTATTAATACAGAGAGGCACCGCTCAGAGTGCACTGTCAGGGAAGGACTGTTTCTGCTGTTGGAGTACTGTTGGCAGACAGCCTCTGGCTGTCAGGTCTTTTGGCTTTGGACATCTGCTTGCAGGAAGTCCCCCATTGAGGTGGGGGTATAAAGCCCCAACCATTCTGACTCACCTTGGAACAACACTGACATGGATCTCAGCTCCAGTGCTCCCCATGGGGTTGGGTGAGGCTGTGGAAGGGGGCCCACTTCCCTGCTAACTTTGCTGTCTGCCCGGTCCAGTTCCTTCCACTCCCTCCCTCAGGGGTTTGTCCCAGGGGCACTCCCTAATACACATCCTGAATGCTAAACTCTGTCTAGAGTCTGCTTCCTGTAGATCCCAAACTGCAACAGCATCTTATTGACTCCAGTATAACCACACTTGGAGAAAACTGGAGAACCTTTGGGAATGGAAAACCATCATCAAATTATGTGTTATTTTAACTTAATCATATCCTTATTTCTTATTTTGAGTTGCTTATACTAAGCATGATACTATCTTTAATGTTTTGTTTCATGTAGTTTTACTATTCCCACCTTCCCTCCCTTATAGGAATCAAATAGGTAACAGGATAAGAAAAACAGGCTGTTACCCAGACACTTGGGAACCCACTATTTCAAGGTTGGTGTTAGCAACAAGAGAGGAAATATATTGGGAGATGTGATCATGGTTTTGTTCGGAATATTGTTAACAATAGGAAGTTTTCAAGTGGTCAGAATATCAGAACTGTCCATGTATGTAGCAAAGAAGCTATTTAATTTGAAGCCTGAAGATTCAAATGGTCACTTGAAACTCTCCGACATGGATAAGGTAGTTTTGAACCTCAGGGAAGTTGGGTACTTCCATCCTGCCTTCCCCTGTTGCTCCAGAGGAGGGCAGAACGGTGTCTCCCCAGGCCAGTCCTCTGGATTCATGTCACTGTAATAGCCAAGGCTAAGAAAACAGTCAGTGAGCCTTCTGGCTGACTCCATTACCTTCAGACTTGCTCCCTGGGAAATCCATTTCAGTGTTCTGATTTTTCTGGGATCTATGTTACTAGAAGATGACTCAAGGGGGGGGGGGCATACCTCTAGCCTCACTGTGGACAAAAAAGAGAATGCTAAATATTTGTCCTGACACACCAGAAACCTACAGGTAAAATTAGGTGTTGTTTTATTTTTTTCCAGGATTATCTTGGTAACAGTGATCTTTGATGTTACAAAATAAATAGCTTTTCATTTGGGGGCATGCATTGGAGATGACTGCCTAATGAGCCACAGTGAACATTTTAGAGCTCATTTATTTCAAATAATTGCTTTCACCATCCTTCTCCGTTGGGGGTGGGGGTGGCGGGTGGGTATGATTGTCTCCTATAAGGCAAAGTAACAATTTGTGAGAAAAAGGAGAGAAGATGTGATGGGCTGTTATAAAGGAAATACTTGGAGGGTTCCAGATTAGGCTTTGTACGGAGGGGGGGAAGTCTCAGTTTCCTCATCTGTAAAATGGGAGTGATATCTACCTCCCATGGTGATGAAGATTAAATGCCGGAACAACCGAAAAGCACGCAGAACGGTGCCCGTACGGAAGTATCAGTAAATGTCATTCCCTGTGGGAAAACACTGCAGAACGCCGCGGGCCTCATGAAGCCTCCCTCTTCCTTCCATTCCCTGCTATGGCATTGGAGATGATACCAATGCCTCTTCCGCGTCCCTTCCTTCCTCTTTTCCTACGACAAGGAAGTGGCCCTCTCCGTCCCCTTGGTTCGGAAGCCTGTGCCTCCCAGGACAGCCCAGCCCCCGGGTTTCTAAGGTTGGAGCGGGGGCGGGGGCGGGGAAGGCTGAGGCTTCGCGCTGCGCAGCGCAGCGGGGAGGCGACCCGGAGGCGATGGCGGGGCGGGAGCAGTAGACCCAAGGGTGGAGGAGAGGGAAGGCGAAGGACGCGCGTCCCCGGGCTCGTGACCGCCGGCGGCCCAGGGAACCGGAGCCCAGACAGCCTGGAGCGATGGCAGGCGGCGGGCACCGGAGCGTCGTGGGCAGCCTCCACCTGCTGCTGCTGCTGCTGGTAGCCGCCCTGCCCCTGGCGACCTGGGCGGTCAGTCGGGGTGCCGCAGCCTGGACCCAAGAGAAGGTGAGGGGCTGCAGCTGCGTGATTGTACCTGGGTGACTCTTGCCGGGTGCGGGGCCGCGGGGCCGGGGGAGCCCCATCTAGGCAGAGCGGGAGGCGGGGCAGACCCGCGAGCCCCGGCCCAGGCAGCAGTGTGCTCCGGGCGCCCGAAGGACTCGGGGCTCTGCGTCCTCTCCAGGGTGCCTCGCTGGCCTCCCGGATGCCACGGGATCTGGGTGATGTCACCGGCCTCCCCTCGGCTGCTGTCTGATGAGGGTACTGACAGGCGCAGGAAGTGTGTCTCCCCGCGACGCTCGGCAGGGAGGCCAGGGCGCATCGCCGCGCCGCCGCCCGCTCGGGACCCGCGAGGCCGGCGGGGTCCGCGCTCCCGGCAGCGGGTGCGGGGCGCGCCTCGGGGTGTGACACCGCATCCCAGGACGCTCTTGGGACGCTGACGTCTCCATGCAGTTTCTGGGTGTACGTGTGGCGGTTGCCGGTTTTAGGTTTTTAAGCGGAGCAGCTCCGAACGAAGGAGTTTAAGTGGAGACCGTTTTTACTTTTTTTTTTTTTTTTTTTTTGGTCTTAAAAGAGAGTAAAAGGAAATTGTCACAGCAATATATCTAATTGCAGGTGGAAATTTCATATAAGGAACTTAGGATAAAAGCGATTTGCAAGTTCCCTCTGTGTGGCGTGAGTAGGTTTACCATGATTTCCTTTTCTTGTGTAACAGTTTTGAAATCATAAAGTTGCTAGGTACTTGTGCAAATGGTAATGGTGTTGGAGTAAAAAGGTATGCTCCTAAAGATACTAAGAAAAGCAGCAAAGTAAAGGGATATAAACTTTGACAGTGTTGTTGAACAGATTTTTTTTTTTTTTTTTTTGCTTTTTGGTATGTGGGTAGCTCCCTGGGTGGGAATCGAACCCAGGCCGCAGCGCTGACAGCACCAGCGCCGAAGCCCTAAGCCACTACACCATCAGGGAACTCCCTGAACAGATCTTTTAACTGCTTGCAGTACGCCTGTATTTACACACAGGTTTGAAATACAGGGGCACAGGCAGTGAACTGGCTCCCCCGCCGGCCCCGCCCAGCCACATGCATATGTATATGAATAGCCCTCTTCAGTTCTCTGGGTTAGGCTTAATTAGCTTCACCATTCAGGGCTACACATGCCCCCACTTATACAAGGAGACTACCAGCCACAGAGAACCTGGTGGGGGTGCAGGAAGTCAACTCAGGAAGAACTTCATTATAAGAAAAAGAACTTAAGTCAGTATGTCGAATATCCATTTTAGAACGGGGAGGTACACACTCATACCCTCTCCTTCACTTCACTGTGTGTTCCTGGTCAGATATCCGGAAGGGGGCAAGAAGAACCAGAATTTGGAGCCATGCCAAATGTGTCTTTAGGCTCCATCTAACTGGTGGCAGTGAGATGGGAACAGTATGAATGAGCTGCTCTGAAGGGATCATTGGTAGGCAGTATATATTTGTGGGTGGGACAAGGTGCTGGGTCCTTAAAATGTTTTCAAGTCATCAGAATTAACTTTTGAGAAATGCCTTTTGAAGCACAAGTCCCTTTTATGTCTATTTTAAGAAGCTTCTATTCACTCTCCTATTGGGAACTAGATGCTTTCAAATGGTGTAAGCAAATGGGCAACTAACAGAATCAGCATGACAACTACCGATCGCTGGTCTCTTCCCCCCTCTTCTGTAGGCCTTCACCAAGTCCTCCCAGTGGCCAGTACAATTTGCCTGCCTCCTTGGAAAAGAATCAGTCCATACTAAAATCCATGCTTTCCTGCTTCCATATGTATTTTTAATCATGTGAGGTGTGCCCTTATTAAGCTGCTCTGCCAGAAGGCAAGGTGTGGTAAAGCATAGATTTTGTGAAATAAAGGTGTGTTTCTTCCAGTGGTGTCTAACCTTAGTTTATGGTTGTGTTCAAAAGATTGTGATTTGGTTATTTGAAACCTGCAAACAATTTTTCAGTAGAATCAATATTGGTTTTTTGTGGTTTTTTTTTTTTTTTGGTTGATTCCCTGGCCGGGAATTGAACCCAGGCCACGGCAGTGAGAACGCCAAAGCCTAGTCGCTGCACCACCTGGGAACCCCCAGAATCAATATTGTTAAATTGTTAGATTGGCAGGTGGGCCCACAGGTGTATATTTAAGGGCATTGGTATCTGGGTACCAGGTATTTTTTTTTAATTCATTTTTATTATTAGACTTATTGGGGTGACATCTGTTAGCAAGGATTACATAGGTTTCAGGCATACAATTCTACAGTGCATTATCAACTTGATGTATAATAAGTTCACCACCTAATGTGACTTCTCTTTCCATCACCTTATATTTAGCTTCCCCTCCCTCCTCTCCCACCCCCTCCCCTTTCTCCCCTCCCTATCCTACTTGTCCCCAAATAAACATTAAACTATTGATTGTGTCCATGGGTTGTTTCTTCATTTCTTTTTTCTTTGCTTTCTATTTTATATTCCGCATATGAGTGAAGTCATACAGTTCTTTGTTTTTTCTGTCTGGCGTATTTCACTAAGCAGGATGATCTCCAGGTCCATCCATTTTCTTGCAAATGGCAATATTTCATCTTTTCTTATAGCTGAGTAATATTCCATTGTGTATATGTACCACAGCTTCTTTATCTAGTCATCTGTCGCAGGGCACTTTGGTTGTTTCCATGTTTTGGCCACTGTGAACAGCGCTGCGATGAACATGGGGGTACATAAGTCTTTGCGGACAAAGGTTTTCAAGTCTTTTGGGTAGATCCCGAGAAGGAGGATTCCTGGGTCAAATGGTAGCTCCATTCCCAATTTTCTGAGGAACCCCCACACTGCCTTCCACAGTGGTTGTACCAGTTTGCACTCCCACCAGCAGTGTACCAGAGTTCCTTAGGTATCTTATATGTAACCACATCACATGAAGCTCACAGTGCCCTTGTGAGGTGGGTACATATCTCTAGTTTACAGATGAGGAAACTTGACCACGATTACACCAGTGAATTGAAGGGCCCTCCTCTTTCTTTTCCTTCTCTATGGTCTTCTCCAAGGTGGATGAGTCCTGGCTGATGGTTCAGGGAACAGGGCCCAGCTACTGAAGGAGTGTGAGGCTAGTGGGAGGGTTGGAGGACAAGAAGGAGAACTTACTTCCCTTTTCTGAATGAAGGGATACCCTAGCTGGAATTCCAAAATACATAGTTTGGTTTGGGAACCTTCTCTTGTCTTCTTATTTTCCCCCTTTCTCGATCTCCCTTGAAGAGCTTACAGGTCATTATCTGGGGGGGTTGATTTATATTCCAAAATTCTTCTGAGTCCTGCCCTCCTACCTTGATCTCCAGTTCATTTCCTTTAGTGTAGACCCATTCCTTTAGTACAACCTTGTCAACCAGCTCTTAAAAGGAATCTCATTAAATCAGTTATCTCGTAAGTACAATGACAAATGTCTAAGAGGGCTTCATATTGTTTTCAAAAAGGAACTTATTTGCTCCAATACATTAAAAAGTATGACTTCACTTTAAGTCTTTCAATTATAAAGTTAACGTGTGCTCATTTTAGAAAACTAGGAAAATATAGAAAGGTATACTAAATAGAAAACTCATCACCCATAACCCCATATTCACAGATAATTGCTGTTAACCATTTTGGTGTTTTTATTCTCTCTCTCTCTCTCTCTCAAGAGAGAGAGAGAGAGAGAGAGACACACACACACACACACACATTTATATATACACACATATATATGTATATACACACATATACATACACACATATACATACACATGTATATATACACATATATGTATGCAAATATGTGTATATTTGTATTTATAAAGATGGATAAAATTATACCAATATAGGTTTTTATGAGAATTGAATGAGCTATTCATGTAAAGCACTTAGTACAATGGTTGTAAATGCTTAATAAAGTTTATTATTTTAAAAATAGACACACGTGAATATGTATTTCAAACTAGAGACTTGCTGCATGTACAGTTTTACATCGTGCTGTGTTCCTTACTAGTATATCATGAGTATTTTCTTGAGCCAATAAAATTCATTCATTGAAAGCATTACCTGATGATTGCAAAATCATGATTCCATAATTTAATTATCCCTTTATTGCTGGATGTTTAAGTTGTTTCCAAACTTTATCACAAAGCTGAGACTCAATGTATTTTAATGGTAGAATTTCCCTTTATTATAACAAAGCTGAAGTAGAAAAGTTCAAGTCATACTGGGGGTGGAGGGGCAGATTTTTTTGAACAGAGGTATCTCGTACAGGAGAGTTGGGCTCACCTAAGAGTCCTCCAGGGTCAGCTCTGGCAAACTATTACTGCTCTCCAAGTATTTCACATCCTTCTGCTTCTAGAGCCACATGTATTCAAAAAGTCCTATGCTCCCCTTCTCCATGGCTCTGAAAGTCCTTGGTCATCCAGCTACCCCTCCACATGCGATGATTCCTACAGAAGCACAACAGACTTCACCAGACAAGGAGGTCAGTGGTAGGCTGGGTGTTGGAAGGGGGAGAAAAATAAAATGTCCGATTTTTGAGCTTCTACTAAGGTAAGTGCTATAACATCCATTTTACAGATAAGGAAACTTGACCTAGTCACAGCTAGTGAATCAGGGAATGGGGATTTGACCCTAAATTGTGTTCAGAGTTTGCACTACTTTGTCTTTAGGTAGAAGACTGCTTGCATTGAAAGAAAACAGAACTATATCTTAATTAGTTCCCAAGGCATCCACAACTGCATTTGTAATGTCAGTGACATTTAACACACAGAAAGGGTTCAGTAAATGCTGGCTGGGTTGACTTTTCAGGCAGACATAGGTGTTATTCTGAGTACTGCTGGGAGACACTCATGGGGGATGGAAACTAGAATTGAATTGGCTGTGCTTCTGTAATGATCTCTCTTTCATTCAATGGTTTGGGACCTCAAATCCCTCTGCAAGCTGGGCCAGCTCTACAAATTATGTAATTAAAACCCTCTTTGGCCTGGCACCATGTGATTAACCTAGAGGAGATGCTTCAGGATATCTGGTTCACACGTTCTCTAGCTGAAAGATTCTTGTCACCCAAAGCAGACTTACTGTCCTTTCTGCCTGGATGAAAAGACAAGGCAGGGGCTGTAACAGAAACTCATTCCTCTGAGAATGCCTGTACCAATAGAAAATTGTCAACGTGTCTCTTAACTAAACTAAACCTGGAATAATTTGGAGTTTGCCTTTAACATTGGGTCAACACAGTTTTTGCCTCATTGCCTTTCCTCAGGCTCTGCCCACATTTTCTCTCCAGGTTTTTCCTCTGATTTCCATCTTCTCATCTCCACATAGATTTTTGTATTTATTGAGTTCTGAGAGTTAGTTTTCATAAAAACTGAGAGTTAGATTTCATAAAAATTGAATGGGAGAGCCATTTAGATTGGAGAAGTCAAATGCTTTTTCATGCAGGGCTTTAATGAATAGAAAGGCTTAAGTAATTAACTGAGTGTGGTTTTTTCTCCTTGTCTATCCTTCACTGACTGGGAAACATGTCTCTCTGGATTTCACTGGGCATCTTTCCTCCCGGAGAGGCAGAGAGAGGGAGGGCTTTTTATTGAATTAAGTTATTTAGATGGTTGAGCCAGGAGACTGAGGAGCAACTCACCTAAGTCTCTGTATTTGGGAACATCAATGGGCCTGTCTGCTGAACTTGCCCTTTATTCATCCATTAAGCATTTTTAGGGATACTCTTTGTCAACTGTGTCTTTTCCACAATTTCTGTTCCAGCTTGAGAGGCTGGAGGGTTATTTACGCGTATTTTGTTCCTGTTTTTTCTTAAATCTCGCAAGCACTGTGTGAAGCCTCCATAAACCGCCCGTTTAATCAAGAGTTTGATTTCTTACTTTCACTGTGGACATGAAGTGAAGGCGCTCCTCATCCACAGTGACCAGGTTGGCTTGGGATGGCATAATTGTCAATAAATAGGAGAGGAGTCATTGTTTAAACAGCCTTTGAAACAATCGTTCTTGTTGGCCACAATGACTGTGCTGGGCCAACCCAACTAAATCATCATAAGCATTGACTATCAGAAATTCAAAAAGAAAACTGTCCACCAACATTGAACCACAGCAGTCCATTACCTAGTCCTTGGCAACAGGTAGCCACCTGTCTCTTCTGTTGTTACAGTTGGTTGAGCATTCAACTGATTTGTTTTTTATGATGGCAGAATGCCCAGTTTACTCTATTATGTAAACCCCATCTTAGTGAAGATAGTTTTAGAAAGATAGTCACCTGTTGATTCCTTATTTCAAAAATTCACCTGTTCATTGAGTGCTCAATGTGAACTAGGAAGGGAGTGGAAAATTTAAAAGAGAGTTTTGCTTTTATGGCACTGACACCTTGTATGAAATCAGGCATTAAACAGGTGAAAACACAAGGCAGTGGTCTCTTAGTTACAACCTGAAATGAGCAGGAGTTAGCTAGGTGAAGAGGAAAAGGAAAGCCTTCAAGGTAGAAGGCATTGCAGATGCAAAAGCCTCGACAGGGCACAGCCTGACACTGCTTTGAGGTCTGGAAGGATGCCAGGGTGACTGAAGCATGTTAAACTGGGGCTCGTGGCCCTACCTGGGGCTTGGGAGGCAGCAGGAGAGATCAGACAAGCTCTTGTTGGCTGGGTTAAGTAATGATTAACCACATAGGTCTTCAATTCTTACTTCCCTTTTCTTCTTTTCCCTTCCCACATTTTCATGGTTTTATCTTTTCGTTTTAACTTTCTTCTCAAAGTGCTATTTGAAAGTTAATGTGGACTTTGATCCTGGCAATCAAGGTATGTAAAGATTGCAGTGACAAATTTGTTAAGGAAATGTATTTTAAAATGCGTTACCCGTAAATACATACAAATCTTAAGATATTCAGCACAACATCAACATTTGGAGTAAACAGGAAGATGAGGCAGGGAGGCAGGGCAGAACTGGCACTGGATTAGGAATCTTTTCACAGACTTACCCATAACTCTGCTATGACCTTGGGGAAATCAGCTGGTTTCTAGGAACCTCAGTTTCCACTGACATAAATCAAGGAGGTTGGACGAGATCATCTGTAAGTGGCCTTTCTACCTCTTACCTCTTTTGTGTTTGATAGAAGGTAATAGAACTAAAATGTATTGACTACTTACTATGGCAGTTTACATGTTTAAGCTCACTTAATTATAATTACCCTAGGAAGTAGGCGTTCCTACCTCCATTATACAGATGAGGAAATGGAGCCTGGATGTGGTTGAGAAACCTAGGCACAGTTACAGTTAGTTAAGTGGTGGGAAACTGAGTTGAGAGGGCTTGTCTGAACCCACAGACTATGCTCTTTGCGTGATAATACCAAAGAGTGACACTGAGACATATCCACGTGTAGATGAGTAAAAGTAATTAGGCAATAAGCATTCTCTATTCCACAGGTTTTCATCAGCCATGAGGAGTATTTGACATGGAGTGAAAATACCTTATGTGATTACTTAAACATATTCAACAAACACTGATCCTGGAAAGGACTGTAAAATAGACAAGGCTCCCCCAATTTGTGTTCTGCACTCCCAAGAATTTAGTATCCTTATATTACCTTCACCATTCCCCTTATGGAAGAAATCATATATGATCAACCACTCACTTCCTGTGGGGAGGAGTAATATATTGCCTCACTGAGTGCTTGATAAACGTGTAATAAATAATTCATCGTTACTAGATTCAAAAGAAAATATAGCATGTGTAAAGTAATATCCAAGATACAAATTTGAATGTTATGTTTATTTAGCTGTTTAAGGTTCACTTAATGATTATACAGGTGTACATAAAAGTGTGAGCATTAATACAATATTAAAATAGTTTTTACTGAAGATAAAAAGTGTTCTATTTAGTGGGTTATAGAATCATCAAGCTTTGACTGAATAGAATTGTAACAATCTTGTAGGTTAGAGCTGTTCAATAGAAATAAATAAGGAGAAGCACATATGAAATTAAAATTTTTCTGATAGCTATATTAAAAATATAAAGAGCAATAGGTGAAATTAATTTCAATGATATTTGTTATGTAATTCAATATACTAAAAATTATCATTTCAACATGTAATCACTATAAAATTATTAATGAGATATTTTAAATTTTATTTATACTAAATCTTTGAAATCTAGTGTGTATATTATATTTAAAGTATATCTTCATTCGATTAGCTACATTTCAAGAGCTTAATAGTCACATGTGGCTAGTGACGACCCTATTGGACATTGCAGATCTAGCTCAAATTCCTTTATTAGTTTTTTGAGGGGAATGAGAAATTAAGGGAACCACCCAAGGTCATACAACCTATAAATCGTAACCTGCAGGTTTGAATCCAGCTTCTCAGATCTCAAGACAGTGCTTATTTTGTAACACCACACTACCTTTTATAAAGCAATTATGCTAACAAAGCACATTGTTTTGTTGCCTGTAGTTTTTAAAATATTGGATTTTTCTAAAGAACAGGATATCAGTAATTGACATTTTAAAACCTTAGTTTTACAAAGCAGTTGTACCAAAAGTCATTAAAAGTTACAGAGGAAATGAGTGTTAAATGTTAATTTTCAGGCTCAAAGTGTTAGATTAATTTTGTTTTTAAAATAAATACCAAAAGAGTTAAACTTTTTAGATCTAAAAGGCCAATTTTAGTATATGTGCACTGAAGCAAGCACTAAAGGGCCAATTTTAAATTTGAGTAGTTTAAAGTATAACATAAGTGCTACCCTTTCTTTTGAGGTTTGAAGCAAATATTTTTCAATTGCAAATGTCTCAGGGTGAGTCCTAAACATTATGAAATGATAGCCAGTTAAATAATGTTGTTTAATCCTCAGATTTATCACCAACCAGCCATTTTGAATTCATCATCTCTTCGGCAAGTTGCAGAAGGCACCAGTGTTTCTGAAATGTGGCAAAATGACCTACGACCATTGCTGATAGAGAGATATCCGGGATCCCCAGGAAGCTATGCTGCTCGCCAGGTGAGAACACAACACACAAATCTAAACGTTATTGAATACTTCACTTTCATATGAAAGATAATATGTCCGAAGTTCTGAGTTATCTAATAGTCAGATCTGCATTTTCATGGTACTAGTCACCAAAATAAGCAACTGATAAAACAAAACAACTGAGACTAAATGTCTGTTTTGTTAAGTGATGCATGTTAATCTAAATTAATTTATGTATGAAATCTCTATGTGGGGTACAACATTAGACAGGGTACTAAGTCCTCAACTCATGATCATTTCTATAACAACCAACCAAGTTTTCTTAGACCCTAAACATCCAACATCAACAGCCTTAGACAGTCCTTGCTTAATAGTTCTGGGCCAAGAGTGACTTAACTGTCCTATCAGGCTTTACTCCCCTTTGAGAAATGGGATTCTGCCTATAGGGACAGTCAAGATCAGTGATAAACTACTTTTTCTAGTGTTATGCTTCTTAGGCTTCTGACTCTGGCTAATCGTTAAAAAAAAAATTTAGTCTCTCTGTCTCTCTGTCTCTGTCTCTGTCTCTCTCTCTCTCTCCTCCTCTTCCCTTCCCTCCCCACCACTCCCTACTAAAAAAAAATGTATATTTTACATTTTATATGCACATAAACATAAAGATAAATTTAAATGACAAAAATTTCATTAAAAATACTCTTACTACCTGCCATTTAGTCTGATATTGTTAATTCTATTTTACTAGTTTTTGTTTTTAAAGTGCCAGGTCATGACCCACTAAACTGATTTCAAGACCCCACTGATGTTACCCCTGCAGTTTGAAGGACATTGTTATAGAGGGCAGATTAAGCCATAAACTGGGTTAGACCTTGAACGTCTTTTTGTCTCCTTAGTGTCAGTTTTCTTAAGCAATATGAAGCCTCACCTCTGAATCATTGCTTTTTCAAACTAGCCCCATATCAAGGGGCAGCTTAAAAAGGAATGGGGGTGACAGGTCCCTCATATTCTCCACTGAGAGTATTTTACCTGCCTAACTCTTCAGGCACCCCAGTAATGTGACAGAGTGACACCTACAAGCACATGATCTGATCCCTTCTTGTCTACCCAGTCTATCGCTCCTGCTTCTCAAGTCTAGCCCAGACATTCATCATCTGTGCCCCATTAGCCTCTTGTCTTTCATTCAAAAAGCTCCTGCTTCCCCTAAAGCATTAAGTTATGGAGACCCATAGAGCACTTTAGTTCTTTCTAACTTTTAGACAAAGTGAGGAATAATAATGATGACTGAGGATTTTCATTGAGCACTGCTTTTAGGTTGGGCAATTTACTGAGTTCTTTGCATGGAGGATCTCATTCAGTCCTCACAACAACACTACTATATGAATACTATTATTATCTCAGTGCCGTAGATTAAAAAAGACTCGAGGTGTAGGTATATGTACTAACTTGCCCAAGATTATATGCATAGTCGTGATGAGGCCAGAATTTAGACCCCAGTCTGCTTGACTTCTCCACCCTATCACTGGAGAGCAGTGGCTGGGGCAACCAGCTCAGTGGCGTGTTCATAAACACCTCCAGCTCTGGATCTTCTCATGCCTGAATTGGGAAGTGAGGCACATGCCACTTATTTTAATGACACTCAGGCCTCATCTCCTAAGCATTTTCTTAAATGAAGCTCAAGGCAGTCACTGGGGCTTTCCAAAATCCTCAGTTCCTCATCAGAAAAAATCTAGGTCTGTAATACTCAATTTAGCCCTTTTCATTTCCCCATACCCTTTGCTCAGAAGGCTGTATATATCCAGAAACATATATGCGTATTTCAGACCTGAAGTTCCTTGCCTGTGACCTCTAGAAGTCCATGAACACAACACATACTGCCATTTTGATCTTTATTTAACTTTAACAGAATATATGGCACAAATAATACACATAGATGTTGTTGTGATTAACAACATATTCACTTAAAACTGTTACTGAACCTACAATAACATTTTCTATCTCATATGAGGGTGGAAGCAACTGAGAAATTTATTGACAATATTTTGGAATGTGTTGGGCACTGTTGCTGGGCATGGTTGCTAACATGGCAGTAATCCTAATAGGATGGTTGTGTTAGAAATCTCACTTTAAGAGATTCAGTTTTGTAACTTTTTGAGAAGAAAATCACCATGAATTTTTAGAGAGCTGTTTCCTAAGCTGTGAAAGATAAATGGTTTCCACTGTTGAAGATGAAATAAATGAAACTTGTGTTATTATGAGGGGAATGGCCTTAATTTGATTTCATTCAAGACTAATTTTAAACAAGAATGGTAGAAATTTTATTTTATGTTTTTAGGCCCTTTTGAGCACCAGATCAGATGTTTTATAATTTGTAGAGTTTCAGGGTTGTAACTAGAGCTGAATCTCAAATCTTCAAAAAAAAAAATGTGGACGTGGTAGAACACTGATTAGTGGATTAACTTGTGCAGTTATTAATGAAGATGTGCATGGATTCCCTTTCAGAGAATAACATGGCAGCAGTATCCCATAGTCTGCATATATGTTATTGCTGATCAATGAGCCTAAAGCTATTGGATTTTTAGAATATTTATATTTGAGAAAATAATTTATTTGTAAAGTAAATAATTTGAAGACATTAAATTTGGGTGTATTTCAGTGATTTCTAGCTGAGATAGAAATAAAACATAAAGTTAAAAATCAGGATGATGAAGTCTCACTAAGGCGCAAGCCAGAAACTTTGTCTAAAAGAGGCAAGCTAGAAACTTTGGGGTTAAAAATTTCCTATATATGTGCAGTGCATCTGAGAAGCTGAAAGGTTTGAGTTTCTTCAATGAAAAGTGTGAGCATCCCTGAGTGAAGGGCCCTGGGTGAAGAGCCCTCAGTGTGGAGCCTGAGAGACATCCCCAGTGGCAGGATTCAGCATCCTCCTGTCAATGGTCTGTTTGCAGACTTTGTGCAAATACAGCAGAATCTGCTTCCTCCAAACCAACCTGGACTACTTATGTCATTGTTTTTCAGAACCTAGAAAGGCGACTTTAAGTTGAATTAAATTACACCCAGGATCATTCACGAATGTTAACCTAAAATCTCCCCTGACTTTGCCCCGCTCCTCCAGGATGTAGGCTGTCGTATTTGCGTTTACCTTTTGCCTTCCTTCCTTTTCTCTTGATCTTACCCCCCTCTCTGGCTCTCTCTCCTCGTCTCCACCTGTATCTTTGTATCCTTTTCTTTCTCTACTCAGTTTCCGTCGGTCTTTCTCTTCATCTCTCTCTGTCTCCTCCATCTATCCATCTCTTGGTTTCCCCCCCGCCCCTCACTTTTTCACTTAAAAAAATACATGTATATTATAATAAGCCAAAATACAGCCTATATTCTAGATAGCATTTTAGCATGCTTGGGGGGTCCCAAGCTTTTGCTACCTGGAGTTAGGGACACACACCCTGCTTAGGGTCATTCTAGTGACAAAAGCAGTATGGTTTTGCAGCCTTCTCTACAGAATCGTCATGGTGACTTGCAGATTAAGTCTGAAAGCCAAAAAGCACAGCTACAAGGGATATTGGTGATGTAATGAGATTAATGCAGCCAATTTGATTATTTATAAAAACTTAGTTGCTAAGATAAACAAAAAATATTTTTACTAAATGAAAACGGTTACTTCAGGGAGAACTCTTTTGGGGAGATTTTCTATGTTTTTGTGGATTTTAGTGTCAACATAGATATCACAAGTGATAGCTATGACCCATAGCTGAGAAATGAGTTTGTGTGGGGGACTTCAGCTAAGCAAAACTAACAGGTATATTTTTTAAATCCCAATTCATTTTGTAAGCATGCAGGCTGCTATTGATGCTGAAGACATTTTACGGAGCAGTTCATCATCTGGATGCCAGATGTTCTGGAGTTTGTGCCTTTTTTTGTTTTTTTTAGATGACCCTTTTTATGGAAAAAAAAATTCCCCAAGTCTGGAGATAGCTCATTTTCACATTCTGTGTGAAGCTTGTCTTAGACGTCCAATGATTTGTTGCTCTTCAAACTACTAATGTTCTGTATCACATAATTTTATATATTCCCATTGAGAATAACTTGTAATTGAGAAATACAAAAGTTTTTAAAAAGAATGAATGAACAATCAGCCCATATTTACTGATAGCCTACTGTGAGCAAAGCCCAGTACTAAGAATTATGGAGAATAACAAAATTAATGAGATATAAACAATGACTTCCAAAAGGTTATAAGCATTTGTTTTATTATATGGAAAGGCAACTTGTAAACCTATAATAGAAAACGTAAGGTCTTGCATATATTTAGGCTGACTCCACCTCATTCCAGAAAGCACGGAGTGACTGGCGGGAGATCATGTGTTTATTTGGCTTTTTCAGGATCAACTGTAGAGTTGCTGTCTTCCCTCTGGTTTAGTTCTCCTCTTCCTGGAAGCTTCCTGCCACAGCGTTTCCAAGGCCCTTGCCTACGTGCCATGTCACATTAGTTAGGGCAAGAGGCCACACACAACTTGGCGAGGCTAGAAAATTTAGTATTTCCTTGGGGGGGAATCTCCCGTTCTTTTCCAATTATTATGTTATTTGTTTGTCACCTCAGGGTCCATCCCCACTGATATTAATTGTGGAACAGATTGCCAGTTATGTGGATGGTTAGTTTGTCATTTGACTTTTAAAAAAAATCCTCTAAGGGAACTTACAAAGATGCATATACTATTTCAAAATTAAACAAATGGAACCTAGTAAGAAAAATGAGGCAAAGGGAAAGGAATGACAGGAATGGGCAAATGGAGCAGTGACGAATTCACATACAACTTCTCATACCACAAGTTCTAGATTCTCAAAGAAGACACTGCTAGTTCCTGATGTTTCTTTTCTATCTGCTGCTTTCTTCTGTTGTTTACTGTGTTGCTCATAAGGGTCAAGATAACCAGAAGAGATGGGAAATCAGATTCTTTTTTATTTTTATCAGTGTGTGCAATGGGTCTGGACCCTCCTTGAGTGCAGAAGAACTAAGTCATTCTGGTTCAGAGTTGCTTATTGATTCTTAGAAAGGGAAGGGCCACAAATATCCCCCAATCATCCCCGTGTTGTGGGACTGTACAGGTGAGCAGGTGAGCATCAGTATCTTTTGTTAGTGTTCATTACATTATAAAGTATTTGTTGGACTTGAGTCACATGCTATGCATTGGGGACAAAAAAGAGCTACCATGTGCAATTCTTGTCCTCAAAGAGCTTAGAGTGAAATTTGAGACCTGTAGGACTCTGGTATATCTGATTTCTCAAACATATCTTCTTAGCTTCCTGGATATATTGAAAGGGGGCTTTAATACATACTGAACTGGATCTCGATCTCCTGACATCTGCAAATGGCCACGATATATCGTTAAGTGAGCAGAACAGGGGGCAAAGTGACGTGTAAAGAAGGATTCTCTTCCTATAAAAACATAAACCCCTCTGCCAAATAGATGTGCTTGTGTGCTAGTATATGTTTGTATAATTAAGGAGAAGGGTGTGGAAATGTATACATCAGACTATGTTGGAAATATTAACAATTGATGTGGGCAAGATTAGGGGATTTGGAGAAGACTAGCTATTTCTTTATACATCATTGCTATTATTAATTCAATGCACTTTTAATTTGAAAGGTATAACATAAAAATCTTAAACATAGTTAACAAATGAAACCTGTCCTGATCTGAAATTTTGGTTTGTGTTTTGATCAGCACATCATGAGGAGAATCCAGAGACTTCAAGCTGACTGGGTCTTGGAAGTAGATACCTTCTTGAGTCAGACACCCTATGGGTACCGGTCTTTCTCAAATATCATCAGTACCCTCAATCCCACTGCGAAACGACACTTGGTCCTCGCCTGTCACTATGACTCCAAGTATTTTCCCCATTGGGACAGCAGGGTGTTTGTGGGAGCCACTGATTCAGCTGTGCCATGTGCGATGATGTTGGAACTTGCCCGTGCATTAGACAAGCAACTCCTTTCCTTGAAGGTATCTGTTTTCCTCTTGTAGATTCCTGAGATAAGACATGTTAGCTGTAACTCAGAGTGAATTCTAGAATCCTTGGGGGTATGAGAAGGCCATTTTAAAAAAAAGTAGACTTTCTGTACATTTTGTACTAATTTGTTGCAATATGGCATGAGTTTGAGTGAATATTAGTTGGAAGACTACATTATTTGAAATGTCAACTGTGGGCAATAAACCTAGGATATATGATAGTGACTTCATTAATCAGCATCTGATTTCTTAGGTTTGAATACACATTAAATTAAAGGCAACATTTCTTTGCAAAAAATGAAGGCAGAAGGTTGGTATAGACATGTGTGAGAACGCTGTTTATTTCTTCTTGTTTCTGTAGCCATGAGCATCATAACTTTCTGATCTGAGAGGTGGTGGCTCAAGTTGGAGGTAGGGAGTTGCTGCAAAGTGGTTCTGAAGTGGAGAGTGAGTAATTCAGACATATCTAGATGAAAAGCATGAAGCAGAAATGCATTACTGTTATTATCTGTGAATCTCGGCTCAATTTTATGTAGCATAGCAGAGCTTTTGTTATGTTCTGAGCTCAAAATACTTCTGGGACTCTCAGATGTTATTTCAGTCTCTGTGTTCTTAAGGGGATATTGGAAACAAGTGCTAAACTAGATGAAGACATTTTGTTCAGCTATCACTCATAACTGAGTACACACAACAAAGCAAAAACAAAAAACTTTGTTCACAGGCAACAAATGCCTTTTTTTCCCCTCAGAGCTTTATGAAGGGGCCAGCCTTTGGTACAATAGGGGGAAAGAAGTAAAAGGTTTATCTTGTAATGAAAGTAATAGAGATATTTGGTTCTATTTTTGCTGATTATGCTGAACTTGAAGAAAGCAAGAATTGTTTATAACCCTTTGGTATCCTTTTCACTGTTTTCTCGTCCTGTTTTGTTTTCTGAACCTTCTATAATGTCTTTGTCTTCTGCTCTGCCCTGCTTTTAACAAACACTCTTCCCTAGCAACTGGGTAAGGTAAGTTCAGAAGCTGATATGAAAGTTTAATTTTTTTATATTTGCCTTTTAGTATAATGGCATGAAATGAAATGGAGTATGACTTAAAGGCACAGGCTGTGTCGTGGGAGTGGTTTTTCCCGAGGAGCTCCTTTACCTTTTCTATGTAGTTCATACCTGGTCCGCAGGTATGAGTTGCTTTTTAGTCCCCAAAAGCAGAAAGGGATGAGTGAGTTGTTGGGTGAGGATCCATTAAAAAAAATACACATACACTTTCTTATTTATCCTTACTAATAGAAGTAAACGGTGATATGGACAATTAAAAATAAAGACTAGATTTTGATACAAATATTGAATGTATCAGATTTATTCTTCCAGTTGGTCTTTAATAAATTTGTATGAAGCATTACTTTAAGTTCTTTAGCTGTCATGGATTGGGTAGGTGATGGTGGAATGGGACCTGGGAGAGGATAGTAGACTGGATAGTAGACTGGATTATTGTCCCAACTCTTTGTAGCCTTCCCTCTTCCAGTAATAAGATTATAATTATGCATTCACATCTTTTACCTTATAGCTTTGCTCTGGCAGGTTGTCCTTCAGCATTCCTTGATTCTGGACTTCAGTCATTTGATTTGTTTCGGCCAATGGGATGCTAGTTGATGTGACACAGGCAGAGGCTGGAAATGTGCTTGTGCAATTGGGCTTGCTGTCTCATGCTTTTGCCATCACCAGGAAAAGGGTGTGCCCTGGCTGGACTGCCCGTCCCACGAGGAAGATAAAGGTCATGTGGAATGGGGCCAACTTTGATGACGGCAGCATGAAGATGAGCTTCTCCAGCCCAAACCAGCCTAGATCAGTTGTCTCTCAGCTGACCTACAGATCCGGGAGGACACATGATTGCTATTTGAAGGCACTGAGTTTAGGGTGCTTTTTCACACCTTATTATTGTGACATTAGCTGATATAACCTTGGATGGGTAAAGACTGCAGATAGTTCACTATGCTAACACTGGTAATTAGACATTTATCATATTGCCATGAAGAAAGATGGGAAGACCTTCACAAATCAGGCCACGCAGATAGTGAGATGGGAGGCTGGGGAGGAGAGTTGAGAAATCTGTATAAGGAACACTTAGACATATAGATTCTCACCCCACACCTGGCAGATAGGTGAGTATTCCACTTGTAGCCTTGTGGGAGACGACAGAATATTTTTTGAGAAAATTGAACCAGGGAGGTTCTGGACACAGGGACACAGAATAAGAGGATGGCAATAGTAAGGTACCTCATGGAAATCAAGGAGATGAGGTTCGCATTTCAAACAGTAAAGTCCCTAGCATTTCCCCCACTTCCATCATGAGAAAGCCAACAGCCAGCTTATACCCAGCAGATAGAAAACTGGAGGATCCATCTCTGGAGAATGTGAACCACCTCATAGAAAAGACCCAGACAATGACAAGTGGGATCGGCAGTGAAAACTGGGCACCAGATTGCCCTGCAGGGAACCCAACCATCAGTGTCTCTAATCAGTGCTATAGTAGTACCTTATTCTTTAATATGAATGAACACAAAGGTTGACCAGACATTTGAGGACAGCCTCTGGCATGAAAGAAAGCAAGCAAAACAAATGAACCCAAATCGAAAAATGGCCTCAAAGGGAATAGAGCACAAAGAGCAAAAGATAACTTAAAGGACACTGTTTTTAAATGTCCTTAGATAAGAGGAGAACTTTTATTTGTAACAGATTAAGGATGCAACAGTCAGTTTGGGTCGATGGGAATGCATTCCCCTAGTACTGTACTGCAGTGGAGAAAGCAAGTGGTTGTAGTTTTTCTCCAGCCAGGTTCAGCTGCATGAGTGCAGGCACGAGGGAGGCAGAGTTGGACCCACAATGATGTGTTTGCCGTGTGAGTCTGACCAAGGCAGAGAGAGGCAAGGGAGCGGAGCCTGTTTGCAAGGAAGCAATTAGAACGATTGACTCTGGAATTAAAGCAGAATATGAAGGGCATCTTGCGGGTGAAGGGCTGTGAAAAGATGAACGATTCAATAGATTAGGGATTCCAGTGGGGTTGAAGGGTAATGGGGGTTAGGGTACCAGCAGGACTGAAATCTGAAAGGTGAGAGTTGTCAGACAGTGGAAAATAAAA
The DNA here is from genome assembly GCA_004026885.1 of Lyroderma lyra. Taxonomy (NCBI): domain Eukaryota; kingdom Metazoa; phylum Chordata; class Mammalia; order Chiroptera; family Megadermatidae; genus Lyroderma; species Lyroderma lyra. Next base: position 410,246 of record PVJL010000271.1, read on the forward strand.
AATTGATCAGAGTTCTGCTCACCCTTCTGTGTTCTCCTGAGATACCATCTCTTTCATGCAGTCTTCCTTGGCACCCCAAAGATTCAGCCTCTCATTCTGTCTGGAGTGCCAGAGGAATTTATGTTACATTTTTGACCTTTGGCACATTTTACTGTGTTTATTATGCATTTGTTTTACCGTTCCTAACCCTAACTTAAGTGTAGGCTCCTTCAAGGGGAGAGGCTGTAATTATGATTCTTTGTGTCGCTGTTGCATTCGAGGGCAGGTCCTGGAACCTAGACTCAATTATGAAAATTACAGACTTAAATAATGTGAGAATCAAGAAAGATTTGCAGTTGTTCAGGTTGCATTCCCTGGGACACACACTCTGACGTGGAGTTTAGCATTTAGGTCATTTCTTAGGGAGTGGCCTTAGCTCCCTACCTGCCTCGGGGAGAGGAGAGGGATGGGATTAGGTAGGGGGAAAAGTCCAGCAGCCACGCAGGCTCAGCAGCAAGCAGCCTGAGCCAAACTTCTGGGGAGCTCTGGAGATGCAATGGCCCTTTCAGAGAGCCCCCAGGACCTGCTTAGGACCATCTAGCACTTACCCTCTAGCAGAGACGATCCCTTTACTAAAGGCACTGACAGCTGAAGACGTTCTGCTCACAGCTCTCTCCTGGCAGCCCGGTTAACACAAACTTCTGAAAGAGAACTGGGGGGAGAGGGGGTGTCGCCGTGTCCATAGCAGTTCCACAGCTTCAAAATTCTCTGAAGAGCAAAAAAAAAAGTACACCTTCTATTCTCAGAGTGGGAGAAGGTGAGATTTCTATGGGCGATGACTGTGAGAGCTGCGATGATTTTCGGAAAGGAAGTGGTGCAAAATAAATCTTGGCCTACTTTGCTCTCTCGTTGGAGTCTTCCTTTCCTTCGTGGCTTATCTGCTTTTTTTTCCCCCAGTTGATAAGGACGTGTACTATTTTTTAAATCCTCCCGGCATTTCTGCTATCTTTTCACTATTCTTTTTTATCAGAACATGTCAGACCCCAAGCCAGATCTCTCACTCCAGCTCATTTTCTTTGATGGGGAAGAGGCTTTTCTTCACTGGTCTCCTCAGGACTCTCTGTATGGGTCTCGGCACTTAGCTTCAAAGATGGCATCGACCCCACACCCACCTGGAGCGAGAGACACCAACCAACTGCACGGCATGGTGAGTCTGGGCGATTTCTGTGGCGCTGCACCCGCAGGCTCAGCTCAAAGGAAGCCAAAGCTAAAGCCGATTAAAGACCTAAAAGTGCCCCAGCATCCTTGGAGCAGTGTGTTTAGAGTAGAACATTCCTTGGCAGGCATTGGGTTTTTGAGGAATCCCAGAGCTAAAAGAATGATTCTGGGTTGGCAGTTACATTGGAACTTAATGAAAATTCTTAATTAAATTGATATAAAAATTTACATGAGAAATCTTAATAACTTCATTGAATTTTTAAAAATGGAATTAAAATGGCTTAAGAATCAGATTCAGGAGCCGTCAGATTCAGTTTGGTCTATCGGGAGCACATTTGCCCCAGTACTGTGTAGAGGCAGAGAGAACAAACCCGCTCTTGGAGGCCTCTCTAAGCCTGAGGAGGCTAGGGCCTTAGGGAAGGGAGTCAGGGCGGATGTGGTGCGGGGATGGGCGTGAAGAATTTCCTGGCTTCAAAGCTCTATCATGGCTCCAAGTGTGTATATGACATTTTGATGGGTCAGTTTTGATGTGGTATTTTCGATATGGGAGGGAGACCTTCTGATGCTGCCTTTAAGACTCTGCTCTCATCACCAGCTAATGGGTGCGACTCACAATCCCATTTTCATCCCCATTCCTGGGCCACACCCCACCCCTCGTCCCACACCTCATCCATGAATTCTTTCCCTGCTCTGATTCTCTTCCCATATTTGACCTTCGTTCAGTCTTGAGTCCTCACTGACCCCTAAGACTTCATTCTTACCTGTGCCTTCATCCACCCCTGAACTTCACCCTAACTGTGGACTGAAAGTCTATTCCTAACTCCCTCCACTCACCCCTGTCCTTTGCCCTATCATTGACTGTCACCTTCTGGGCCCACATTACATGTCTTCATGATTCCAGCATATTTCATATGGACGTTCTCCCCATCCTATTGCCCATTGGCAGCTCATACTGGGTCAGGGAATATTGTTGGCACCTCATTCGTCACTGGTGGTCAACTGGCTAAAAAGGGTTCACAGGAGGAGGAGAGACCTGGGAAATCAGTAGGAAGAACAATGTTATTTACCAGTCCAATTGTATGAATCCATAGTGATGGCTAAGACCATTTTCCCCCAGAAATAAACTCTTTAGTAGCTTATCCAACCTTGTGAATGTACTCTAATTTCAAACAAGCCTATTTTTTCCCCAATGAAGATATTTAATCATCATTCTTAAGTTAATAGATACTATGTCTTTAGAAACATAGACTCTGCAAGTAGTTGTCTCTACAAATATATGTGAGGATCTCTACTAGATATTTACCTACACATGATCTCATTTTATAAATCAGGAGTTCTTAACCTGAGGGCAAGTCTTCAGGGAGTCCTCAGCCTGCTGATGTTTTGTGGCTCAAACAAGTTTCATTATGGCTTAAGAAACACTGGTTCCATTGTAGAGGCTTATAACCAGAAGGGACGTTTAGGGATCAGCAGGTTTGAGCTTCTGGCTAGATAGAAAAGGAAATGGAGACCATACAGCTTCTAGTCAAAGAATTTTTTACATGCTGCTTTGAGGAATAAACAGTTACTAAGTGTTCTGCGATAGGCAGCTGTGTCATTACAGATGAAGCAAAAAATGGCGGACTAGCATGGAATAGAAGATTGGACAGGCTTGGATTCCCATCCGAAAATAAAGTTAAATATATTGCTTTCAAATTTATGAAATCCTTAACCCAAATGTCCTCTTACTAAATCTGTGAAACACTTACCCAAATGTTCTCTTAGTGATAGTTCTCTGGGGTTGCAGACATGAAGAATCTACACTTTGCCATTTGTCCACATCACATAAGCAAGATTTAGTTAAGTTCTCCAAAATAATTAGCCAGTGTGGTATTAAACCTTGTGTCTATCTATGCAGCTCCCTATATTATTCTCCATCATTAAAATGCCATTAGTTTTGACTGATTGTTGCTTTTGCATTGATGAGTATGAAACAGGTTTTATTGACTGTGATTAAACAATATTTTTTGCCCCTTAGGATTTATTGGTCTTACTAGATTTAATTGGAGCTCCAAACCCAACATTTCCCAATTTTTTTCCAAACTCTGCCAGATGGTTTGATAGACTTCAAGCAATTGGTAAGCACCACTGATATTAAAGAGTCAAATTTGGTTTCTTCCTCTGACAAACATGATATTTTAAAATTCACAATTTATGACTTAAATGTATGATTTGAATATGTAATATATTTGGCCAGCTTTTTCTCTTCCTTTATCGATTATTGCTCCTATTCATCTCTTTTAGTCAGCCCGTTTTATTTTCCTCCATGAAACTTCATTTTGATATGGAAAAATAAAATACTGTATTTCATATTTGCATAGCCTTAGAAATGGTTTGAAAATAGTTGCCTGTTTGAAACATATGGAATGTACTGCTAGGGAAAACTTTGCTCAGCAAAGTATGTTGTCTAATGATGCATGTTCTGTCCTTATACCAAAAGGTATTCTGCAATTTTTCTTTCCTTTCCATTTCTGTCTTTTCTACCTTATCCAGATATGGTTTTCCTTTAAATCTAGTACTATCTCTGCCTATTTTCCAAAAGAGTAAGAAATCAAGATGCAAGAGAAAGCCCAGATCCTTCAAGAGGCATTTTGGAGAAGGTTTAGTGTCAAATGAGTGTCATCTAGGCCAGCCAGGCAAAGCAACCAAGATTTCTATGGCTCGAGAGAGACTTGGGGCTTGGAGAAGGAAAAGGAAAATAACTTCTTCCCTTCATACCTCCACTTTCCCCTTCCCCCAAACACAAACGTTCCTTCCCTAACCTCCACACAACAACAACAACAACAACAACAACAACAACAAAAACTACTGGCATCAGGAAGACATGAAAATGAGATAGACATTTATGATAGATTCAGACCAGGAGGCCTGCTTTTGAAGCAAGAACTTCAGGCATTTAATTCCTTACAGAGACAGAATTCCTTACAGTCACAACACTTCTTGGAGCAGGATAGAATTGTATGACTTCTAAGCAGTTGGAAAAGCACTGCCACCTCAACTGTGCTTTTACTATGAGTTCAGAATTTGCCAATATACAGATCTAGAATATTACAAGAGAACTTTCACCTCAATGAGTCTCATTTTTGGAAATTCCTAGTTTGAAAGAATTGCTATTATATATTAGAATGGGCTTCTTGGGCCTCTTCCTTACCGCATGTTTTCCTTACTTTGATGGTAGCCTCAAGAAATTGGGTTTGGCCTTCTTTCAAGAATTTTCTACAGTTTCCTTTTTTCCTCTGCCAGAATAAACTTCTCATATCAGTAACTTGCATCTTAATGTAATTTGAACCCATTGTGCTGCCCCTTCTAGTGGCATTTACACTTCAAACCGTATCTAATTGTATAAGCAAAAGTTGTATCCTAAAATGAAAGAATTATAAGTATCAAAAAAAGCATGGGAATATTGTTTGGTGTTGGTAAGGTCTTTCTCTGTATTCCTAAAATCATGTTACATGTGCATGCTACTGCTTGGTTTGGTTTTACCCTTTAAATTTACACATGATCTTAGCCAAAAGGCCAAGAAGCGATTACCCTTTAAATTTAGCAATTAAAAACAAAACAAAACAAAACCACAGCTATCTTAGGAAGTTTCATTCAGTTGTCTTATATTTTTCTTGTGATCTCTTACTATCTTGCAACATAGAACTGTTGTATGTTACCATGTTACACATGGGTTCTGTGTACAAGATGACAGGAGTGATGGGATGCAGGCCAATGGTTCTTGAATTATGATGTGTGTCACCTGCAAGGTTTGTCACAACCCAGATACCTGGGCTCCACCCCCAGAGTTTCTGATTTAGTAGCTCTGAGTTGGGAACAGATCATTTGTAGGTGATGACGATGCGCTGGGTCAGAGAACCACTAAAGCGGTCATAATATGCAACCCTATCCCATAGAGTGGCCACTCAGCATACTTCATCCCTCTTGGTTTGAGTATTCCCCTTTTAAGCCCTGCATTCCCTCTTAAGGTATTATTCATGTGAGATCTCAGATCTACATCTGTGTTTTCCCCGAGTTTTCCTTTGGTTTTCTTGTTCTCCATCTTTCTATTGTTCTACTGAGTTTCTGCCTCCAAGGAGGTTCTCACCTTTAAAGCTACAGTCACATGAGACTCTTCTCTCCCCAGAACTACTCTGAAATGTACACACCCAAGTTCAGCCCAGATGCTTATTGCCATGAATGTGGCTGTGCTCACTGCTGCATAATGTTTTAAAAACGATGGCCATGTGTGCTGAGATTACAAACTCGTTATGTATTCTGAGACTTGATCAGATAAAAATTAATATTTATCTGCTGTCTAATTGTCATCTGTAGAACATGAACTCCATGAATTAAGTTTACTCAAGGATCATTCTTTGGAGAGGCGGTATTTCCAGAATCATGGTTATGGAGGTGTGATTCAGGATGACCATATTCCATTTTTAAGGAAAGGTAACGAGTGTGTATGTGTATGAGTGCATGTGTATTTTTAACCTATTGTATTTATTATATTTTATGTGCTTTTGCAACCATCTGGAAGGACGAAGAACCATTAAATTTAACTAATTGATTTATTAAATCATCTACCAGTCTTCTTATAGCTTCTATTGTATCATGAAAGTCATTCTAAATCTTTAAGGACACCTTTATATTTTTTTATACACCTAGAATATTTATGAAAACTCATATTCCACTGACCCTGACTTCCCTTTCATAGAGTTAGACTGTATTCTTACACTTTGTGTTTTCCGATTAATAAGGAAGCAATGTCCTTGATATCAATGGTAGAAGCTTAAGTGAACCCAAGGACTCTTGCAGTAACCTCCCAATGGGTCTCTAGCTTTTGCTTTTGCTTCCCTATTATCTATATAGAAATGAGAATTATCTTTTGAAAATGTAAATCCAATTATGTTGTTTCCCTGATTTCAAGCTCTGGTGGCTTGCCATCATGTAGAAGAAGGCCCAAAGTCTTTACCATGACCTACAAGTGCCTCCATTTTCTGACTCTGTTCTCCCTCTCCAAGATCACCTCCTACCTCTGTCTCCAATCAGTATTGGCTCCTCACTGCTCCTCAAGTAGGCCTAGTACGCTCCTACCTCAGGACCTTTACACTTGCTAATACTGCAGTCTGGAATGCTCCTCCCTAGATCTTTGCACAGCTTGCTTTCTCCTTTGTTGCATGGCTCTATTTAAATGTTAGCTTCTCACCCGAGGCCTTTTCCTGACTTTAAATACTCCTTCCTTAGCCCTGCGGCTTGCCCCTCATTCTTTATTCTCCCTCCTTGTTTTATTCCTTATAAGTCTTAACTATTTTCTAAAATTATTTTTTATATTTGTTTACTTGCTTCTTTCTCTGCTGGAATGTAAACTCTGTACAAGCAGAGCTTTGCCTTTTCACTGACGAAAACTCAACTCTTAGAATAGGGACAGAGTAGGTGCTTTATAATTGTTTACTGAATTAATTAACATTTGTTTAATGAATGAATGACTTTGGAGTATGAAGGGTAAGGTATAAGGAAGTACACAGAAGCTGATGCGTTATCAGCTGTCTTTATATGGTACAGAGCTCCCACTCAGAATTCTGCTTGAGGAATGACACTTTCTAGTTTACTCACTGGAAATATGTACTTAATTACAAATCCGTTCTTTCTTATTAGGTGTTCCAATTTTGCATCTGATATCGTCTCCTTTCCCTGAAGTCTGGCACACCATGGATGACAATGAAGAAAATTTGGATGAAACAACCATTGACAATCTAAACAAAATCATACAAGTCTTTGTGTTAGAATATCTGCATTTGTAATATTCTGATTTAGTGTATAGTAATTGCAGCTAGTATCAAATTCAAAAGTCAAGGTACAATTTAAAATAATATGACTCCAGACAAATGCCGTGTGGAAACTTCTGTCCTATAGTTCATCCTGTAAGTAGCTTTGACTGTGTGATCAATAATAAATCCAGATTTATGTCATGTTCTAAATTGCTCATTATTTTTCATCGAGAAATTAAAAAAGGGAAATGTGAGGAAAATAGAAAATAAATATCTAAAAACACTCCTTTAGCTAAGAAACCATGAAGCTAAGTCAGATTCATGTGTTCAGTATCATGGTCTTCTAAATAGAACTTAAATATAATGATGACGTGCAACGTGTAGCCTAAGTTTTATGATTTTTTATGCTTGGCAATCTATTGCATATAATACAAAGCAGAGATGTTGTTTCAAAACTCACATTTCTTTGAGAGATTTTTGTAGGGTTTATTTCATAGAAATTAAATCAGAATTAAATGCCAAGTTTGAATTTCTTGTTTATATAAATGAAAAATTTTATAATTTAAGGTATAGTTCAATTTTTATAGAATTTTATAAATTTAAGATTTTATATTTAAAAAACATAGTCACTAACAAAACAATTGGAAAATGAATAAAAGAAGAAAACTATAATGCTATTATATTAATAAAATCACCATTAAATCTTTAGTTCTTCCTCACACATTTTCAATGAAGATTTGTAAAATGTAATTATGATCAACTATGTCTACAATGTTTTTGTCTTTTTTCCTGATAAATTATATAAATACCAGACATTTATTTGCTGTTTTGATCTTGGGTTGAGATGAAGACAGAAAAAGAATGTTTACTGTGACCTCCAAACAATATTAAGGTAACACAGCAGTAGCACAGTAGTTATGATCATTTTTCTGTAGGTAAATTAGATGTCATTCAAGTTTGGTAAATTATAGCGTATTTTTTTTCCGGGAGGTTCATGGAAGCAAAATTGTTTGGGCTAGAATCACCTAGGAATTGATGGATTTTTCTTTAGCTATTGGAAACAATTACCTAGAAATACAAGCTTGGTCAATTAAACAATAAGGAAATTGATCCTGCCATATAGGCTAAGTCAGTTGGGGCCCCCCTTCTCCATATGCTCCCTGTTCTAAGCAGACAGTTAATGAACACTCACTGAATTAATGTGCTTAGGCTGGATAGGGTGGGACACAGACCAGCTGAGTAAGGAAGCAATGCTAGCTTGAAGTTCAATGACAAAGGAAGTCATTGGGAAAGGAAGTATTTACTAAAATATACTTTCCAGGTTAAAAAAAAGATAAATATAAATTTATCTATATGACCATATATAATTATATAAAAGAATAGCAAGAATTATATATATAATCATATATATAACCTTGTAATTTCATGTTTATAAATTTTATAAAATTAGATTTTTCTAGGATTTCATTTTATTTTACAAATCTGGTTCTAAATTATGTAAGGGGATGTCATACTTTTGTGAGTTAATATTAAGAGCTAGTGCTTAGTGTGTACCTAAGTCTATATCAGATAGTGTCATAAGTGCATTGTATGTTTTTACCAACTTAATCTTTAACAACAATCCTAAGAGGTAGGTAGTATTAATCCTATTTTATGATGCCCAGAGTGGTTAAGTGTCTTCTTTAAGGTCACACAGCTAGTAAGTAGCAATGCTGGGATTTGAACCCAAGCTGTCTGGCTCTAAAGGTCATGCTTTGAACCACTGTAGAGTACTGCCCCTTTACATGAAAAGAACTTTGCAGAATATTCTTAATGCCAAACGCAAAGCAACAATTGTATCTTGAAATTTCTGTGTCATTCACTCAGTCTGGGAGGGCATTCCTAAAGCACGGTTGCCATGATTCACCTTATGAAGTTAGGTTCAGAGGTACACCATTGACATGCAGGATTACTTCTCTGCCATAGCAAAGGCTGTTTTTTTTTTACATCAGCATGGGTATTACAGAAATCAACCCAAGTGCTATCAGGGCTACAGAATCTAAACCACAAAGCAGGATTAAAAGAGGCTGAATTTCCTGGATTAACTTTTGGATAAGATAAAACATTTGAAAAGGGTTCAGGAAAACACTTTTTTTTTTTTTTTTTTTTTTAACACCAGCAAAGAATCTGATGATTTTGAAACAGAATGAAAAGAAATTTTAATAAGGAACCTAAATGTTCATTGACAGTAATATATACATAATTGTAAGCCTAAATAATAAATTACTTTGGAGGTGAAATGAAATTAATAGGAGATCTACTATAATCTGTTGAGTTGGCATTAGCTGAATTATTTTTAGAGGAGGAAATTGGAGGATATGTTGAAATGAGATAAAGAGAAAAATAAAAACACAAGCAGCTTAACCCAGTGAAGGCTTCCTTCCTTCCAAATGGCACATCCTAAAATTCTATTCACTAAGAGTTTGCACTAATATGAGAAAAGCAATCATGATGCTATAAAGGGAGATATTTTAAGGTATTAATCCTGAATTTAGCCTCTGAAATACGTTCCATATATTACATACCAGTCAGAAATCTTACTTTAAAAAAAATTATAGCTGCAAAGGCAGAGGTCCACACACATTATGTGTGTGTGCATTTTGGAGCATTTTACTACCCCTAGGAAAACAATTTGTATGTTTTGTGTGTCACTGTCAACTCTGCAATACATAGGGCTCTTTTTTTTTCAAGAGGAGTGAGTTCAAAGGAAAATATTCATAAAAGAGTATTCATAACCTTGCCATCTAAAGAAATCATGAGTCTGTTAACTGCAGCTTGAGGGTTGCGGCAGGAAGACAAAAGACAGAGCCTCTAAAATGCAGAAATGTTTTAGATGGTGAAAACAGTTGCCATAAGAACAAGCAGCCCGTGTTTCCAGCTCTGACTCCAAATCCTTAAACTGTTTATTTCAGGGACCCTCTTTCTTCCATCAAAGAGGTACATTTATTGTGGCGCTGCAGCAAAAGTCATGTGAACATCAAACATTCGCTCAATCAACTCGGCCCAGCTGGAGGTGATTACTTCTTACAAAGAAGGGATGGATGAAGCACAAGGCCTGTCCATTTCTCTAATGTACAGACAGCCCCACATGAGGCTTGGTCATGGTATCTTGTGCTTAAATGAAATCTCAGTTTCTTCGCAGGCCCTAAATCTGAGGAAAGATGGTATGGGGATAAAGGACTTAAACAGAGGAGAGGGACACTATTTATGGCAGGCAGAATGGTTTAAAGCAAAGCTAACATTGGAAATTTGGGGAAATTGCTTAAATTTGCTTTTCATGAAGGTATGGGGCTATGCTTTCATAGCCAGCCTTCCCCACCACCTTCTGGCTTCAAAGGTGACTGTACAAAAGAGTGAGGTTTCACTCTGAGTTTCAGGGCCACATTCTATGCAGTCTGAAGTTCTAAAAGTAGTTTTGAAGTGGTTTAACTGCCTTCCCATACTTCTCCCTCTGTCTCATTCTGTGACTTCTTTGGTATATCTCTCTCAGCCTTCAAGTAGCTAAACTACTCTTTGCTGCTAGGGGCAGATAGCATTGTGTACAATCACCGCCATGTTTTGTGGAAGGGCTGAAGTGGGCAGCAGAGGCTATTAGTTAGTTGAACAAGTAGGGTGGTGTAGGATACCCTTCAAGTCCTCCTAAACAGGAAAATTAGCCCCAGGATCCTGGCACTATATCCAACAGCAATAATTCATGGCAGTTTTGAAGAGAGCTGAGATGAAAGGACGTCTGTGTCGTGGCTGTAGCCCTCTCCCTGAATTTGGTTGGCGTGCTCACGCAATGTGAAGTCATCTTATTGTGCTCATATTTCAAAGGCAACACTTGGAATGTAGCCCACTCTCCAACATCTCCAAATTTGCCAATGGATAGTTTCAACCATTTGAGTATTAATATTAAGAGCACACAATTGCCAAGAAAAGAGAGAGACAAAACACATGGTTTACAATAAAATAAAACCAAAAAATTCACAAAGATTATGAAGGTAACATAACATAAAAAGTAGATTTTACAACTGATAAATTATAAACAGCACTGAAAACTTTATTTTCTTACATTTGCAGAGCACTGCGGGGTACAAGAGGTCCTTGGCATTCAAGGATTTAGCACTTGTGGTTTCAACTAAGAAAGAATGGCATGTCATAAATTATTCAAGCTGAGATTGGCAGGGAGAAGTAAATGCGTTCAGCTGACTGTCAGCCACCAATTTCACTGTTGTTCTCTAGTCATCCTGGAACTTAATAACACTTGGGAAGTAATAAAACCCATTTGTTAGTTTAAAAAAAAAAAAAAAGACACCCACCCCTCCCCCTCAACCTGCACCTCCTCCTAAGCCAATCTCTATTGCTGGAGATGTAATTAAAGAGGTCCACGAAAATAATGGTGACTTTATCAGTGTAGCTTTATATGTAATTGATAGATGAATTAAGAGTATGACAGGGTCACTTTAAATTTTTAGGGTTTAAAAATTATCTCCTTAGGGACAAATAAGCTATAAAGCTATTTAAAAGTATTTAGGGTATTTTCCTTGAGAATGTGAAGCATCCATTTAAGTTATGCTACAGTTTTTTCATGTGAGAAATTCATTGCTGTGGTCCTTTGATAGGTTTATTCATCCATATAGCTGTATATTAGCACCCTCATTTTAAAACTGAACACAGAGACTCAATTATTCTCAGTGGGTGCTAAGACTAGACTCTAGGGAACTTGATTTCCGGTACATTACATGGTTAATGTCAGCTCTGTTAGGAAGGGCCTCAGAGATTTTCTAGTTAATTTGTTCTCAACTGGGCGGGGTACACAAACCTGGGGGGCATTAGGAAATACATGTGTGCGCGTGCATGTGTGAGTGCGTGTGTGTGTAGAGGGATGAGTGGTGGATTTATGGTTGTCATAGTAAATGAGGGGGGGCTTCTGGCATTTTGTGAGCAGGGGCAAAAATAAATGTTTACAACTGCTTACACAATAAAGAGCTGTCTCACGAAATGCCTCCACTGAGGCACACGGATGAGTTTTCAACATCCTCATTCTAAAGGGTCAGGTAGCAAGATCCAGAGAGGAGGGATCATTTCAGATTCTTTTGGTTACAAGTGACAGAAAACCTAATTCAAATGTACTCTCATTAAAAAGGGCACTGTATTTCATGTTTCTGGTTCAGGCACAGCTGAACCCAGAACCCTAGCTTTCTTTCCTTTTCCCTCTGCTCTGCCGTCCTCTGAGTAGGCTGCAGATTTAGGTAAGCTTTTCATACTGGGAGCAAGATGAACGCTAGTAGCCCCAGGCTCATATCCCAACTCTGATTTTAGTGCGAGGATCCATCTCCTGTCTAACAGTTCTGCAGAGCCCTAGGCCTGACTGCTGTTGGCCCGAGTGGGGTTCTAGGTCCATTCCTAACTCAGTCTCTGGCCTGGGGAATGAAATACACTGATTGACTTTGGCCTGTGGCTATTGTCTAGATGAGGGAGGAGGATCAGCTTCACCAGAGCACAGGGAGGAAGGTGGGGTGGGGGATCCCCAAAGGAAGGTCTAGAGAAAGGATGTCATACAGACAAGAGTCACAGAAGTTCACCACAGCGGGCAAGTGAGTTAAGTGACTTACATGCACAATCCTAAGGCATGGTGCCATGCTGACTTTATAGTCTTATCTTACAAAGGACATAGTATTAACATGTTGTCTTCGCTCCAACAAAGTTCTTAAAATATGGGGTCAAAATTTTGGAAGAGAAGCACAGGAGTTATAAGAGCAGATTATACCTCAAGCCTTTAAAATACTGAATTGGAAGTTTCTTAAATTCAGCTGGATCCTGGGGTTGGAAATGAATTTGTCACAGGAAAACAAAGTTGCTTCCCCTACACAGATTTTCTTCAGGATCATGGTGTTTCTTCCCCAGATCTATATTGCAAGTGAATAGAGCTTAGAAAACTATCACTGAAGGAAGTGCATCTTTGGGTACCTAAATTTGTTAATATTTCATCTTGGCCGAAAGACAGATTATAGTATCTAAGAAACCAAGATATTGAGGGTACTTAGAAATTGACCAGAAAAGGTAAAACCATTTTGCTACAGGAGGCTGCCAGTTATGCAGGAGACCTTGTCCAGGCACTGCCTGTGGCCAGACAGGCTGTGAAGCTGATGAAGGTCGGGGGTCAGCAGCAGAAGGAAGGGTTTGCTGACTCACCGGGAATGTTTCAGTCCAGCAGTTCTCAGCATCCAAGAGTTCAGGGCAGCATTTTGACCAGCTAGATGTTTCTTATACCACTCTCCAAAGGCCCATAAATATTACCAAGCTCATGTATTAGGACCAGCCGGGTCACATGTCTCCATCAAGGTCATTATCAGACCAGAGCATGGGTGGGGTCTGAACTGAGATTGTTGATTGGGTCTGGGATCAAGTGGAATCCAAGGTGTTTTAGAGTTGAAAAAGGGCTTAAATATCATCAAGGTTGTGATTTTCACCCTCAGCTTTAGATTTTTCCCCCCCCTGGGGGCAGTGCTGTAGAGAAAGTCCCTTTCCACTTTACTGTCCCTTTCCCAGTGGTGGCAGATGTGGTCCGACAGTTTTCAAAGTTCTGTGTTTTAAGCAGTAGAAGTCTTTCTTCAGAGAAACTGTCACGTGGAATCACAAAGCTAAAAGAGGAGCAGATCTGGTTGAAAGAGGGAGAGAGGCCTGGAACCCTGTTGGCTAAGCCTTATTCAACTCCACCTCCACCCCTCTGACCCACCCCAACAGGGACTCCATGAAACCTAGGGCTCCACGGAACGTAGCCTGGAACTCTGACTTAATTCTCAGTCTCCTTGCACTCAGTTCTCAGAAAAAATGACTCAGTTGACCACTCTCTCACTGACTTCTAAATCACTACTTTCTCTTGCTTCCCTTACCTCACTGTCTCCTCCTCTGTCTCCTTTTTTTCAATATTTTCCCGACTCCTAATATTCTGGAGCTTACTTCTTAGACCTCTTCGCCAGCTACACTCACAATCTAGGTGGTCTCATCTAGCCCCACAGCTCTAAAATTATGTGCAGATGACTTTCAAACTTATATCTCCAGTCCCAGCCTCTTCTTGAACTCCAGACATCTCCATTGGGGTGTCCAAAAGGCACCTCAAATGAAGACATGTGAAACTGAACTCATGGTTCTGTTCATTCTCCCACATCATCTCCTTCCCATATCAGTTAATGGAAATTTTTTGAGCCAGTTTGCTGACTCCCTTCTCTCAGTTCAGGACATGAGCAAATCGTGTTGTACTCCTTTGTACTATGTTGTGAATCTGTCCACTTCTGAGTCAAGCCACCATCACCTCTCGCTTGGCCTCCCTGCTCCACCCTGCTTCCTTAGTCTCCTCTCCACATGGGAGCCAGAGCCATTCTTTTGTATTATAACCAGGTCATATTACTGCTTGATCAAGACCCTCCAAATTTTCACTGAAATAGAATCCAGTGCCTTCTCCATGACTGCCCAGGATCTACATGATTTTGTGATCTCATCTCCCACCACTCACTTGCTCACTCACTTCACTCTGGTCACCTTGACCTCCTGCCTTTTCCCAAACAAGTGCAGTGTGTTCCTGAATCACCCAGGGGGTCGAAGCAGCAGTAGATCAAGGCTCACAAGCCAGGATCCTGATGCTGGCTTGTGAGCTGTCTGTGCCTGGCCTCCTCTCCCAGGGCCAGCTGAAGGGAGCCTCTGGGCTCAAGGCTGGGTGGGTGTCTGACTATCCATTTCCAGCAGGTTCTGAGAATGCTGCCCTCAGAGAAGTGGCTGACATAGAAACAGAACAGCAACAAAGCTCAGTGGGTCCAGAGAACTCCCCAGGTCCACCTCTGAGTACCTCCTCTCACCTCTCTCCTTCAAAAGAAGGGCATTTTAAGAAATTCAGTGGAAGAGATATGAGAACTATGGGATATAAAATAACGTAAAATGAAGAATCACAGTATTGAGTGTTGTACTTTTCAGCATTGGGTAAAGTTTGGGGGTGAAAAGTATACTTGGATGGGGAGCAAAAGGCCAGAAGCTGACAGAGAGAGGAGAGGAAGGGAGTTGATGGTCCTTGAGGCTTTGAGTGAGATACTTGCCCTCAGACCCTCACAATAGTCTCCTTTAGGCTTCTATGTACCAGCAAGGCCTTTGGGTTTAGGCTGTTTCCTCTGTGGTAGCAAAGAACACCTCCCCCCAAATTTGCATAGGCAGCTCTAAAGCATCAGCCAAAGAGATTTTGACTCATCCCCCTGACCCCTTCCTGCACCTGTCAACAGGGGAAACTCCAGGTGGTGAGGTTCCATTTCCTGCTTACCTGTTCTGCACCATTTTCCTCCCTGGGAGGAAGGTGCAAGTAAAGGGGGTAGGTTCTCTATCCTCGGGGTCCCACACCCCTCCCTTCTTCCTGTTTCTCTTTACCAAAGTCTATGTTTCCACTTTCAGCTGAAAGTGATGGATAGCAGGGTTTATTAAAAACATTTTTTAATCAAGAGATTAAACTCTGATAATGGTGGAAATACAAACATGAGTCAGTGTACAAATCAGATTGTAGAGTTGAAGCTGTGAAGAAATTTTTGTGTTCTCAAAACCACAGAAATGAATTCCTAGACATTGTTTGCCTCGTTGTGCAACTTCTGCATGTGCCCACAAAGAGGTAGGGTAGGACACTTGTAGGAGCATGGGTTACACGTTTCAAGTTGTAGGGTGCTGTGGGTCCCCAGATCTATCTGTCTTCTTCCCTGGATTCATGCTGCTGAGCTCCCACAAGCTGGGTGATGCCCGAGAGTTCGCCCCAGCCAGCTGACTTGCGCATTCTCTCATTTTGTTTTGATAATGTTGGATCGGGCACAATCTGTGGGATCTGTTTGGATTGGCAGTTATCCCCCTGGACATGGGGTGTATCAAAGCAGCAGACAGGCTGCCTGTCAGAGCCATTTTCCTGACATTATGGCTACTGCTCTGGCTGCTACCAGATATACACAGGAATCATGGGGAGAGTACCTGCAATAGTTGGGCATTAAGTGCAAAGGAAAAAGTACTCAGAGGTATGGATTTTTTTGCAGTTATTCAGAGAACCAAAGACAATAGTTAGTGAAGAATAGATTATTCCTGGCCTATGTGCCCATTGAAATTAGAAATTATCTTACTATACTTTCTGGCTCCCCTCCAACTCACTGGTGGCTCTCTTCTGGGATCTTTTACTGATTCCTCTGTCTTCACCTTGGTCTTCTTCCTTTCACTTTCTCATTTAGTCCATTGCTGACCCCATTCAGCTTCAAGTCTTTAAATACCACCTGTATGTTGATAATTCCCAGAGCTCTCAACTGTCCCATGTATCCAGCTACCTACTGAACATCTCCACTTGGAGGTCACACTCAACATGCCCCCACTGAACTCCTGATCTCCCCACATACCTGATCCACCAACGGTAGCTTCATTGTTCCTATAACTTAGAACTTAGTAAAAAACACTGGAGCCATCCTTGTCTTCTCATCTTCTTTCACATCCCACATCCAGTTAGTCAAGAAATAGCCAAGTCAAATCTAGTTTCAAAGTACATCCAGAATCCAATAACCTTGTACCACCTCCATGGGTACCACTTGGGACATGCCATCATTATCCCTGGCCTCAATTAGTGTAAGAGACTCTCATCAAGTCTTCCTGCTTCTATGCTAGCCCCTCCAGTCTATTCTTAATGCAGCAGCAAGAGTAATCTTTTAAGAAAATAAGTCAGAGCATGTCAATCTTTGGCTCAAAACACTACAATAATTTCACTCAGAGTAAATGTCAACATCTTTACAGTGGCCTGCTTGACCTCCTGCAACCTGTCCCCTAACACCACTGTGACCTCATCTCTGGTCAGTTTCCCCCTTTTCTCACTCTGCTCCAGCAACACTGGCCTCCTTGCTGTTTCTGGAACATGCTGGACTAGATCCTATCTCAGGACGTTTACAGAGGTTGTTCCTTTGCCTGGAGTACCTTCCCACCAGATACCTTCCTGGCTAATTTCTTTGTCTTCTAATCCTTGCTAAAATGTAACTTTTCAATGAAGTCTTCCTTGACCCCCTATTTAAAATTTTAATTGTGATCTCGCTTACTTTGTCCTACTTCTTCTTTTATCAGCCTCTTACATACCGTACAATAAATCTTTTGTCTATTTCAGGACCACAACCCAGAAGGATGCCCAAACCCTGCTTCACCTTTCTGTCTCTAGTCTCAGACCCATTGACTGAGGTTTTGGTGTCTCTAGTCTTTGCTGGCTTCTTCTTAACTTAGTGCTCTGACCATGTCTTTATTCTCTGGAGATGGTGACTGTAATTATTAGTAGCATCCTCTTTCACTCTCAAAGGTCCTGGTTAAGATGATAAATCTTGGGCGCAGCCTACAGTTAGGGCTCAGGTTGGTTTGTGACTTTGGGGCCCTCTTACTAGTGGCCTTTCTGCCCCCACCCCCATGCTCCCTCCCATTGGCTTTGGCTATGGTGAAAACTTGATTGTGTGGAAGTTTACTTCCCCCAGAAGTTCAAAGTTTCACTCAGTTCAGACCACATAATTTGGCCATTGAATAATAGGGTGGACCCAAAAGTTTCTAGTTACCAGCAATAGAGAAGTAGAACTAACTGGGAATAGAAACCCCAACCCATTCCTTGGGCTTGAGTGACCAGGAACAACATTGGCTGGCAGATTGTGCAGAGGATTTTAGTGTCCTGTGAAGTGAAGTTTGTGGCTTTTTTGTTGGTTATGTGGGCAAGTCATGCCCCCTCTCTGGGCCTTGCTCTCCTCATCTGCAAAGGACACGAATGTAACCTAATGATCTGTTGGGTCCCTTTAAGTCCTGAGAGTCCAAGCAGTAGTACAGTACAGTGTTTTAATTGCCAGGCTTTGGGGAAAAGAACCAAGTTCAAATCCTCACTCTGTAATGTAAAGATTTTGAGATCAAAATCTTCAATTTTGAGCAGGTTATAAACTCAGTTTTCTCATGGGTAAAATGGGAATTATCCTCACTCCTCTGCATTTTATGATGACTAAATGAAATAATATATAAAAAAAAACAACTGGTGAAGTGTCTGGCACAACATTAGTCAATAAATGATATTGGTTATTAGGACTTTGCATGGGATTGCTTTTGAAACACATCTTGGGGGTTCCCTGGTGGTGTAGTGACTAGGCTTCGACGCTCTCAATGCTGCAGCCTGGGTTCGATTTCCAGTCAGGGAACTCCCCTCCTCACCCCCAAAAAACAAAAATAAAAACCAAACCAAAACAAAAAACCCCACATCTCTTTCAAAGCTTACAACTGTAGAGGGTCAGCCAAGTGGCTATTGTCATCTTTATTTTATCAATGAGAAGAGTGAAGCTCAGAGAAGTCAGATGATTTAATAGAACTGGTGTGTGATAGTGCCAGGGCCTTGCCCGATGTGGTGGAAGAAGCAAGAGATGCATCAGTCAGACATTTGCTGAGGAGCTATTACTCACCTACTCAGCAAAGCACACCTTAATCACAGAAAATTCTCCAGAGACCACACAAAGGGGAGCCCGTTGTTAGTGTCTGATAATTAGGCCAGTGAGAACAAAACACTTTCTACTTCTTAGACCAGGGCAGACTTTCTCAGGGCAAGGACTACTTCTCCAAGTGTCATTGTCTACTAGCTATTTATTTTCTTTTCAGGCAGTCACCCCAAAATTGCTTGCTGGTCCACTGGTTAACTGTAACTGATGTATTGCCCAGCCCTGTCCTAGATAATGAAATAGCTTCATTCTTTTCTCTTTTTGATAAGTTTGACATGTCACAATTTGTAAATTTATGGTGTACAGTGTGTTACTTTTATATATTTACATATTGTCATATGATTTCCACTGAGGCAATAATTATCACATTACATCATTATAGTAAAATGTTATTGGCTCTCTTCCTTATACTGTGCATTAGATCTCTATGGGGAGCCTTGTTCTTTTGTTTGGTTTTTCCACTGTCCTGTGACATTTCGGTATCAGAAGCTGCTAACGTCATCATGGGATCAGACTATTTCTCATCAGCTTCTTTGATCGTGGTTCTTGAGATCTGAGTTTGAACTACTCATCTCTGATCTTCACCACTATTCCGTCAGTGTCCGTTCTGGGGCTCCTGTTCTCTCTTACCCCTTTCACTGCATTAATTGACTTTAAGCTTTTTTTTTTTTCCCAAAATATCTCAAGAAGCCACAAAATGTTGGTATTTTTGCCTATTTTACACATGTAATAATTTTGAGCTGCTTTGTATATAAATGACATTATTTTTATTTTAAAATTTTGTTATAGGGTAATAAATTTACCATTATGTTAAACTTTAGCAAAAAAATACTGAAAACATAGTGAGTGGCATCAATTAGATTTAAGTATAGAAAAATTAGAATCTAATGGCATCGATGACATAAAAAACTTATTACAGACTGTTACAGAATAAGGCACACAAAACATCTTTGTTGTTGATAGTGCAAGCCACAGGAAAACATATTTAAAAACCTTGTAAATGGAGGAAAGTCCTTCAAACAGTTTCATCCTGAATAACTTTTTTCAAACTTGTGGGGTAAACTTGAACAGCGCAGTCAGTGGATGGAAATAGCGTTCAGATATATCCGAACTTCGCAACAAAAGGGTTAAAGTGGCATTGAGATTCTTTTTCCTTTTTAAGAAATACTTTTGTTTTTTAAAAAAGAAAAGATCTTAAATGTTTTCTCCACATACATACAAATTATAATTATGTGAGATGATGGAAGTGTTAACTAACCTTATTGTGGTAATCATTTTGCAATATATATGTGTATAAAAATCATCAAGTTGTACATCCTAAACTTACACAATGTTATGTCAATTATATCTTGATAAATGTGGAAAAAAGAAGTTGTATTCCTTTACTTTCTATACACCAATGTAACTACAGAAAAGTTGAAAAATACAGAAGTGTATAAAGAAGAAAACACTGATCTTAGAAATGACCACTATTAACTTTTCTATATTTCATTCCAGATTTATCTCTATAGCACATACATTCATCAACTTCACATAATTATTATTCTTTACATGTTTTGTTTTTATAACCTTCGTGTTATACTTAAAATCCTTATGTGAGCATTTCTTATTAAATGATTTCTTACTAAGATGATTTGAAAAAATAGCTTTAAATAATGATTGATATTGCCTTGTGCGCATGTACCAAAATTTATTTAACCTATTTCCTACTGTTGGACACTAAATCTTTTCAATGTTTTACTCTTATAAATAATACTCGATGAAAACTTGCATTTAAACCTTTGTCCACATCTCTGATATTTCCTTGACAATGTTTCCTGTCTGAGAGGTCAGAGGGTGAAGAGTAGCCAGGATTAATCCATGTTGGAAGCCCCTGGGTGACAGAAAAGCCTTCTGCAGGGGCCTTGCTCTGCCGGTAGGTGTCACCTTTGCTTCACAATTTCTCCTCTTATTTATTTTTCTCAGGATGGTTTTTGAAAACCAGAACAGAATCAATTTGTGAATCAATGGAGTTCAACTCCCAATGTTAGAGTCTTTCACAAGGGACACAAATCACCAGTGCCTGAGGGCTGCAGACCTGGTTAGTTTACTTTTTCTGTTGAATTGATTTCATCCAACACAGCAGCATGTTGGTTGCTGACCTGGTTCTGAGAAAAGGCGTTCAATCTGGATTGCTGGCAAAACTCCATCCTTTCAGACTTTGTAGGGGAATTAACCAAAAAACACCAACAACAAAAATACCATACGAAAGTGTGAGAAAAAAAGCTACGGCTTATTGAGTGCTTTCTCAAAGTATGGAGGAATTAAAAATTCACAACAGTTTTAAAAGATTAGCATTATTACTAAAACTCCTTTCTAGATAAGGAAATTGAAGTGCTAACTTGGTCAACAGGCCACAACTATTAATGGCTTAAGGCAGCATTCAAACCCAGGTACATTTATCCTTGAAGCCTATGACTTTTGACAATATTCTGTGCTTGTTAAAAATAAAGTTTTTGAGGCCCCACCCCTATTGGACCAGAATATCTGGACAGAGGGTCCTAAAATTTGCAGTGAAACTACAATTTGCATTGGGAGATTTGTATATGCACTAAAGGGAGATGCCGATTTCACCTGTCCTATGACCAACTGAACCATCTAGAAGTCATGACTAGAGAGTCCGGGTTGACCTTGGGCAGTATGAGTCTTCAGTCACTTATCCAGTTCTCATTGTATGTCAGCAGCAAAGATCTTGAAATACAGTTCTCCAGTTGGCTTAGCAGAGAGCATGTGATATATTTTGAAATTGAGAGCTTTGTTGCCTGGGCAACCACTTTCCTTTCTTTTGCTAAAAAAAGAGTCTCTGAAACTCTTTTTATTCCTTTGCAGAGCAGCAGTGTGGTTTATTGACTGGGCTTGAACTTCCAAATCAGACAGACTTGCTACTGATGGTCTGTCTGAAATGGGCCAGGTTAATTAAGCTCGAAATCTCAGTATGTTCTTCTGAGAAATGGACATGTTTACACCCACTCCATAGGGTTGAAATGGATTTTAAATAAGTTAACAGAGAGAGACATCCAGATCTTGACTTATAATAGGTGTTCAGGAAATGATGGGAAGAAATCATTTAATTAAATAACAGGGATGGAAAAGAAAGTTATTTTAAACATAGATAACTGTCATTTTTCTAGTTACTTAAAAACAGTTTTATTGAAGTATATACGCATACATGCCATAAAGTTCACCCATTGTGTACAGTTTGATAATTTTTAGTGAATCTATTGAGTTGTGCAACCATCATCACAATCCATGAAATGTTCACTCAGACCTTTTGCCCATTTTAAAATTGGGCTGTTTGGCTTACTATTGACTTAATAAGAGTTCTCTATGTATCCTAAACACAAATTCTTTACCTTATATATGACTTATAAACATTTCTCTCAGTCTGTGGCTTTATTAATGATGCCTTTTGAAGGAGCAAACATTTAAAAAATTTTAATGCTAATAAACATTATATATATATATATATATATATATATATATATATATGTATGTAGAAGGGAGTGACTCGAGTACAATTATATCAATATCATTCAATTTTTTGAACTCTTCCCAATATATAGGCTATTGTGTGAACTATTATTAAAAATATTTTTAATTATTCACAAAAGCCAAGACATGGAAACAACCTAAATGTCCATTGAAGGGTGATGAATAAGGAAGATAGGAGAATACACACACACACACACACACACACACACATATATATATTCTATAAAAACAGAGAAGGAAATTCTGCCAGTAGTGATGATGACATGATGGATCTTCAGGGCATTATGCTAAGTGAAATAAGCCAGACAGAGAAAGACAAATAATGTATGATCTCACTTACATGTGGAATCTAAAAACATTGAACTCATAGAAACAGAGAATAGAATGATGGTTGCCAAGGCCTGAGGGGTGAGGGAAATGGGGAGATATTGGTTCAAGGGCACAAGCTTTCAATTATAAATGAGTAAGTTCTCTGGGGATTTAAGTTACAGCATGGTGACTATAGTTAACAATACTGCATTGTATACCTGAAAGTTGCTATGAAAGCAGGGCTTCAATGTTCTCACTATAAAACAACCACAACTAAATGGTAATTATGTGAGGTGAAGGATGTGTTAATTAAGTTTATTGGGACAAACATTTCAATACACACACACACACACACACACACACAATAGCATCACATTGTATACTTTAAACTTACACAATATTATATGTCAATTATATCTCAATAAATCTGGAAAAACAAAACTCTAGACCAAGAAGAAAAAAACCAAACCAAACCAAACCAAACTCACCAAAGTGTCTTGGTGGGTTGCCTAGACGACCCTAGAAGTTTGAGGACTGCAGCAGTTTCTCCCCTCTGTCTAGGTGAACTTTCAGAGTTATTCTGAGAAATTACCACTAGGGGTTGCTAGAGATTCAAGGAAGTTAGAGAAAATCTCGGGGATTTTGGTCTTTTATCTGAGGTTTGCAGGTTTCTTTTGTTCTAAAACCATTGAGAACTGAGAGCAAATGTCCATTTCGCAGATCCCGTTCGCTCCCCAAAGTGAAAAGGGGCTGGTTTTGCCCTTTGTTTCACCCAGTGAAATAGGCGGAAGGAAATGACAAACCAGACTGCCTGTGATAAGGGTAATTATATGAGTAGCTCTTGATTCCTCTCAGGGAGACATGAACACTGTTTCACCTCCCTCTCTTTCACCAAATGATGGTGATTAACTGCCATGCAACTGGTTAACGTTCATTGCGTTTTCACTTGGCACCAGGCACCAAGCTAATGACGTTATACTCGTTATCACATTTAATTCTCACGTACATTGTTTCAGTTCATTGACACAATGTTATTATCCCCATTTTGCTGTTTCAGAGGAAACTGGAGCATAGAGAGGTTATCCACCTAATAAGTGGTGGAACTGAGAGTTGAATCCAAGGTCTCTGACTGCAGGGCTGCACATTTAAACTATGCTTCCCGGTTGTTACCGCAACTGGACAGAGGAGGGTCCATCTGACAGAGGTCAGACCAGTTAAGGGACTTGTTCCTGGTCCCAGCTGGCTCGAGAAGAAGCATCGACTGAAGTGTTCCTTCTCTTGGCCCACAATGTTTTCCTTCTTTATCTTGTAAGCGCAGCATTTGTAAAAGGTCATAAGGAAGAAAGAGGAAGAGTTGGAGCTCATTGGTGGGAAACCAGAAAGGGGATTTTAACACAAGGGAAAACAGTAGAAGGCTGCCAGGTGGCAGACCCTCCTACCACCAGACTCTACTGGGCCGTGGCCTCCTTGACCCTGGCTTGGGTCAGGGGGCTGATTGGAGATGGCCTGCATTTTGGATGCTAGGTAGAGCAGGCTGGAGTGGATGGAACTTCTTGAAAAAAAGAACACACCAACACTATGAAACCTTTGCGTCATCCTAGCTTTGGAAGTGCTTGGTCAGCTCTGTCAACAGTAGGTGGCGGCAAGCCCTTCCTGCAGAGGAAGGGTGCTGTGGGTTCCTTTCTGCCGCTCTTGCTTAGTTTTGTCCATGGTTGTGTTGGAATACAAAGCTTAGTGACCTTACAATATATTCCTGTACTTGCATAGATTTATTTTTGCTCTATCCAGGCTTCTGTCCCTTAGCCACTTGTCTTCAGGAGAGAGGCTCACAGCTGTCACTCACATAACATTTATACTTACTCACACCCCAGCTCATCCTTGTCATCCACAGCAGCTGCCTTTGCATGGAAACTTCACCCTCATGGTGATCTAGGACTTCAATGCTTGGCAGGGCTGTGGAGGCCTTCTCTTGCTGTGGGTTAAGACACTGTCCCCAGGAGTCTCTTTCTGCCATACACAGTCCTGAACTGCAGGGACATGTGGCACATTTAGCTCTCTAGGAGAGGATGAAGTACCAGACCAGCCAGCTAAAATCCTCAGGAATTGTGGATGAGTGCTCTCTGAACAGAGTGGAGAGTTTTCTGGGGGGACAAGGGAGAGCCCCAGTATTTCTATCCAAAACACATGCTGTAAATGATGAATGAGAAAACCAGGTTCTAAATCTTCCTTCCTTTCTTCCTTTCTTTTTTTCTAATAACCTTGTAGGCACACAGGTACATATTTCAGTTGCAGTCAACAGTTTGGGTGATGGCTTGTAGTAATTTAGGCTAAAAATAAATATTGGACTGTGAATGGTAGTAAAGCTAGAATTGGAATAGAGCTGGCTCAACTTATGTGTGAACTCTTCTGGTTGCCAGTTTCCTTTTTTGAAAATTAGAGATTTGGACAAGAAGAACTCTGTGAAGTTTTAAGACTCTCATTAAGTCTAATGTTTTATTTTGGGGAAAAATTGGAAATATCAAATTGGTGTTTGGGGGAAGACAATGTTATAAACCTTTTATAACACAGTATGGAGATGGGTGTTGGGTAGGCCCTTAACCTCCTGGGTTGTCATGGATGCAAAGAGTAAGACTCATGTCAAGGCCACCTATGTGGTGTGACCCACCATAGGGTTTCTAAACTGAATCCACACAGAATACTCTTCAAACTAGTGTAGTAATTGCACAAAGCTGACCATTTATAACCTGCTGGGCTTGTTTGTATGTCTTAAACACTCTTATGATAAATAAATTGTCCCAGCGGTCTATATTTGGGGCCCCTGCCCCTTTTTTCATCCTTGTGTACAAAGCTGAACTGAGTTGGCTGATTGCTCTTGGTGCAAACAGAATGGCCCAATTGTCCCCTCATGCCAGGCGGTGGGCTCTGGAGCACACCCATCACCAGTGGGAACCCACCGAAGGGAGGTGGCTAGTTGAACATTTAGTCTGTAGTGGAGACAAGTTAACGATCCTGCCTGGGGCATTCCAAAGTTTATTTAATGATAAAATAGGCCCCAAATTCTCCGCCGGGGCTTGTAAGTTGTGTGCAGTGCAAGATGGGGTGAGAATGCAGTCAAACACACATCCTCAAGGCGTTATTTAGGTTGTGAGGAAATGGCCAATCCCTCCTGTAATTTCAAAATACCATTTAAAAAATTGTGACCAAAGGATTTTCCCCCCTAACCCAGTTCCTATCCAGCAGAAAAAGACAAAATGGAAGCTGAATCTATAACTACACTTGTCAAAACAACGGATTTTAGAGTGAAAAATTCATCACCGGTGTCGGTGTCATGTGGATAGAGAAAATGCAGCTAGCTATCTGAGTGAATTTTCCTGAATTCAGTCAAACTGATTCATATTGATGTGGCCTAAATGTGTCATTGGCCTGAAACTCAGTCAGTAAATTGGATGTGAAAGTCTTTAATAAAACAATATGCATTCCTCAAATATCAGCTTCCTAACATGACGACGGCAGCGGGGATTGAGTTTCTAGTTTTGTTGGCGTTGGAGTTGCCAAGGGGATGGGGCTGTTGCTGAAAGGACAGCTCTGAACC
Organism: Lyroderma lyra; assembly: GCA_004026885.1. NCBI lineage: Eukaryota > Metazoa > Chordata > Mammalia > Chiroptera > Megadermatidae > Lyroderma > Lyroderma lyra. The sequence continues at coordinate 436,186 of PVJL010000271.1, forward strand.
CGAGGGCAGACTCCTGGGGTGTTAATGAGCATGGGTCCCAGGGAGATTGAGACTAGGAATGTCCCCTTCTGGTGACTGTACCACCAGGACTAACACCTCATGGTGATGGGCCTTTCCTTTCAAGCCTAAAGTGTTCTGCAGATGTTCTCCCATGAACCAATTAGTTAGGCTAATGAAGGGGCTGCTGGGAGGAAAGGAAGGTGGGACCTGAAGCTGTTGGTGTTCGGTTGCTCCTTCCTGTTTGATGAGACAGGAGTGAGCGTGACCAAGTGCCTGGCAGGGCAGAGTGAGGGAAGCAGCCTTTCTGCCTGCCCTGCAGACTCTTCTCCGTGAGACGTGTGCTCACGCAGTCTAGGCCGGCTGGCTCCGGAACCCCAGCAGGCCTGCAGAGGAAGGAGTCCCTCTGAGATAGTATAGGGAAGGCTTGAGTTAAACCTGCCTATGGGGACCCAACTATTTTAAAATGTGAAAAGAAATTGCTTTGGAAACATAGATTGTACTGTGGAGCTAGAGGGGATTAGGCAAAGGCATGACTTGGATGTGGTTTGGGCAAATGACAGAGCAGGGCAGGCCGTCAAGTCAAAGGGGGGCTAGGTCGGGAAATAGGGGGATTCATGGAAGGAATGGACAAAAAAGAGGTGGGGGAAGAATGAATACCACCAAGAAAGAACCCCACTGTAACCCATGGGCTTTAGTTAACGACAAAATGTCAATATTGGCTTATTGCTAGGCTGACCAGATGTGCTGTTTTAAATGGGAGAGAAAACAACGATACTGTCCTGTTTCAAATGGTACATGTGGTCAGCCTGGCCTCCCTGGGCTAAACCCAAGGTGTCAGGAGGCTGACCCTACGTACCGTTTGCAACAGGACAGGACCGTTGTTTTCTGTCCCATTTAAAATGGAACGTCTGGTCAGCCTACTTATTGGTAGTAACAAATGTATGCAAAAAGTTAACAGGAGGAACTGCAGAGGCAGGTTGATGGGAACACTGTACTTTGCACCCAATTATTCTGTAAACTTAAAACTACCCCTCCCCAATATTTTTATTAATGAGAGAGAGAGAGAGAGAGGAATGTTGTGGGAAAACTGAGCAAAGGGCCCTTGTGCTAGAACGAATAAGTGAAGTCTCCAGTTGAGTTGAAGGTAGAAATGAGAGAAGCTTCCCAATGCATTGAGGAGAGAGAGTAGGACCTATCCTTAAAATCAAGAGAGAATATGCGGTTAGAATTTTCTTAGGATCAAGGAAGATGGGAATTCAACAGTGTCGGTGAACTCAGAGAAGAGAACTTGGACGGATGTCAAAGAGGACTGTAATCCTCCAAGGTTGTACAGGAACTAGACCTAAGGAGAAGACTAAGGGAGGGCCCAGCTAATAACAATAATGACACTGAGAACCGCCACTGAGAGAGCACTTACTGTATAGAGACATTGTGGTAAGTAAGCCCTTTACAGACACTGTTTTATTAAGCTTTCATAAAAAAAACACCAAAAAACCACTACAGTGGGCATTATTTTTTTCATTCCCACTTCTGAAATGAAGAAACTGAGGCTCAGGGAGGTTGAGTAATTTATTCCAGATCACACAGCTTGCAAGTGTCAGGACCAGGGTTCGGACCCAAATTGGCTAATGCCATAGGCTGGCTTCTAGGCATTGTGCTTTATTCCCTGAGAATAAAGAGCTTTTTTGCTTCAGAAGCAGTGCTTTAAAACCATTAGTTAAGATGACTAACTGTCATGAAATTATACTTTTAATATTTGCCTCTGTAATTAGTTTCTACCACACCACACACTTTCTGACTCTACAAAATCCCCCAGTTGTCTGATGACATTTGTTTGCTGTGCTAGAGAGAAACACAGAGGCTGAGCTATGCTGTGAGAGAAAAAGACAAGGACAGCAACTTTGTTTTGTTACAAATTCAATCCTTGTTTGTCGTAAGCACAAAAAAATATGCACACGGTTGTTATTCCTAATTTTGGAGGGGGCAGGGGAATTTTTCTGAGAGCTATGTACAGTTGAGTGCCAGGCATCAGACTTACTGAACCACACCATGTGCCAGGCACAGGACCAGGTGTCAAGGAAGAAAACTTAATCCAGACCCAGTCCTTGTTCTGAAGGAGGTCACAATCATGACAGATAGGTGAGAACAAAGAGCTCCACTTTGTGTGATAAATAAATTTTGTTGAATACCCATATTCCATCCCGTTCACACCTCCTCTGACTCCAGAGAACTCACAGGGCTGGAGGCACTACCTCTTCTAGAAGACATTGTATGTGGAATCTCAGCTGCTCAGTCTTCATTCTGAGTGTGTTGGCTTTTGTACATTGTGTGAAAATGGCCCAGATGAGAAATTGCAAATCTGTGTGCAAAACCAAACCTACACACACTCTCAATATCACCCAAGGCTCATACCACATTCTTGGCTGCCTCAAGTCTTAGAGAGATATAGAGAAGGAAGCTACTTGAACACAGATAGATTCAAATGCAAGTAACTCTGGATCCAGAGTCCCTGTTCTGTGCCAGATAGGATGATGGTCCTTGTGGAGGGAGCAAGTAGGAGTGCCACATCCAGCTATGGAATTCCCAGGTGAGCCAGGCTTAGCTTATCTACCATGCCTTCTATAGAGGCCCAGATGAATTCCCACAGACTCATGATGATATAAGAAGTAGTGCACTTCATAGACATGATGGTGTGAATATAAGCTTTCCTTCAGACTTCACAGGGAACAGAGACTGGCTGGGTCAGCTCTGTGCAATCTATCACACTGCATGTAGCTGTCAGTCACAGGGCTGTGTGAGCAAGAAGACCTGGAGATACACACTGGACATGCACATTGTTATCAGAGACTTGCATGACTCCTAACTCCTCACAACTCATTACCTACAATTTGGAAGTATACTGCTTATCTCAAGTAATTTATAATATTTAGCAATATTATGTACCCACTACATGTCAGGCACAGTCTAGGCACTGCAGACATAGCAATGAGCAAAAATGTAAACCATTGTCTGTGTCAATTATACCTCAGTAAAGTGTTTTGTTTTTTTTTTAAATGTAAGCCACTGTGGAGCTTACATTTGTGTGTGTGTGTGTGTGTGTGTGTGTGTGAGTGTGTGTGTGACAGAGAGAACACACCAATTAATCAATAAACCGAATGTGTAGTATGTCAGATGGTAAGAGTGGTAGAGAAAACTGAGGAAGGGCAAGACGGGGTGGATGACCCTGTGGGTCAGGATGAGGTTGCAGTTTTCAATAGGAAGGCCCCTAATGGAAGTGTTTGACAAGTCACACGACTATTTGGGGAAAAGCATTCTAGGTAGAGGGAAGAGGAAAGAACAAATCAAGAAACACAAGGAGGTCACCGCACAGGGGAGAGGAGGAAGGGGCAAATGGAAGGCGATGAGGTCAGAGAGGCCATGAAGGACCAGACGGGCCCTGGTCTCTTCCCATGAGGGAGACAGAAAGCAATTGCAAAGTTTGGGCAGGGAAATTACATAATCTGATGCTTGTTTTAGGGTAATTCTGGATGCTTTGCTGAGAAATGACTCTGGGGAAGCAGGGTAGAAGTAAGATCAATTATAGGCTATTGCAATAGCCTGAGTGACATCTCGGACCAAGATGGTAGCAGTGGAGGTGGTGACAAATAGCCGAATTCTGGATACATTTTGTTAAGTTGTGTCAAGGATTCCACAAAAGAGTCAATGTAGGGTATTAGAGACAGAAAGGAGTCAAGCATTTGAGCTGCAGGAAGGGTGAGATTACCAATCACTGAGATGGAGAAGAATGGGGAGGAATAGACTTAAGGGCCAATGTGAGAAGCTCACTTTAGGGCCTGTAAGTTTGAGATGTTTATTAAACATCCAAATGGAGGTGACTATTTTATACAAGTCTGGAGTTCAGGGGACAGGTCTGGGCTAGAGACAAATTATGCTTCACCGAAGAGAGTGGGGTATTTACAGCCAGCCACAAACCTGGATGAGATCATCATGGTGGTGCATGTAAATAGAGAGAAAAAGCCAGAGCAGAGTTCTGGGGCTCAGTCTGCACTCCAGCCATGGAGACACGTGACAAGGGATAAGTTGTCTTACTGTTGTGTAATTGTTCCACAGGAATAAGAAAAAAGAAAAAATATATAGTTTTTATCATCTGCTTGAAAGAATGGTTATTTCAGTGCCCAATGCCAGCATTGGCTGAAACATTAAAGATCATTTCAAGTACAACCACCTTATACGGAGATGAAGAAATTGAGGCTTAGAGAAGAGAATTGCTCCCTGTAGATCAGCAGTTTTGTGCTTCTTGGCTGTAGAGGTGATGCGTGTGTGTGAGGGCGAGTGTGTTGTGTTCGGGATGGAAGTATTCCCACGTGTTGGGTGATTTCTCCCCTTTGCTAAGCCAGTAAGTCACCTTGCCTTTTCTCAGCTGTGGACCCTACAGAGCTCAAGGATCTAAGAAATGGAGGCTAGGCTATGGAGCTGAGATGGGATCAAACTTTAAAGTTTGTTTCCATCCTTTTCCCTCCTTCTTTTGAGGTGCTAGTGCTCTGAGATTCCATAACAAGTTCCCTTTAGGAGATGATTAGGTGTTGTATCTTAAATACTTGTGTGGGATTATTGTATTTTCTGTGCTGGTTCTTTTAAGGATATTTGTACTTGAGTCCTTATACCCTCCACGGTACAATGGATGGCTTTGCAGTGGTGGGGTGGTTGATAGAGTTAGATACTGTGAAGTTTAAGAGCGTGGGCTTCAGAAACAAAATAGGTGGTTTTAAATCTTGCCTCTGCCATTTACTAGCTGTGATGTCTTTGGCAAGTCATGTAGCCTTAACCCTGGATTTCCTCTGAAGAACTGCTAGGAAGATTAGATGAAATAATGTATGTTTAAAACAGCATGGTGCCTGGTGCATTATGAGTGATGACTTAATGGTGGAAATAATTAAGGTTCTACCTGTCCAAACGCTGGGCTGCGGCCTGGTCTTCAGCTGGCACGCAAGCTGGTTATTGAGTGCTGGCACCTGTATGGACTGGTTGTTGCTCATGGTCTGGAAGGTTCAGGAAAGACATGAGTCTTAACTAGTGCATTCAAAGATGGGTAGAATTATCTTTTCACTAAGAATCAGAAACCTACTTTAAAAAAAAATCTTACGCCCTTCATTTTTTAGTGATCAATTCATTCTGAAAACTGCATATTAGCAAGAAATCAGACATTTCTTATTTGAACTCATTAGCTATCCATTTTGAAGAATCTTTAAATAGAAAACATTTGGATCACATTTTTAACAGAAGCCTTACAAGTGTTAGCCATTAATTTAGTTCTGACTTTCACTGCTTGAGAGTTTCAGGAAAAGAGAAGAACTATGCTGATTTATTGTTTTATATATTTTAGTCAGGACTTAAAATGGCCTTTTGATTTCATTACTGGTCTCTTTAGAATTTCTAGTGCAAATGATTTTCATGAGAAATTTATTTCTTCAATTTTATCCATCAATTGTAACACACAAATATTTAAATATTCAATGGGTTTCTGAACTCAAAAAACCCATTAAGCTAATATTAAGGTTGTGACAATGACATTGGAGTGAAATATATCATAACTGTTGCAACACAAAGTGAATTTTGTCCTCTGGGAAGCTCACAGCTGGTCTATTTCGAGTTTACTGAGGTTTCCAACATTCTGTTGAAGTCAATTTAAATTGCCCTATTCATTTTCCCAAGTGTACATGTTTGCATGTTTATCTTTGTGGTTGTTGTCAGTTTTAAAAATCATAGCTGATCCTTTTGCCAGCATTAGGGAAGGCCTCAGTTCTGGGTCTTTGAGGTAACCATAACAGCTGAGCTCACAGTTGTGGTGTTAATGGACTAAACACTCCAATTAAGAGATAAAAATGGTCAGAATGGATAAAAAGGCAAGACCCAACTCTGTATGACTGAGAGAGATGCAGTTGAATATAAAGATACAGATAGATTGAAAAATAAATTGATGGGACTAGGTGTGCCATAAAAATGGCACACGAAGGTTGAAGTGGCTGTGTTAATATCAGATGAAATAGACTTAAAGAAAAAGAGTATTGTCAGAGATAGAAAGGAACGATAAGGAAAACAAAACCAACATACATACCTGAAAACAGCCTCAAAATATATTAAACAAAAATTGACATAATTATAGGGAGGTTATTCCAGAATTTTAGTAGAAGAATTTGTTAACTGTTTCTCAAGAATTTATAGGACAAATAGCCGAAAATCAGTAAAGACACAGAGGATCTGAACACATTATGAACTGTCTTGACCTAACTAATAGTTATGGAACTCCTCACTCAACAACTGGAAAATAAACATTGATGTTACTGCATAATACACATTTATTTTATTGTGCATGCCTGGTATATTTATATGGGGGCCATACAACAAGCCTTAATACATTTACAAGGACTGAAATAATACAGATATGTTCATGTTCTCTCAAAGAAAAAAATCTAAAAACCAATAACATTACCATGTTTGGGTGAATTTCAAATAATTTGCAATTAAAAAACACATTTTAAAATATTGATGGGTCAAAGATAAAGTCATAAAATAAATTAGAAGGTATTTTTAACACAGTGATAATGGAAGTACACTATATCGACATTTGTGAGATTTGCTGAAGAAGTGCTTAAAGGAAAATTCATGACTTTAAATGCTTATAATAGAAAAGAAAAAAGAACAATGACCTAAGGTACCACCTCAAGACACTAGAAAAAGAAAAGAAAATTTAAAGTAGATGGAAGGAAGAAAAAAATGATGACAAGGGCAAATAACGAAACAGAAAGCAGGTCCTCTGAAAAGATCAACAAAATAGATAAGTTCCTACTTAAATTGAATAAGGAAAAGAACCTAAATAACCAACACTGGGAAGAGAAGAGGAGTTATCACTGCAGATTTTACAGCTATTAAAGGATAGTAAGAGAGTATTGTGAACAAATGCTTGCCAAAATGGAGATAATGTAGATGAAATAGACAAATTTATTGAAGAATTACTATAAGATGAAACATAAATTCTGAATAGCTTCATTATCAAATAATGAAATTGAATTCATTATCAAAGGCCTTCAACAGTGCAAACTTCAGGCCCAGATGATTTTCATTGGTGAATTCTATAGACTATTCAGTGCAGCCATAACCCAAACCCATCTGGAGAATAAAAGAGAAGGGAACACTTTTCAACTCAGTTTTTTTAAGGCCAGGATAACCCTGATACCAAATCCTGACAAAGAAAACTAAACAAACAAACAAACAAACAAACAAATCTAGAGCATTATCTTTTATAAACCTAGCTGCAAAAATCTTTGAAAAGATTTATTGACTTGAATTCAACACTATATATAAAGGATAATTTAAAAATTTTTTTGGTGGAAATTGAAATGTTGATTCTAAAATTTAAAAATGCCAATGACCTAAATAACCCCAAGCAATTTTAAAAAAGAACAAAGTTCAAGGACTTAGACTAGTTGATTTTAATACTTACTATAAAGTTATTTAATACTGTGGTATTTGTAAAAGGACAGTCATATAGATCAACAGAAGAAGTAAAATAGATCAACAGATGAGAATAGAGTTCGGAAATAAAACCACATATATATGTTCAATTGATTTTCAACAAATGGTGCTGAACTAAATGATCTCCATATGAAAGGAGAAGACATTAGCCCTTACCTTACTCCATACGCAAAATTAATTCAGAATTAATTATAGACCTAATTGTAAAAGCCAGTACTATAACAAATTTAAAAGAAAACACAGGAGAAAATTTTGTGACTTTGGGTGGGCAAGAGTTTCTTAGATATAACACATGAAGCATGAACCACACACAAAAAATAAATTGGATTTCATTAAAATGGAAAACTTCTGCTCATCCAGAGACACCATTAAGAACATAAAAACACAGCCCATGGAATGAAAGAAAGTATTTGCAATGCATATATCTGACAAAGAACTCAATTCCAGAATATATACAGAATTCTGTTTACAACTGAATAGTAAGACACATAACTCAGTTTTAAAATGAGCAAAAGATCTACACATATAAATACAAAAGGGTTCAACTATTTTGGAAGAGTGTGGCAGTTTTTTAAAAAGTTAAACATATGCTTAATATACAAACCAAAATATTTCTCTTAGGCATTTACCCAAGAGAAATAAAAACTTAAGTGCACAAAAAGATTTGTACACAAATACTCATAGCATCATTATTCACGATAATCCAAAGCTGAAAACAACATAAATGTCCATCAATATTTGCTGATTGGAGAAACAAAATCTAATATATCAATGTCCTGAAAAATTATTCAGCAATTAAAAAGAAAGAACTGCTGATAGAGATAGTAATGGATGAATTTCTAGTCACTATGTTGAGTGAAGGAAGTCAAACACAAGAGTGCCTACTGTATGATCCATATATATAAAATTCTAGAAAATGCAAACAAATCATAAGGGACAAAAAGTATATCAGTGGAGGCTGGGATGGAGAGAAGGAAGAATGTTTTGAAGGTGATGGAAATGCTTTGTATTTTGATTGTAGTGGGATTTTATGTGTGTATACAGAGGGTTGGGGCTTTGAACCACATGATATCAGCCTGGGGATGGGAGGAGGGCTGGAGATTGAGTCACATGGCCAATGACTCAATCAATCAAGCCTATGTAATGAAACACTGATAAAAACCCAGGTGACCTTCCGTGGTTGGCAATATCCTTTGAGTATTGTCTCACTTCAATGCCAGGAGGGTAACACATTCCTGAGGTTGACAGAAGCTTTACTTTTGGAAGCCTTCCAGATTTATCCCTATGCATCTCTTCCTTTAGCTGGTTCTAATTTCTATCCCTTTGCTACAATAAAACTATAAGCATAGGGCTTTTCTGAGTTCTGGAAGTCATTCTAGTGGATTATCAAACCCAAAGGAATCTATGGGGATCCCTAAATTTGTAGCCAGCTGGTCTGAAATGAGTGGTTTTTGGGGACCCCCAAACTTACGGCTGGTGTCTTAAGTGAGGACAATCTTCTAGATACTGTTCTAAGATTTTGTAGTTTGGAAAATTGATAGCAAATATTTTAACTTTTTGAAAATTCCTAGGGGGTGGGTCCCTGAGATAATATACTCATTATTATATGAAAAGAGTTTAAAAGTGAAATTTTATGCAGTGGGGAAGTATAACCTCTCTGCTCTGTAACCCAATGTGCTGCTACTTCCTCTTGGATGACTTTTTGGGATAGATATTAATTATTTCATGACTGTAGTGGCCATGTGCTATTTTAACTTATTTCCCTCTTTCTTTTTTGTAACAGTCTTGTTCAGAATTCACCTCTCACCATCTTCTGAGCCCCCCACCCAATACATACCTCTGTTCCTGGGACAGAGATCCCAACCAACTTCAGATCTGGAAAGCTCCTTTTTTTGGTTGAAACCAAATCAGCATATTCCCCACCCCCCCACCCCCCAATCATAGTTATTGACTTATTGGACCCATTTCAGTGAAGTAAGTTGTGGAGAGATGTTTTCCAGGGGCCTCTTAGAAAGAAATTTTCTTGAAATTTCAAAAAGCCTGCATGACAAGACACTCTTCTTGCTGGATGTTACCTAGAATGTAAGTAGCTCCAGAAGCCCTTGGAATCCATATTCCAACCGCAGGATGAAAAGGATAAAGACATTGAAGAAGTCAGTCTTTGGTATCAATGTTGAACTGCTAGATCAAGCCTCACCTGAAGTTCACATGACCTCTAAAATTTTCAGTTATGTGAATCCATGTAAAAAGAGGAAATATCAAGGACTAAAGTGAGTGACATTTGTCAAAGAAAAAAATACATACTTTTACAGAGCTTGGATCTGAGTTGAATAACTGTTTCTAATTATGTATTCTCCGCTATCACTATTATTATTTTTCAATTATCAGGAACTTGGTATTCTGTTTCACTGAATTAGAAGGTGGGAGGCTTGCCAGCAAACATGAAAAAAATGCTCATCCTCATTAGCTATCAGGGAAATGCAAATCAAAACCACAATGAGATCCCACCTCACACCTGTGAGAATGGCTGTTAC
>PVJL010000271.1:446352-486425 GCA_004026885.1 Lyroderma lyra
ACCCAAAGAACTTGAAAACCTTTGTCCGCAAAGACTTATGTACCCCAATGTTCATTGCAGCGCTGTTCACAGTGGCCAAAACATGGAAACAACCAAAGTGCCCTGCGACAGATGACTGGATAAAGAAGCTGTGGTACATACACACAATGGAATATTACTCAGCTGTAAGAAAAGATGAAATATTGCCATTTGCAACAAAATGGATGGATCTGGAGATCATCATGCTTAGTGAAATAAGCCAGACAGAAAAAAAAACAACTGTGTGATTTCACTCATATGCGGAATATAAAACTGAAAGCAACAAAGAGAAAAGAAATGAACAAAAAGCCCATGGACACAATCAGTAGTTTCATGTTTATTTGGAGACAAGTGGGGAGGGGATGGGAGAAGGAGGAGGGGGTGGGAGAGGAGCGGGGGAAGCTAAATATAAGGTGATGGGAAGAGAACTCACACTGGGCGGTGAACTTATTATACAAGTTGACCATGCACTGTAGAACTGTATACCTGGAATCTATGTAATTCTTGCTAACAAATATCACCCCAATAAGTCTAACAATTTTAAAAAAAGGTAAAAAAAAAAAAAAAGGAGTTGGGAGGCTTAAAATCCAGCTTCTTCTTCTTATTTATTTATTTATTTATTTATTATCACTATCTGACTGGAGTGACCATAAACCTGTTTACTTATCTGCAATGTGAGGAGGTTAGAGAAAATTAATAAGGCTCCTCCCAGCCCTGAGTGGGAATTTTGTGTAAACTTGTTTACTATGCAGTCACATATAAGAAAGGCATTATGGCCATAGTGAGACTGTATCAGGAAGGCCTGTGAAATTAGCAATGTCACCCTTTTTTGTTGTTGTTGTTAGATTTCTTGGGGTGACACTGGTTACTAAAATTGCATGGTTATGGGTGTACAATTCTACAATATGTTGTCTATGTGTTGCACTGTGTGTTCACTACTCAGAGACAGTTCTCCTTCCATCACCATGTATTTGATGCCCCCTTCCTCCTTCCCCACTCCGCTCCCCATTATCCTCGGGTAACCACTAAACTATTGACTGTGTCCATGAATTGTTAACAATACCATTCCTAATAAGCCTCTTTGTGTTTGGGGCTGATCAGTCCTCTAACTGTCATTAGAAGTTGAGGGTACCTCTTAACATCTCATCTATCATGGACTATTCAGGGAAAGAGATTTAACCATGTATTTTGCTTTGCTTGGAGCCCAAAAGTCTTGTGGGAAAACGTGAACTCTGTCCACTTTTGGAATTTTGATATATACCAAAGTTTCTGAGGTACACAGGGGATCCACAGGAAGCCAAAGGGAAGAGAGAGACCAAACCCTGATTAAAGAAAAAACAATTCACTTCGTGTGAAGAAGAATTTTGGCAGGTGGGACCAAGTTGAGAAGCAGGGGCTCAGTGTTGGAGAGCAGAGATTAGTGAAACTGGGCTTATCAGCCTAGACAGGGCCCTTCCTCCCCTACATCCCCACCAGGTCCCCCCCACCCCCACCAAACCCCGTGGTGCTTGCCCAACTTTCAGAGCATGGGTCTGTGGAACAAGGAAAGAACCAGAGACATTAAACCTCTCTGCAGGGGACCCTCTCCTGCAGAAGTTCGTGTGAGAAGCAGAAGTATCTGACATGTTTGGAGAGGGAGAAGAGCAGCTGAGCTTGGCTTAGTAGAGACCAGTTGTCCTTAGTGGGTGATGGAGCAGCAGTGGTCAACAGAGCAGGACAGGGAAGGGCAGGCAGGGATCTTGATCATACACGAGGAGTGTCTGGAAAAAATCCAGCCATAAACGCCTCTATTTTTCATATTACATGGCTGGATACTTTCCAGACAGCGTTCGTAGATGACAGTCCCACCCCCTTCTCTGTGACTCCTACAGTAATCATTCCAAGGACTCGAACTGGTGAATATTTGGGTTACAACCCTGGAAGTGTTTTTGGGCTGGTTGGGGGAAGGAATTCCAAAAAAAAAGTTTGGACTTCAGCTAGAAAGTTGGTGTGTGTGTGGAGTGGTGGTACTTTGGTATTGAATACTGAGATTTGGATCCTATTTATAATCTATCTGTACCCATTGGTTGGTCTAGCTTAGGATGTACAGGTTGTTCAGAGTATTTGGAATCACAACTTCCTGCTAACCTTATAGTTTATCTTGTCTACGGCAGGTGCTGGTTGCCTGCTGGGTGCAAAGTCCTGCACTCAGTGCTGTGGAGGGGTCTTACCTTTCTTTGGCTGCTCACTGTCACAGGGCCTGGGCTCGTGATCTTTCCTCCTCACGAGGGCAACTGCTTCCTTCTTTCATCCGTAGATATTTCTCCACAGATAACATGAATGGTAGATTAGAATGTGTCTAAAATACTATTTTTATTGTTAAAAATGTCATCTTTATTGAAGGAAAGTTAGAACAAATAGGTAAACAAAAAAAAGAAAAAGAGGAAATAAGAAAATTCCCCCACTTAGTGCTACTAACTACTGTCAATTCAGTGTTAACTTTCATAGTCTTATTTTTCTGCATATTTATTCATTCAACAAACTTGGAATCTACCACATTTACAAAAATTAACAATATCTGTAAATAATTTTCCACAGATAAATTTAAAATCACTCCTCAGTTGCATCTTGCAAATCACCTGACATTTTCCCTTGGGGACATCCTCTTTAATTAAAACTTAATTTCCACATACAGATCTTTTCTTTCCATTTCTAAATTTGCTTATTCCAAGAAGTCCATTTGTTAAAAATTATCATCAGAAGGAAAGAAGAGAAATCTTTCTTTCCATTTAAGAACCACATAAAAATGCTCTGAATGTATATTTGACATTATCATCTGCTTCACAGATTTCTTTGGCTGGTATCCATTTTAATTGTTTTGCTCTTTGCCACGGGGACTTTACGAAGCCATCAGCTTGCCTTCACTGAGGAGATGTGGCAGAACAGAGCGGAATGGTCCTGGAAGGTGGTAGTGGGGGTCAAGCATTTGGGGTAACCGACACTTGTTTCTCATTCAGGGGGCTGGTGTTCATGTGAATGAATGTTAACATTATTCTACGGAGGAATCACCCACTGAGATTTATTTTGGAGGCAAATTTGCCTTTCTCTTCAAACCAAACAGAATCTAAATGGCCAAATGCAGACCTTTCTTTGGGGTGGGGGTGGGGGCAATGTTTTCTGTGGAATATTAATAGGTGGTTCTGCAAACATAACAAAAAAGGTTTTGTGATCATGCAAACATGAGAAATGTTGTATTTTAGATAAACATATTTTTTTCAATGCGGGACTTCTCAGAGCATTTAGCATGCTAATATGCACTGTGAGTCTCCAATAGAGGGAAGTTGTCGACTTTTCTTAAACTCACACGTGCTCTCTCTTTTGAAGTTGGGTGCTCGCTTATTACACCTTTGGAAAATGCTGGTCTTAGAAATACAGTTCTCCACTGATGTTGAAGTCAGGAAAAGACAAAAGTGGTCCCATGGTTCTATTTAGGATTGAGACGTTATCTTCTAATTTGCATTTCTGGGGGTACTTCTGTTTAAAACTACCTTCTAATTGAGAGATGGGGGGTGACAGAAGCCATTCTTGGGGATTTTAAGTGAGAAAGTCTAAGCTTCCTGAGCAATCTTTTAGTAAAGTTGTTTCTCTCTTAATCTCACTTGCTTGGAAAGTTTGCAAAATAACAAGTGCTGGCTGCGAGATGAAAAGTGTGTTTATAGGTCTTGGTTTCTTCCCTCTTATATTCCTCAAACTCTTCCCCTTTATGGGGGCTGTCATCCTGGAATGAGACCCAAGCAGCCCCTCTTCCTGAAACCAGCAAAGGAGGTCTCCAATCGTCCTCCTGCCTGACCCACTTGACCCCGGCAGCAGTGATTTACTGCCCTAGGCTGAGTTGGGGAAAGTCCTTAGTGAACCTTAGGTCCTGAGGCTGTGCTTGGAACTGCCTCTAACCACAACTATTCTGATCAAAAAAATTTACCAGAAAACTAAGACCCCAGAAGAGGACCTCTGATGGAGGAGTGGTGAGTGTTTAAAAAAAGGAGGCAGGCAGCATTCCTGGTCATCCATAAATTAAAACAAACAAAGGAAAATCACATCCAACTGTAGTCAGTTGCTCCTGTAAGAGAAGGAGTGCAATTCAAAGAGGTTTATGTATTTTGGCGGAGGCTGGGGTGTGTGGGGGAGTTTAAAAGCATAGAATAACATGACCAGGGCCCAGCTCCAGCCGCCGGCCAGCTCGAGCTTCCTCCCACTGTCCAGCTAATGTGCCTTCAGCCAATTTTTTTTTCTTCCTTCTTTATCCCTGTTTGATCTCTCCCCTGTCTGAGACTCCAGGGGGTGTCAAAAGAAGGGCTGCATGTGTCCGTGATAGTATCTTACATTTCGTAATTAGAAACCATTTGAAAGCACAGTTATGTATTGTATTCTATTTTATTCTTATACCAAGCCTGTGAACCGGCATAACACTTATCCCCATTTTCTAGATGAGGAACTGAAACAGAGGCAAGCCTGAAATCATAAAGCAAGTTAATGACAGAGCCAGGAGGGGACCCTCGGGTCCCAGCCAGGGGTCCAGGTTTTTCTGATCTAGGGCCTTCTGAGTTGCCACATTGGCCTCTGGGTTTTGATATCTCAAACGAGAAAGAACTAACATTGGTCACAATAGTTTACCCATTCCAGGTTGAATCAAGATCATGAAGGTCTTTATTAGAAACCTTTTGTGAGTCACCTCTTAGAACAGGGGCTTGAGTGGAGGCTGTGAAAAGAAATGAAGACTACCCGAATGAGAACAAGCAAAGGCTATTTGTTCAGAGCGTGCTATCACAAGCGAATTGGTCACCACCACTTGCATTGGGCAGAGACTTGATTAATAAGGATTTTTTTTGGCTATTTTATTTTTATAGCTTTATTGAGGTATAAGTGATTTACATTAAACCATACACATTTAAAATGGGCAATTTGATGGATTTTCATAAATACATACAATACCTAGGACACCATTGCCAGAATCAAGATGTAAATATAGTAGTTATCCCCAAAAGATTTCTTTGGTCCTTTTGAAATCCATGCCTCCACATCTTTTATCTCCAGGAAAGTGCTGATTTGCATTCTGTTATCTATGGGTTGGTTTGCCTTTTCAAGATTTCCTTTTTTTTTGGGGGGGGGGGTGGGCTGCCCCTCCTCTCTGGGCTTGGTGTCTTCTCTATCTACCTTCGCTTCCAGGGTGGCTTACCCAATGCAGTAGGTTTATTTATTTATTTATTTATTTGGGTAGTTCCCTAGCTGGGAATCGAACCCAGGCTGCGGCGTTGAGAGTGCTGAAACCCAGCCACTACACTACCAGGGAACCCCAAGATTTCCTTTTTTTAATGAATGGATTCATTGCAGTATGCAATCCTTGGTCTGATTTCTTTCATTAGGCATAATTATTTAGAGACTCATTCATGGTTTTGCATGTATCAAAAGTAATTGCTGATTAGTATTCTTGTACGGATAGTCCACAATTTGTTTATTCATTCGCTCGTTAGTGGACATTCGGGTTGTTTTTGGTTTTAGGTAATTATATATATAATTGCTATAAACATTTGCACATAGAACACAATAGAGAAAAACAAACAATTAGTTGTTTATTTGAAATCACCAGTAAAATTAAAAAAGAAAGAGAAAAGACACAAGTCTTCAATATCAGGTGATTAATAACTCTTAATCAAGACATTCAAATGTGTGCCCTGATTGGAGACTTTTAACCTAGGGGGTTAGAGGTGGGCTAACTAGAAGTGGAACATCCTATGTGATCAGTAGGCAGTCATATTTAACTTTCTCCAGTTGGCCCTAAGCTGAAAGTGGGAGTAAAAATTAGAGAAACTAGAAGGTATTAATCAATCTTGGCCATTTTGGACCAATAACTGTAGGGGTTATTTTTTGACTTTCTGGGCTGGTTACTGCAGACAGTACATTGACTTCCCAGGCTGGTTGGTGTGGATGCAAGGTTGACTTCCTAGGTGGGTTGCTACAAGATGTGGGTCAAAGTTCTGTTTTTACATACGAGTGATGTCCAGAAAGTATCCAGCCATGTAATATGAAAAACAGAGGCGTTTATGGCTGGATTTTTTATGGACAGCCCTCATATTTTCTGGCCCTTGTCTGCTTGGATGTACAACTTCTCGGGTTTGAGAGGGGTGAAAGGACAACAAGGGGATCTGGTGAGTGCATGCAAGTGAAGGTTCTGGCACCACCTGAAAATTATTAAAGCTCTTCCCCTACCTTTTGGGCCAGGCGCTATTGAGTGTAATTAGGAGACAGAAGAAAGGAGGTGAGAAATAATCTTGTCGTTTTAATATCCTATCTCTGGCCCAGTTTTATTTCACTTGATAGTTTAGTTGCCGCTGTTTGAGAAGGTCTTTAATGCAGTGGGGTACTGCCTATCATTTTCAAGATAGTGTTATTAGCAACTGTGAACCTGGGTCTCTACCACTGGGTCCTGGATACTTTGAATATTTCTTGATTCTGCTGTCTTGGAGAGATTCTGTTTTGACTGGAGGAAGTGGGGATGGTTTTTAAAAGGAGGCGACATAACAAAGAAACTTTGAAGAATGGATCAATTTTTGGGTAAGTTAAAAATGTACTTGAAAGTGAAAAGAATGGGGTAATAGGAGCAATGTGGGCAAATGCATGGAGTAGAGATAGATTGTATTCACAAAACGGCAAATAGTCTGGTAGAGGAGTAAGACTGGGATCGAGTAAGGTTGGAGGGACTTTGAAAGTCATTCTCAGAAGCTTGGATTTTATTGATGGGGAAGCCTTAATGTTTTTGAACAGCATCTGAAGTGATCAGAGTTGCATGCTAAAGAAGATTACTCTGGCAGGAGGGTGTGTATTGACTTTGAAAAACAAGGTAAGTTTGAAAGTGGAGAAACTGGTCTTTTAACTATTTTCAACTAGGAAGAAAGATGTTTGAACAGAAGTCAACATGTCTTTTGGAAAACAACTGTCAATATACTTCAAATTAATGTTTCTAAGACATTCGCCTTTTATGTGTGCATGAATCATGAACCTGTTTTAGACCTTCATGAGGTTTCTGAAGCTATTCCTCAGGCTCAGCCATCAAGAGCCAATTCTAAAGTGTAGCTGGTGATTGCTTCTCAGTCTTTTGGTTAAGGTCAAGAATTAAATGTAGCTGGTAACAACAGGTAAGACCAAGAGGGAGTGAAGGCAGGTAGTACCAACTTAGAGAGCAAAGAAAGGTAGCTTGATGTCTTTGGCAAAGGGAGGCAGGGCACAGAGTGGGTCAGGGTACAGCAAAACAAGGGAGAAACTAAATAATTTTATCACGATATGTCTTTAAAAGTTTGGATGATTATTTTTAAGATATTTTAAATTATGCAAAGATTTGGCTTGGGAATAAATGTCTAATATTAAGTATTTGCTTGTAAGTGCTCTGAAAGCCTTAAAATGCATAATCTCTGATCCAATCTGTGCATTGGTGAAACAATCAGGTAAGTTTTCAAAGATGTGCGCATGAGGATGTTTTCTACAACATTATTTATAATAGTACAAAACAGAGACAATAGGAAGATAATTAAATATGTTATGATATATTTAAGCTATGATATTATGCAGCCTTAAAAATAATGATGCAACTATATGTTGACTTGGAAAGACATTCATGGTATGGTGTGAAGTTTTGGGTATCCAAACTGTGCATATATGTTCCCATTTTAGTAAGAATATGTATATTCTAACTAAAGATATGTATGTATATGTATTTAGTTATATATATAGTTTTTCCAGATACCTCCATAGAAGAACATTAAGAATATTATATAGGGGGTTCCCTGGTGGTGTAGTGGCTAAGGCTTTGGCGCTGTCAACGCTGCGGCCTGGGATCGATTCCCAGCCAGCTACCCACATAAAAAAAAAAAGAATATTGTGTGTGTGTGTGTATATATATATATATATATATATATATATATATATATACACACACATACATACACACACACACACACATATATATACACACATATATATATGTATATATATATATGTATAAGTATCTGGAAGGCTACATAGCAAATACTAACAGTGGTTTTATCTAGACTCTTTGATGTAACACTTTTTTTTCCTCTTCAAGATTATTTTATTTTTCCTTTTGAGACTTTAATTTTCAATACATTTGACATACAATGTTATATTTGTTTCAGGTGTATAGCACAATGATAAGTCATTTATACAATTTACTAAATCTTCGTTTCAATACATCTGGTTCCCCTCCGACACCATACAGTTATTTGTTGTTGACTGTGTGCCCTGTGCTGCACTTTACATCCCTGCAACTATTCTGTGACTGTGACTGTGTACTTATTGATTTCTTCCCCTTCTTTACCCACCCCTCCCACCCTGTTCCCATCATCCCAACAAATCTAGTACCCATCTGACTCTACGCAGTTACTGCAGCCTTATTGACTGCATTCCCATGTCATACTCTATATCACCTTGATTATTGCCTTGTAACAATCAAACTAAACTTCTCCATCCTTTTCCCTTATTTTACTCACTGTCCCTTCCCTCCTACCATCTTAAAGAAGTCTCTCTAACATTCTTTGTAGTACTGGTTTGGTGGTGACGAACTCCTTTAGCTTTTTCTCATAAGGGAAGCTCTTTATCTGTCCTTCAGTTTTGAATGCTAGCCTTGCTGGATACATTATTCTTGGTTGTAGATCCTTGGTTTTCACATTGAATATGTTTTGCCAGTCCCTTCTGGTCAGCAAAGTTTCTGATGAGTTGAATGGGTGTTTCCTTGTAAGTTACTGCTTGCATTTCTCTTGCTGCTTTTAGAATTTTCTCTTTTTCTTTAACTTTTGCCATTTTGATTATAATGTGTCTTGTTGTGTTCCTGTTTGGGATCATCTTGTTTGGGACTCCGTGTTTCGTGGGCTTGTATGTCTATTTCCTTCACCAGGATAGGAAAATTTTCAGTCGTTTCTTTCTTCAAATAAGTTCCTGATCCTTTGCTTTTCCTCTGCATCTTCTGGTAGACCTATGATGTAATGTTCTTATATTTAATGTTGTCCCAGAGGAATTTCAAACCATTCTCATTTTTTTGGGATTCTTTTTCTATTTGTTGTTCTGATTGGGTGTTTTCTGCTGGCTTTTCTTGCAAATCGCTGCTTTGTGCTTCTCCTTCATGTAGTTTGGTGACTTTTATTCCATTCTTCATTTCAGATAATGTAATCTTTATCTCTGCCTGGTCCTTTATAATGGTGTATGTCTTTATGTTTCCTATCTCTATGTTGAAATCATCATTAAATTCCCTGAGCATTTTTATAAACATGGCTTTGAGATGTTTCTGATGTGTCGTTTGTCCCCATCTCTTTTACTTTGATTGTCTGTTGTTCGAATTTATTTTGAGCTCCCTTTCTCTGGTTTCTCATTCTGGCAGTCTCTCTGTTTGTATTCTACTCCTTAACCTGACACTCACTGCTGCAGTTTCTTCGGTGTTTGCTGCTGATATTGGGCGAGCAGAGGTCAGGGTTTGGAGGAAGTGGTGTTCAGGCCTTTGTTTTCTTCCAGGGGCTGCGGGGCTGTGCAGGTCTGTTCTCGGTTTGCTCTGAGGAAAAATCTCAGAGCAATGCTGGTTGCTACCAGCCTGGGGCCTGAGGACTTAAAATAGGTTTTCAAGGAAGATGGCAAAGCGTGCAGGGCTGGCTGCCCACTGGAGAAAGTGAGTCTGGTGTTGGCAAAGTTGGTTGAGGTGAGGTCTCAGCGAGTCAGCAGGGTGGAGCGAGTAAAGCTACAGAGACCAATCAGGCTCAGATTTGGCCGTGTGGGGGCGGGTGCAACACAGAAAAGATGGCGCCCACCAGCTGGCTGCGTGAGAGGAGACCTAACCCAGGAAAGATGGCAAGTGTCCCCCAGCCCTCGCTCCAAAAACCACACACCTCAGTCTGTCCCCTGTATGCCTCCAACACCTCCTGAGTCACTCTCCCTCTGCGGGAGCCCAGGGTGAGCACCTGTGAGTGATAATCTGCTTGGACACTTTAAGAGGACAACAGGGTTTCCTGGAGCCTTTTGTCCCAACCGGAGGTCGGAGACCCCACTGTTTTTCACAGTCAGATATTGTGGGGCTCCTCTTCCTAGTACCAGTGCTCCAGGCCAGGAAGCCTGGCCTGAGGCTGGGGTCCCTTGCGCCTCTGGGAGGGAACCTCCGCAGCCGAGATGTCCCTCCGGATTCTCTCCTGCCACACAGAGGTTTGGCTCCTTCCGTGTCTGTGCCCCTCTCTTGCTGTGGCCTCCTCTTTTTTTGTATTCTTGGTTATAAAGCTTCTGTTCAGCTAGACTTCAGATGTTTCTCCAGGTTGTTTGTTCAATAATTTAGTTGTAATTTTAATGTGTTCGCGGAAGCAGGCGCAGTGTTTGTCTACTCTGCCATTTTGGATCTCTCTGATAGGACTTCTTTATTTTCTCCTTTAACTATTTCTAATTTTCTTTTTTACTATGAGAAAATAGAAATTCATTTAAAAAGTTTATTTCCATAAAAAGAAATGGGGTGATTTGACGCTTTTGGAACTTCTTGGGCATAAAAATACATGGTATTTATTCTCTTTATAACACCTATTTGTAAATATAAAAATATTTATCAATTACATAAATTTATATACATGTGTGTTTATATATAGTGTGTGTTTGGGTTCCAGTAGCTAAATATACACATCAATTTATAAAAAGGCCATGAAGCTTAGTGTTGGAGACCTAGAAAGTATTTTTTCTGATGTGGTTAAATTTCCTTTTGTAAGAAGATTGAGTGATTCTGCATAACAGTGTGTTTTTCCTCAGAAATTATAGTCCCTTCCAGGTGGAAAAAATCACTACCTTAACCTTGGATCTTTCAAACTGAGCTTTTGAGGGTGGTTGCATAGCAACTGCCGTTGGTGTAAATGACTCGTCCTGGTTCTCTGGGGGATGATATTGATTTGTACAATAAAATGGTGCATTCACATTCTTTGATGGTTAGCATAGAATAAAAGAGCTCATGAGCTTGGCCCTTTTAGGATCCCTTTGAAAAGAGACACTTGGGAATAAAGGACATTAACTTTGTTCCATTTGAAATAGTAGATTAAATACAGGACAACTATGAACACTGGAATTCAAGGGTGTAAATTCCTCAAGAAATGAATTATTTCCCATCTTTCCATCAAATTTTACTGAGTTCCAACTACGTACCAGGCATTGCACTGGACATTCAGGATACAGTAATGATAATAAATGTTTTCTATCATCTGGGAGCTTATACCCCAGTGGGGAAGAAAAACACAAAAATTAATAACTTTAATACCTGATGCTAAGTGACAGAGGTATGTATGGAGATATTATGGACACTGAGAAAGGGTATCAAATGCCACCTGGGGATTGTTCCATAATCATTTCTTGAGCAGTGACTGTGTACCTTGGCACTAGGGATACAAAGATGAATGAGACTTGGCTCCTGGACATAAGGATTTTACAATCTGACGGGGGAGACAGAAAAAAAAAAAACCCCAATCAGTCTAATACAATGTGGTAAATGCTCAGCTAGCACAAGGATTAAAGTATGAGAGCACAGAGGTGGAGATTAATGAATGATTCATGCCTGTTTAATGGTCTACTTTTTGCAGGGCCCTTAAAATATACATTACCTCATTTGAAGTTTGTAATACAGGTAGGATTTATCTCCCATTGATGAGGAAACTGAGGCTTGGAGATGTTGAGACTTGTCTAAGGTTGATGTATTAGTAATGAAATATCATAGGTGGGTTAAACCACAGACATTTATTTTCTCATAG
The DNA here is from genome assembly GCA_004026885.1 of Lyroderma lyra. Classification (NCBI taxonomy): domain Eukaryota; kingdom Metazoa; phylum Chordata; class Mammalia; order Chiroptera; family Megadermatidae; genus Lyroderma; species Lyroderma lyra. Next base: position 458,172 of record PVJL010000271.1, read on the forward strand.
TTCTGGAGACTAGAAGTCCCAGATTAAGGTGCGGAGGGTTGGTTCTTCCCAGCTTGCAGAGAGAGCAGTCTTCTCACTGTGTTCTCCCACGTCAGAGGGAAAGAACAAGCGAGCTCTCTGGTGTCTCTTCTGATAAGGACATCAATCCTATTGGACCAGAGCCCTATCCTTATGACCCACTTAAATTTAATTATTTCCGTAGAAGACTTATCTCCAAAAACAGCCACACTGGGGGTGAAGGTAGGGGTTAGGGCTTTAAGACATTTATTTTGTGGGACATAGACATTTAGTCCATAACATTTGGGCTGTGAACTTAGGGCTTCACCCTTTAAACTCTCTCTCTCTTTCTTTCTCTCTCTCTGTGTGTATGTGTGCCTATGTGTGTGTTTTACACACCACACTAGATCACATTTTTTCCAATGAGATGAATCAGTGACTCTCATAAGGAGCCCTGATATCCTGCAACTTGTTTTTAGACTTACTGTGATTTGGTCCTTTCCACAGTGCCCTGGGTTTATGCACCAACCCACCACTACTCATTTGGGGCTTGCCATTTGGAACCTGCGTTTACAGGAGGGGGTGAGGGTGGGGTTCAGATAAGACAGGGCTTGTGAGGACTGGAGCTGGGAGGTTGGATTGAGATCAGGACCTGGAGGCTAGGACTGTTTTAAAAGAGGAGGATGCCTGTGCAGGTTCCCACTACCCTGTCCGAGATGAGCCGGCAGCCTTCTCTAGGACCATTTGAAGGAGTAGGAGAAGGGAGGGGAGAGCTAGGCCAAGGGCAGCAGTGAGGGTCACAGGGCTGGGGAAGGGCATTTTGCCAACAACAGTAGATGCTGTTTCATATTGCATTCCACATCCTCTTACCCTTCCCTTCTGCTAGAGCAAGACACTTCTTCCTGCTTGTGTGGGGCTGATGTTTCCCTTTTGTGGCCTCCTTTGGCCTCATGAGGATCCTCAATGTTGATTTGCACCTTCAAATTACCAGGGGGAGCTTTCAATGCATTAGTGCTCATTCCCCAACCTGAGCTTGTGATTTAACTGGAGTATGACCTAGGATTTCTATTTTTTGAAAGCTTCTCAAATGATTTCAACATGTGGCCAAGGATGAAAATCAGACATATTTGCTCTGCCCCATTTTTGCGGATGTGGGGCATACTCTGTGACGCCGGAGCTGCTGAGAGCTTCACCCATTTTTGTCCACTTAAGACCTGTGGGGTAGACAGGTATCATGACCTTAAGGATGAAAACTTCAGAATGCATTTGGCTTGTGAGTGGGGAGGCTTCAGCTGGTAGGCAGGAGGTGCAAGTAGAAAGAAAAACCAAACTTAGTATGAGGAAATCCAGAAGGAATGATTTTAAGTTCCTTTGGTGGTTTGGTCACACGGTTTCATTCATTGAACAAATATTTACTGAACATTTAATATGCAACAGGTTCTGGGTTAAGAACTAGCCCTTGGCGTGGGGCAGGGGCTGGCAATGGTGGCACAGGCAGGCCACCCCCTCTGGGGCCCAGCCGTGGGTAATGGGTCTTTGGAGAAGTATGCACTGTCAGAGCCTTGCAGAACTAAAAAAGTATTGCCAGCCACAGTTTTCTTTGTCTACATGACTCATATACTGAAAGAATAAAACTTTTTTTTTTCATTTAAAATTAAGCCTAGTCGAATGTGTACTGTCGAGATGAAGGTTTACCAACTGTAAAAAAAAGGTAATTATGACAAGTTTAAATTATGGCTTGGTGACCAGGAAAAGAGAATACATAACTTTAGACTCACATGATCCACTTTCGCAAAACTGACCACTGTGACACCCACAGAGGTCTGTTCATCTCTACTCGGAGATATGCCACTAGACAAAGCCAGTTGATAGCTCACATTCTAAAGATTTTTCCAATATTATTCCTACGGCATTTTCCACTGTTTTGTTTTAATTCAAGAGGGTTTTTATTTAAGGAGTAGAGGTCATAAGTTTTATATCCCTAGGTTTGATTTAAAACCTAGCCATGACAGATAGTAAACAGTGGTCTCATTTTCTTGCGACAATAGTTCGTGACATTGTGGTTAAGAGACTAAACTTGGCAGCTAAATATATCAGAACATTTTGGGAGTTAAACAGACTCAAATATGAATCCTGATTCTGTCACTTACTTTGTTGGGATCTAGGACAAGTTACTCAATGACTATAAGCCTCTGTTTCTTCAACTTTAAAATGGGGATAGCGACATGATCCAGTGTAAACATGCCTTGAACAATCCATACTATGTAATCAGCTGTTGATGAGTATTCCTATTTCTTTTTGTAATGACATGACATATCCATTCACAACCTCAGGTGTGAGGAGGCATAGAGCAATAGGAGGTCTTAGTTGAAATTCTACTTTGGAAAAAGAGACCACACAATTTCTACTATGAATTATAAATATCAAAGGCAGATAAAGAGCATGTTTCTTATGTGTGTAAATTACATTTGATTCATATGTTTGTGAAGAGTTGAATGGAAAACAGCCACAACAGCTTTATGTTGAAGTAACAAGAAAGACAATAATACCTGTGAATAGAGCCTTATCTATGTGCAGGCACTTTACCTTTGCTGTCTTATTTTATCCTCACAACTCTCAAAGAGAGGTGTGCTCATCTCTATTTATAAATAAGGAAGAAAATACTAGAAAGGTTAATTGTCTTTCCCTAAATCACACAACCAGTGGTAGAATTGGGATTCCAAACTAAGGGTTGTCAGTCATTGAGAATGGTGGCTGTTATATTAGTAATTAATAGATAAGTAATATTATTTCTTGACTAAACTCAGTCATGAGGTAGCATACCAGTACCAATATGCTGGAACTTGCTGAATAAATGAACAGATAGAATCAGTGCTTGAAGGGAGGGACTGCTTAGCTGTCCAAGAGGATTATTTTCTGAATAGGGATTTATGCTGAGGATGCCCCCTAAAGAATCCAGGGCCTTCTGAGATGGTGGCATCTACAGTGCAATGATCACACACTAATAATTCTAATGTTTGCCTTATAGCTCATTGAATGGATGAACTATTATTTCCTAAATTGTTTTGCTTTTGCTGGACATTTTGGTTGAGTACAATTTTTCCATATCACCAATGGGCTCTCTTGAATCTTTTCCTGAATACCTGCTTATTTTGGTTTCTTTAACAGTCTTTGCAGGTGTATCTTTTGGGAGCCATGTACAGTGTTTTGACATTTATGTGGTAATGACACTAAAGGCTTTAAGGTCTATAGTGAGGCTAGAATTTATCCAGTGAATACATTGAGCAACAACAGAATATGTACTTTGTAATGATAAAAAAGTCTTAATAACTTTTTGTCATCAGTCTAATGATTTCATTTAATCTTTAATATACATGAGTTTAATTGCTATGAAGAGTGGAAAGCTTGGATTCCTTTCAGGTCTCCCTCTATACTTATCTTCAAGAATTTAATTTTTTTCTATCAGTCTGTAGTTGGTTATGTTTTCTCCATTTATATGCATTTATCCGGGTTAAAATGTGGTTAGAGTGATGACATACAAAGGAAATTCAGGACTCTTGACCCAGAGCCAGAGGCCTGAATAAACATTCCTGTGTCTGAGATTTTGGGGTTGGAGAAGGTCTCTGGACTTGTCCCCTCAAAATATTGGGAGTTCACTGCATTTCTAAAAAAGGAAGATGCCTAGAAAATGTAGCATTTGGTGATTAAAAAATACACGCTGATTATTACCTAGACATTTGAAATATCTGACTCTTTGGAAATTAGGCAGATGATGTTAAAACGTGGCTGGGGGTGTTGACAAAGGAGGAAGTGGTTGCTAAGTAGGATCTTAATAACAGTGCTTCATTGAGGCAAGCAAACAAAGCCCAAAAACAACATTTGGACAAACATTGTTAAAAGCACAGCAACACAAAACGCACAGGTTTCCATAAGAATACAACCAAAACCAGACCCCAGCCTTCCTGGCTTACATAATTCTAGAAAAGATTCATGGAGGGGATTAATTGGCTGTGTAAGGTCTCCATGGTCACGAGGAACCAATGGGGTCAAACCTCCAGGAGTCCTCACATTGCTGGTTTCCCATTAGATTTTACCTGCTGTTTCAAGCAGTAGGATTTGGGGGGGGGACGCAAAAGACTCTGTGATTCAACTTTCAGAAGAGCTGGGGGAAGAAGCAAGGCCATGCCTCTTTGTCCGTTATACCACAGTGTGAGAATTTGGAGATAGGAGGGCAGAAGGCAGCTGCACAGGAATCTTGGCCTGGGATCAGTTTTAGGGAGTTTTGCATGAAGGTATTTACTTTTGGAAGATAATATTAGCTCACTTATTTCCTATGGAAACTGGAAAATAAACACTTCCTTTAAAATAAACACATGCACATACTTAATTTCTATTTGTATCTTTTCCTTGACTAGTGAGTGAGAAAGAAGTCTTTCTCTCTCTCTCTCTCTCTCTCTCTCTCTCTCTCTCTCTGTGTGTGTGTGTGTGTGTGTGTGTCGTCTTTGTGGCTACATTTTTGGTTTATTTCAACTTATTTCATGCTGGCTGCTAAGCAGACATGGATGGATGGATGTTGATCAGGGTAAGGGCAGTTTGCCCATTATCTGCCATGATGGGACTTATGCCTAACTCGTGGGTAGGCCTCCCTGAAGTTCAACTTGTCTGTCAACATGCTGATGCAGCAAGATTGATGTATTTTGAGTTGGAATTCTTTTTCAAAGTCTGTTTGGGCCAGCTCCTGGTCTGGTGCCATGTCTTACATAATGAGGCATATCATGAACCTTCACTGAGAAAGAAAAAATTGGCCCATGTTTCTGAAGTGGCCTTTGGCTGAGGGCAATCCTATTTGCCTGTGTATTTCGAGTGAAATTCTTTTCCCAGTAGCCTCAGAGTGAGCCCAGGGTTCAGACAAGAGGAGTGTATTTTGCTTAAGCGTTCAGCAGTTTATCTGTCACCACTCCTATGGAAGGGCCAGGCTGTCTCACTGGTGACTGCACTCTCCTAGGGTCCCAGGGAGACACTCAGTGCATGCATTTAGTCAGTCTCCGAAGTAAAAGAAGGTGTACTGATTCCTACATAGCAGCAGTGAGCCCAAGAAAAGGGGAATAGTTCTAGGCTTATTAAAAAGAATGATGGTATCACACCTCCTTCCATTGATTCTGAGCACTATACCAACTGTGATATTGCTGGGTATGTTGAACCAGTTACTTGTACTGCCTACCAAACCACCCCACAGTTTCTGTGGGCCAGGAATTTGGAAAGGGCTATGCTGGGTGATTCTGGCCTGGGGTCTCACAAGGGGTGGTAGTCAGGCAGTGGCTGGGGCCAGAGCAGCAGGTACCTGAGGGAGTTAGAGTCTGGCTGGGCATTTCTCTCTCTCCATGGAGTCTCTGGGCTTCTTCAGGTGGTCTCTCCACTGGGCATACCTGGGGTTTCCTCACAGCATGGTGACCTCAGGGAGTTTGACTGCTTACATGGTAGCTTAGGGGTCTGATGCTAGTACTTCAGTGAGCTAAGGGGAAGTGTCCTCACCCCTTCTAAGTTAGCTTCAGAAGTCATGCAGTGTCACTTGCGCTGCATTTGTCTTGGTTCCGGGCAAATCACAAGTGAACTCAGAAATAAAGGGAGGGAAGACACACTCCATTTTTTGATGGGAAGAGTAGCAAGATCATATTGTAGTATGGCATGCCAGATGCTTCCGTGTTTGGAAAATATAATTTGTCATAGGTCCATCACACTCATGACAATTGGTTCACAATAAGGACAGTCCAACAGGAAATAGGCCTTTCAGGAAGTTCTGTGATCTCAAAATCTTGTATAACAATTGAACAATAAAGCATTGCTCATTCTGTGACGTCTGGTTCACTTTTTTTACATTTAAAATAAGTTTCATTGAAGTGTAATTTACATTTAATAAAATGCATATGCTTTAAGTGAACAGTTCAATACATTTTGATAAATCTATACACCTATGTGACAACTACCCTAATCAAGACACAGAATGTTTCTATTAATATTACCCTTCGAATTCCTGTTCCTTTGCAGTAAATCCCTGCCATTCCTGGAGTCAGGCAACCACTTGATCTGGCTTTCTGTTACTATTGATTAGTTTTGCCTGTCCTAGATTTCCATGGAATCTTGTGAAGTATACTATTCTGTCGGCATAATATTATTGAGATGCACTCATTTTGTTGTGCGTGTCACTATTACTGCTGAGTAGTATTCCATTGCGTGACGGTACTACAACTTGTTTATCCACTTTCCGGTTGCCAGACATTTGAGTTGTTTGCATTTTCGGCTGCTGCAAATAAAACTGCTGTGATTGAGTGGACGCACATTTTCGTTTCTTTTGGATAAATATCTATGAGTGGGATTGCTGGGTCATGTTGGAAGTTGGTATGTTGAACTTTTTAAGCAATTGGCATTCAATTTTCCAAAGTGGTTGTTCCATTTTACATTCCCACATCCTCACCAAGCCTGAGGGTGTCAGTCTTTAATTTTAGGTAATTCAGTGGTGTGTTGAGGTTTAAATATACACTTTGCTGATGATCAAAGGCATTTGACATCATTTAATTCATTTCTTAAACATTTGTTTATCTTATTTTGTGACACATCTGTTCAAATCTGCCCATTAAACAATCCTTTTTGTTTTCTTCCTAATGTAGGAGTTCTTTAAGCATTCTTGATACAAGATCTTCATCAGCTATGTTTACTGTGAATATTTTCTTTCATTCTATGGATTGTCTTTTTATTCTCTACTGGTGTTTTTAGACTAGAAGAAGTCTTTAATTTTGATAAAGTTTAATTTATAATTATTTCTTTTATGTTTTGTGCTTTTTATCTGCTCTAAAACCTTTTTTTTGCTTACCCTATGGTCACAAAGATTTTTCTCTTATGTATTTGTCTAGTGTTAGCTTCCATTTCTATGATCAGTTTTGAGTTAATTTTTATGTATGGTATGAAGTAAAGCTCAAGGTTTATTTTTATTTGTTTAATATGGTATCTGGTCTTTTAGAACTATGTTGAAAGCACTATTCTTTAATTATTAAATTACCTTGGCACCCTCATTGAAAATTAATTGACTGTATTTGGTTCTATTTCTGAGCTGTCTATTCTGTTCCATTTATTTATGTGCCTATCCTTATGTAAACGTCATACTCTCTCCATTTCTGTAGAAAGTCTTAAGTTCAGATCGTTTAAGTTCTCCAAATTTGTTATTTGTTTTCAACATTTTTTTGACTATTCTAGTTCCTTTGCATTTATATCACTATATGCTTTAAAAATTGCCTTTCAGTTTCATTTAAAAAGCCTCCTGGAAATGGTTAGTTTTCAGCATAGAGGTCTTACACATTTTTTCTTAAATTTATGTCTAGGTATTTTATGTTTTTTGATACTATTGTGAGTAGTATTATTTCTGGGAGTAGCTTATTGGTGGTTTTGACTCAGACTCTATTAAGAGGTTGCACCAAAGCTGTCTGGCTGGCTCATGCTGCTGTCATCTGAAAGCTTGCCTGGTGTTGGAGGATCTGCTTCCAAACTCAGTCACAGGACTTCTGTTCTGTTCCTCTTCCCTTGGGCCTCTTCTTAATAGTGTGACAGCTGGATGCCCCCAGGGGTGTGTGGGTGTGTGTGTGTGGGGGGGGGCGGAGTCAAAGGGAAGAGAGAGAAACTTCTCTATTGTTTTTCTGTTTTCTAGTTCATTCATTTTTTTGCACTTTATTATTTCCTTCCTTCTTTCACTTAGGGTTTCGTTTAGGTCATTTTTAGCTGCTCAAGTAGGAAGTTTAGATTATTGATTTTAAAATATGTTCTTTCTCATGTAAACATTTAAAGCTATATATTTTGCTTTAAGCACTGCTATAGCTGCATCCTACACATTTTGTTGTGTTTTGTATTTGTTATTATTCGGTTGAAAATATTTTCAAATTTTCCCTGTGATTTCTTCTTTGACCCATGGCTTACTTGGAAGTATTTTACATAATTAAAAAAAATGTGGGGATCCTCCAGTTATAGTTTTGTTATTCATTTTTAATTTATTTCCATTATGATCAGAGAATATACTTGATATCATTGCAGTTCTTTAAAACGAGACTTCTTTTATGGCCCACAATAGGTCTACCTTGGTGAATGTTCCATTTGCACTTGAAAGGAATGTATATTAGACCATGTTACATGTAATGTTTAAAAAATATCAATTAGGTTATGTTGTTTGATTGAATTTTCACATCTTCTATATCCTCACTGAATTTTTTAAGTCTACTTGTTCTATCAGTTACTGAGAGAGGAGTACTGAAATGTTTGTTCCCATGTAGGTTTGTTAATTTTCCCCTTCTGTTCTATTAGTTTTTCCTCCATGTATTTTGAAGCTCTGACCTGTTTATCATGGGAAATTGTACCTCTTTCTTTTGTTAATCTTTCTTGTCCTGATGTTCACTCTGTCTGAAATGAATATATTTTTACTAGCATTTTTATGATTAGTGTTTACATGGTATATATTCTGTTATCCTTTTATTATTAATGCCTCTATTTCAATATATTTAAAATATCCAACTATTTCTCACAGACAATGTATAACGGTCTTTGAAAAAAATCTTATCTGACAATTTATGTTTTGTAATTATAGTACTTAGATTATTTACATTTAATATATTATTAACATGTTTGGATTTAAGTTTATCATCTTGCTATTTGTTTTCTATTTCTCTTATGCTCTCTTTCCTCCATTTCCTCCTTTTCTGGTCTGTTTGGATTAACTTAGTATTTTATTTTATTTCTAATATTGGCTAATTTTTATACTTTTATATTGATAGTCATTTTAGTGTTTACAATATGTATTTTTAAGCCATTATAGTATACTTTCAAAAATATATTACCACTTCATAAATAAGGCAAAAACATCAAAGTAATATACTTTCATTTCTCCCCTCTCAACCTTTGTGTTGTTATGGGCGTAACTTTTCCTTATACATTTATTATAAATCTCAAAATATATCATTATCATTTTTGTGTTAAACTATGTGTTATCTTTTAAAGAGATTTAAAAGTGAAACGAATCTCTTTTTGCATGTGTTCGCATACTTACCAGTTCCAGAGTTCTTTGCTCCTTTTGTATTATCTGAGTTTCCATCTGCTACCATTTTCCTTCAGCCTGAAGCACTTCCTTTTACATTTGTTGTAGTGTAGGTCTACCAATCATAAATAATCTCAGCTTGTTTGTCTGAAAATGTCTTCATTTTACTTTTATTTTTTAACAGTATTTTTGATGGCTATAGAATTCTAAGTTAACTTTCCCCGCCTTCTTCCAGTACTTTAAAGAATGTCATTCGATTGTCTTCTGGCTTATTTTGTTTCTGATTTTGTTATTCTCTTTATCTTGTTGTTCTGCATCAGATGTGTCTTTTTCCCCTCTGGCTACTTTTAGTAGTTTCTATTTCTAATTTTCAGCAATTCTAATATGTGTGTACCTTAAGATGTTTTTCTTTGTGTTTATACTGTGTGAACTGTGTTGACATTCTTGGGCTTGTAGGTATATATATATATATATATATATATATTTTATCAAATTTAAAATTTTTTTGGCCATTGTTTTATATAACTTTATTTGTATGTCTTCATGTTCACTGATCCTTTCTTTCCTAATGTGCAATCTTGTGTTACTCTCATTCAGTAAAATTTTCACTTCAGATAATGTATTTTTTCAAAACTGGAAGTTCCATTTAGTCCTTTTTTGTATCTTAAAATATTCTATTTCTTTTGTTTACTTTTCTTTTCAGTCTTCGAACATATGTAAATATCATTTGAAGCATCTTTGTTAATTCTGTCATCTCTGAAGTTTCTGTATGTTTCTATTGCATGATTTTTTTTTCCTGGTTACAGGTCCCATTTTCTTGCTTTTTGTTATTTTTGATAGGATACTTAGGCATGTGAATGTCACATTGTTAAGTGGATTTTGGTATCTTCTTTTAAAGATTGTTGGACTTTATTTTGGCAGGCAGTTAAGTTACTTGCAGTTCAGCTTGACACTTTTGAGGCTTGCTTTTTTAGTGCAGGTCTGTAGTGGCTTTACTCAGTACAGTTTAGCTCTAATACTTCTGGAGTCTCTTGTAAATGCATTGCTTGTTCAGTGACATTTCTCCACCACAACTGGTTGGAACTTGGATGACTCCCAGCCCTATGTGAGTTCTGGGAATTGTTCAGCTTACAGCTCCTTGTTAGTTGTTCTTTCACTTGTAGTTGCTCTTTGTCTGGTTTCGTGGTGTCTTACCACACATATTCTGCCAAGGACTCATGGGGCCACCTATGCAGAGTTCTGGAGTTCTCTCTTTGTAACTTCTCTCTGGTATTTTGCCTTAAAAACCAAACTGTCCTAGACTCTAATGTTATTTTTTAATTCACTGTGATCTACTTGAATTCTACTTTTATACATTCTGGGCTCCAGGTAAAAAGCTGAAGCATATTTAGGACCAAGCTCATTTGTTTCCTTTCTTTCAGGAATTAAATCCTGTGTAGTGTGGAGTTCATGCTTTAAAGGAGTTGTGTTATATATATATATAACACATACACATACATACACACACACACAAACACACACACACACACACACATATACACATACATATTTAAAAGTAGTTTGTGGTGGGAAGGCAAGTCTAGGGCAGTTACTATATCATATACTAGAAGTGGAAGTTAAGAAATTGAATTTTAAGGCAAAATCTAATAATATTTTCCCATTACTTTTTGTAGGCATGTATCTGATGAACTGAAAAAATAATCCTCTTAGCTTGATTTTTAGAAATTAAAAATTTCTAATAAGAGAACTAGACTCTTAGAATTATATTAAGTTGATATGTCCTTTGCCCACTGGACAGGATTCCAAAATGATTTGGGAGGAAACTTGGCTTCAGGCTCTTTTAACAAATATTAAGATAGCCATTTTTTTTACTCATTCTGTTCTTCTCTACGAAAAAATGAATTCAAATCAGCTGGAAGAGAGATCCATCATATCATAAGGGATTGTGCTTTTCTGAATTGCTAGTTGCAGTGCACAAAAGTATGTTGCATACCTTTTTACAGAGCGATTAGTGTGGTCTACAAAGAAAGGTCTCTTACTGCTATCTTGGCTAACATTGTGGTTTTCTGTTCCCATAGTTTGGAAGCTCTGACTTAGGGAAAACCATGGTACCTGGCTGACAAATCAGTTGACATAAATATGCTAACCATATACTGGCAGGTGGCCTGGTCTGTTAGCTGGCTTCTGAGAAATGATAAACACGGAGGCCTCACAGACATATCACCACTATCTCCAGCCTCTGAAAGTTCTGGAATCAGGATCTGGAGCAAGTTCATTGCTCTCTATTTTCACTGGAAATGGACCAAAGAAACTGCCAATGGCTTTTTTTGTGTCTAACACTCATCACACAATACAACATTGTTTATTAGCTGTTAGGGTTCTTATCTTGGTGAGCTCAGAAACTTAAATATACATACATTCATTATCTATCTAGCTGAATATATGTTTGCTATAGATGTACATATTATTTTTACAGTTTATATAATGTTTTAACATATATAGATGAAGCTAGTGGAAGAAACTATCTGCAAGTTTCTTCCACTAGCTTCATCTACTAGTATGCATGTTAAAATTCCCTCATCTATAATATATGGATAATATTCATTTATACTGCAAAGGGTAGAGGGTGTGATGAATTAATACACGTAAGTAATTTAGTACCCAGTACATAGTGCCTTAACTCAATACTTCTTTACTAGTATTATTATTAGTATATATTGTAGATGCCAGCTAGTTCTTCTTGGTTATCCTAAGACCCATTTTAGAGATTATTCTATGAGCCTGGCCCCTTTCTGGCTTTGTTTAGCTTTTGTGTGTGTGTGTGTGTGTGTGTGTGTGTGTGTGTATGTGTGTGTGTGTGTGATATTTGTCTATAAATTATTTAGATATATTTTAGAAACACAGTTTGATGGTTGAGGTAACAGATCTACCTGCATGTTCAGTTATATCTGCCAACACCAAGTACAGAACTGAGGTAAGAAAGCTCACGTTAAGTTGTGGTCATTCACAGATGTTGGGTGGAGAAGCAGACTTCCTACTTTGTAGGTGTGGTTTTCTTGTCTGAGACTTGGATCCAGGTGTGACAGGCAAGAGTAGAATAGTAAAATGTTGAGTGAAAAAGGCATAACAAGTTGAAAGGCATCATAGAAGACACCAGGCCTATTTTAAAGAGAAGGAACTCAGAAACATAACTCTATTTGTGCTGATCATTTACCTGTTGACTCTGAGCCCCACAACGCTGCTCTGTGATGCTTAGAGCTCTGCCAAACACACATCCCAGACTCCTTTTCCAGTGAACTTCCTATTACATTCTGTTAATTTCTATCATTAGAGGGAGGCTGGAAGGTAGGAGCTGGAGAATAAAGGCTTCCTTTCTTATTTCTATTTGGTCTCTTCGTTATTGCCTTGACTTCTGAAGTTTACTCTTGTCTTTCGTGTTTTTTTAGCTTTGTCAGAACCAGCTGTCTTACCTGCCCAGAAATATCACTGGTAGTCAGGTTTTCCCTCTTTTCTAGTGTCATGGGAGTCTTTCTCTGAGATTTTGAGATTCTGTCAGCAGCTAGTAAGTACTGCCTCCTCAGAGGACTAAGCGTATCCTTCTTCTGAGCAGCTAGGTTTTGATAACCCCCAACCTCTTCCTTTTTTGTCACCTAGTCCTGGGGTTATAGAGTCTTCCTTTAGTTATCATCTCTGGCTTTTCTTAGTTCTCTATTTTGTTCTTTAATTTCTACAACACCTGTGAAACCAATTCCCATTTGAAATCTTCTCTGTTTAAATATCTGGTGTAATTTCTCCTTCCTTCTTTCCTTCCTTCCTTCCATGGATAGACCGATTCTAATAGGAAAAGTCTTTTTAAATAAAGTATAAGTGATAAAATTCTTGGCATGGTTTGGTTATGACCTTGGCCTTGAATTGAGTTCCTTTCCAAAGGATAATAGGTACTCTTACTCAGTCCATGGCATGCAGTGGCATAATCATTAAATTGTCAACTATGGTCACTCGGGATAAAGTTCCTGTTAAAGTAAGTTTCTTGGGGGGGGGGGGTCAAAATGACTGTTGCACTTGACTGTTATATAGTAGCAATTGACTGCAAGGCCTGTGGCATGAGATGGCTTTTTTGGTCTGCACTGGAGAAATAACAAAAATAAAATGACATACTCAGGGTTTAACATTCGCAGCCTGAGTCAGAGAACTGGAGCATTTCTATGATGGCCTTATAAAAGACCATTACATTTCTCATAATTGTGGAACAAAATGGTTGAAAGCCAAATTCCAAATTTAATTTTGTAGATTGCAGAATCACAATGTAAAATGAAATCACAGACTTGCCATATTTTTTATGTGAAAGGAACTTGATTGAGAAGGAGTGGAACCCTGAGATTTGGAATAAGGTTACTCTGCGTGAACTCAGAAAAGCTGAAAATTTTTGAACCCCTCCCAAGTGTCTTAGAGCCTTCCTTGCTAGGAGAACAAGCTCCTCCTTCCAAGTCTGAGATTCTCTCTCCTCTGCTTGAACAATCTGTTTAATTTCAACTAACCCTGTCATTGTGTGAGGAAAAAAAAACCATCAAGACCCTCCACTTTTCATTGCCTCTAGACTTATAACAAGTCAAATCCTGTCACGTGCAGAAATACAAGTGTAGAACTGACCTGTGAAGAGATAGTCTAGGCTCCAAGGGAATGACACGATTTAGTTGATTTATATATCACCTGAAACCTGGTAAGTATGGAGTATGTGTGCAAATAAATTCTAAGTGTATTAAACCAAGGAGAATAAAATAAAATATGAGGTCAGGCTCAATTTATTGATACGGGTGCATTTATCAGAGATATCGGACTTAAAGTGTTGTCTTCAGGAGCTTGAAGTGGCTCCGACAAGGGGCTTGATTGATTGACTGAAACTTGGGTCTAAACAGTGGCCTAATGCTGTTAGGCTGAGATGCCAGAACTTCTGTGACATAACGTAGGGCAGGGGTCAACACATTATGGCTCATGGGTGAAATCCGTGAGCTAAGAATGGTTTTCACATTTTACAGGGTTATAAAAAAGAGGGAGAAAGAGGGGGAACAGAAGAGGAGAAGGAAAAGGAAGGGAAGGAGGAGTACCCTTTTGCAACTTGCAAGGCCTAAAATGTACGCTCTCTGGACTTTTATAGAAAAAGTGAAGCAGCTCTGAGACAGAGAAAAGAATGAAAGGTCCACAGCGGTAGGACCGATGGACTAGTTTTATCACGTACGTCTCCTTTACATCTTCCGAGAGTGTTTGCTATGGTGACAGATGTGGGCTCAGGCAGGACGTGACTGGGGAGAAGTGGACTCTCATTCCTCAGTGCGTGCACTGAAGGGGGAAGAGTGGTGCACAAGGATACCCGCTGCCTGTCCCCCTGTTCTCTGGTCCCCGGGGAGCTGGAGGGCATGTGATGTTAAACACTGGTGAACCTTTGGATAAGGACCGGTTATCTGTTGGGGTTTTTCCCCCCTTTAGTAGACAAGGCTTCCTGGAAGAAGAGAAGACAAACGTTCCTGGGACCCATGCTTGCAGACACCTTGTTCAGGTTGAGGTAAAGATTTCCAAGATAAAGTTGTGGGAAGCTCCACGCACCTCCTTCACCAGTCCCGGGGCTGATAAAGTGATTACTGATTGAGTGATTGGTTTCCATGGTTACCACAGATTTGGGGGGGAGGGAGAAATTCTGTTCCTTTTCCAGCTTACCTTTTCCAACTCACACACTTTTTCAAAAGCAATGTTTGTAGTTCCTGCCACTCCAGTGTCAACGAGAGAATTTATTTTATAATGTGTATGAACTGGCAACTTCTCAGGGAAAAAAAGCATTGTTGTCGGAATGAAGTCATCTGTTTGGAGAGCAAAGCCTCAAGTATCATTCGCGGGGCGGGAGCCCAGTGCCCTCTGCATGCTCAGCCCTTTGGCACACAGAGCCATTGTCAAAACCCGTTTCCAGAGCAACCGACGTCTCCCCTAAAATTACTTGCCAGCTCCTCTCCCTAAGGGTCTGCAGTAAGTCCTTTCAAGGGCCTTATTTTAAGGCAGCTTGTCCCTGATGGAAATCAAGATCATTGCCAGGTAAAGAATTTAGCAGTACCCTAAAGTAGGCTCACCTAATAAATTTTTGTAGTACAGGTGAAGGTGTGTGTTTGGAGGTTGGGCTGTATTTGATGTCCCCATCATCTCTGAAACATGCAGATGGTCAAAACAATATCAGGGTTATTTTCAGCATAGTATTGTATCTGAATATGTAATGCTTTTTGCCCATACATTTACCTAAATTGAGTATGGAGTAAATAGCAATTCGTTACAGATTCTGTTTTCTGACTGTGGTGCAGTGGGTCTGGGGAAAGACAAGACTTGGCCCTCTTTAGAATTTTTAAGTCTTTACTTTTTAAAAAGTCTAAAAAAAAAAAAAAAAGCCTCAAACCAACACAATGAAAGTTTAATTTAAAAACGGATGTCCAGACTGAATTGCTGGGTCAAAACTAACAAAAGTGGAATTTAATATACGTGTAAAAATCCTGTGATTAGGTTAAAAAATCAGTTTCCTAAATAACTACCAGGTGGGGAAACTCTCTATTTTATGGTTACAGGGAATCATTTTCTATTAAAGAAACCCGACTTGTACCACATTTTCTACCCTCACCCCCAAGAAAAGCCTCTCTTGGGCCATGTGCAAACAAAGAATAATTTAAATCTCATTTAAAAAAAGATTAAACAGAATCCTTCATTGTTGAAAGGTATCCATTAATTAAGAGCAAAAGAGTAAGAGCATTTTAACTATACAGCTGAACTAACAAAATTTGATATTTAGGCTATTAAAACTGAAAATCCAGGTCAATCATTGAAAATAAAATTGGACACATACAGAAAAGTAAAAACATAACTGAGAAAAATGCAAGTGGCTACACAGAGAAAGAAGGCATTGGGGTCCCATGGATAATCTATGAGCGAAGTATGTTGGATAAACTTAGGTCTCTTGATTAAACCCAGGCTGGTTTGTTTTCTGGGGGGATGAAAGAAGGAAATGGGCTCTATTAGGTCACGTGAGGATGGCTGTAGCCAACCAACAGTAAGACCCATCCAAAAGGCCATGATACATTACGATTTCAAAGCACCTTCACCTTCAGTATCTCTCTTGCTACTACTGTCTTACAGATGTGGTCGTTGATGGTCTGAGAGAAGAAATTGCTTCAAGAGCCAGTTAGCAGTGGTACGGGCTGGTCTCCTAGGCCCTTGCTTTTTCATATTAAATGACCTCCTCTAGATAGGCTGACCAGATGTACTGTTTTAAATGGGACAGAAAACAACGGTACTGTCCTGCTTCAAATGGGACGTTGGGTCAGCCTAGTCTCACTGGGCTACATAGAAGGTGTCAGTAAGCTGATGGTACATACTGTTTGAAGTGGGAAACTACTGTTGTTTTCTGTCCCATTCAGCCTACCTGTAGAAGAATGCATCCTTCAAATGTTGTTATCTGGGAACTGTTAACCCTGATTTCTACCTTGAATTAAAATTGGTTGAGGGTATAAATGGGGGTTGAGCATCTTCCTATCCACTCTTTCTTCACTGAGGTAGTTGGTGAGCTCCTTCTTGTCATCTGGGCCCCTGATTCTTGTTTTCCTTCAGTGGGCTCTCCAGAAAGACTGTGAGTTGGTGTTGCTGAGGCTTTACTGCTCCTTCTTGAACTAACACAGCCTGAACAGTTTTACCAGGAAGCAATGGGACCCCCAGAAGCCGTCACTCCTGAACTCACATGCGAATGCTCTCATCTTTCCAGAGAGCAGAACTTACATATTTACTGAACTGGGGGAACGGCTGCCTTTTTAACTCCCTCTTCCTATTCTTCTCATATTTACCACTCCCTTCCCTGTTATTGCTCACATTTCTGGCTAATCCAGAATATTCTCTAGTCTTTGTATACCTGGCAGCACTGGCTCACCAGTGAACACTCCTACTCTGGCTTTTTAGATGGGTTTGGGGTTCTCAGCCACATAACCTCATCGCTGGTCTTGCTATGCATTCCCATGATGTCATCTCTGGCCCTTGTGGGGGCAAATCACAACCTGTCAAACCAGTCCTGCTGGGTCACAGACTCATTTACTTCAACACCACTCTTTGCTACCCTCTCTCCTCACTTTGGCCATCTATCATTCCATATCTCTGTGCTTCAGAAACTTAATTGAAAAACGGAAATTGCATGGGTTTAGTTTACTCAATCATTACACTACTAAAATGTATTTATTAAGTGCCTAATTGTGCAGGGTGCTATATAAGAAGGACGGATGATGATGTGAAAATAATAATAATTTCTTTTATTTCATGACAGTTAATGCTGTTGTACCCATGATTTCTTTAATATATCAACTCCAGCTGTTTATGTCTGACACATTTTTCTCACGAAGTGTGGGATACTGTTGGCAGACCCAGGACACTGCCTGTAGAAAGAACACCAAAATCTTATGGACAAAGAAATTATGCATATGACCTCAAGGACCAATTGGATGCCTTTTGGCATTTTCTTACAAAACACCATTGTAAAGAAATGGGGGTGGGTGGGGGGCGGGTAATAGACATCTCCCCGGTTTAGGACAAGGAGAAGGTGACTTGGAGGAGGGGAAACAGGAGTGGTACTGTTGTTCTAGGGTTGGTCCTATCAAGTAGCCAAATAGTCAAATGGTTAGACTCTTGGTAAACTCAAAAAAGATTACTCCTTGCAATTCTTTAGTGAGATGTTAGTAAGTATAGCACAGGAAGAGACATGCATGGTCAAAGAAATTAGGAAATGAGCTATCCTTAACGCATGTTACCATGTTAAAGGTTCTGAGACATCCTGCAGCTAAGGAAATAGTTAAACTTTGTTTGACCCGAGAGTGTCCCAAAAGTATTGGATCTTGGAGCCATTTTGGGGAAAGCACCTGTGAGCATCTGTGTACCCCTAGCAGGGTTCTCTCAAACTCATTTTGAAAGGTGCTGGATTTGACTAAGTTTTGTAGCAGAGGGAGATGTAATAATGAGAGAAAGAGTCTTGGGGAGCAGAAGGAAAGAGAACAACAGTGCCTGTTGAGAGAGGCAGGAGGACTGCAGCAGTACAGGTAGTGGTGGTGGCTTTCATTATTGTTGGCTGTATGGTGAGGGACTTACTGTCATGGAGTCTCTAACCCTTCTCATCTCACTGTGAGTTTTGTTCAGGGAAGGACAAAACTTGTTTTTTCTCTTGTCAAAGCCACCTTCAGTTTAGGGAGACCGTCAGAAGATTATAGGGTTGGATCCTAGTAGAGATTGAATCTAGGATCATTAGATGCAAGTACGCACTCTGGATTTCTTCGCCACATATGTGGCCAGGAAGCGGGGACTTGGTAGAAAGGATACTGTTGACCCTTCACCTACTTTTGGGAATCTTTTTCCAGTTTTTGCATGATTTTCCCTGGAGGAGGTTTGGGATCAGGCTTCTGCCAACGTACCAGATGACATGCACCCAAAGCTGCTATTTCTGGAAACTGTTGACCATATAAAAATACCTAAAATGTTTTTTCCCTTGTTAAAATATAAGACCTGGTCTTGTTGAGATTTCAATCATGAATTGATTTTGCTTGGAAAGGCCCCAATATTTGGTCTATTTTTTAGGACAAACTTTCAAGTTCAATTCTAGGGCTTTAGTGAATGTTTAACAAATAACTTGATGTATTTGAATGGTGCTCCCAACGTTCTGAAACAGCACTAAAGGATGTTATTTTTTGGTGTGGCTGGGAACTAAAATACCTTATTAAACTTTTGAACTGTACATCCCTGTGGCTAGCTAGCTGGGCAGATGAGGAGAGAGAATGCCTTCTTTTTTTTTTTTTTTTTTTTTTTTCGGGAATAGGTTGGTACCAAGTAAAGTTTTCTCCCAACATAGCTTTGCTTTATTTGAAGAAGTTTATTAGACAAGATGTCTTTAGGCAATGATAGAGATTCTTTGAGAACCAAATATTTACACTTTGGACTAGCTGTAGAAATATTTACTGACTTTTGTGACTTTAGCTTATTGTATTCAATTCATGCTTTTGCTTTTGGGAATGAAGTTTGAGATAATATATAAAATGTATAAATAACTAATGAAGGATATTTTTAAACTGCAGAGTAATTTTTCCATTGAGAAAGGTTAAGGAATAATTTAAAAGAAATCTGAAGCTGGTTTTAAACTTTAGAATGAATTTTGGAGGCAAGAAGGACAGTTTTTAAAAAATAAACATGCTTTCATTGAATTATCTCTATGACTTTTTAAGTGAGGGTTGAGACTTCTAGGAAAGGAGCTGAAACATCACAGCTAAGGTCTATTTTGATTATCTTTGATTTGAATTCATTGCTTTTAATTTGCCATTTTTTTATGCTACTATTTTTTATATGGGTAAATGAAGGGTATTCTGACTGTCAATGTTCTGACATTTTTAGTAGATAAATTTGAAAATCACTTATTCATGCCAATTCCATGATCCTCGGGAGCTTCAAATGAAAGAGTCTGCAATATCCCAGTCATGCAACACCTCAGGAAGGACTTATAGTTATCCTTAAAAATGAAGTTTCATTCGCTATATGTTTGGCTCACATATTGCAGTGTTAAAAACGTGGGCAGACAAGCATTTTGAAAAGATTATTCCACCAATTTAAAAGCGATTATATAACATCTGTGAACTCAGTGTACATTTCAAGAAAAATGTTGTTGGCTTCGCATTCAGGCTCAAGTCATACCTGAAGCAATGAAACCCAGAGATGTCTTTCTGAACCGTCATTTTTGATTCTTCAACTGTCCTGTTACTCTCTCATGTTTCAGGGTAATGACTGCATGAGAGTGCAATGAAAATTTCCCGTACTATAGGTTTTAATGAGAGAAGATAATGACATTCTTCTAATTTTGCTCTTTTTGTTCCAGGATCAATTTCATTTGTTGTATTCCTTCAAAATCAGAATTTTCTAATCTTCTGTATGCATGGCAGTTATACGTTAAAAAAGAAAAAAAGAAAAAAAGCAAGCTGATTTCAGATTCCTCCAAATTCATTCCAAAAATGGCTCTACATTGGACAATTTTGTGAACACCTTCACTGTGTGACTTCCGTGGGGGTGATTTTTCGATTGAGCAGTAATTTGGCAGGATTTCAGGGTTTATCGACCATTGCTGCTTCCGGTGTCATTAAAACAAAACAGGTTATTCTGTAGGTAATTGGAAAAATTCCTCATTAGTTTTTGGAGTGATCCAATGTTAAGCAGAAACATACCCCCACTCAGAAGAGGTACATGGGGCAGGGGACAGGGATGGGAGTGCACAGGCAGAGACAGAGGGCAAGTGTTTCCGGGTTTTGCTTTTAAAATGTTAAAGCCCAGAAATGAGAGAGAATTCCCAGGCATAGAAGCAGCAAAGGAGAGACAGAGACTTCTTTCCAATTTTAGGAAATGATTCCCTTGGAATGGGGATGGGGGCAGGGAGCAGTCTTGGGGTTGCTCCCTGCCTTATGCGGTGCAAAGGCCCTGAGACAGAAGGCAGTGCCTGGAGCGGCCATCCAGGCCTGAGCTTCACTCTGACATCCATGGGCAGCAATGGCCCTCAGACAGCCTTTGTTTGCTCACTCTTTCCTCCCTCCCTCCCTCCTTTCTTCCCTTCTTTCCTTCCTTGGTTTCTTTCCTTTAATTTTAAAGAAATTACCATCATTAGGGTTTACTGGACCACATTTCTACATGGAATCTCTTGACAGGGTTGAACAGTTCTTGTTGCCTTTAGATGGGGTATGAGTGCTGCTGATGCCCACAGTCTCCTTCACTCTGGAAGATCCCTCTCCACCAGGCTTTGCTCATTTATAGGCTTTAAGCCTGGTCTAAACAGCCTCTCAGAAACCTCCTGTGCCCTAAGGGTGAAACAGCAGCGTTCCAACAGGCAGCTCAGCGTCACTTGTACAGACAGTTGTGATGATCTAGGGCCCTTCCCTAAACCTTCAGCACTGGACACAACCCTGGGGTAGAGGTGGGGACCTGGAAATGATTGAGGTTAAGTTTCCTGTCATCTCTTTGGGGTGAGGCTCAAAACAGAGATTAAGTTGTTTATAGAAAGAAGAGCTCTGCTCTTTCTTACACAGTTGAGCTTGTATATCAAGCTTCACATCCTGTTCACACTTTCAAATTTCATTAAATGTTTAGTGAGTGTTTACTATGAACAGGGGCTATTATAGGAACTTGGAACCCAAGGGCTGTCTGGAAAGTATCCAGCCACGTAACCGTTTCTGTTATATTGACAATGGCTGGATTTTTCCCCAACAGCCCTCATATAGTGACTACAACAAAACTCTCCTTACAGAGCTTATATCCCACCAGGAAGAAGTCCTCTTCTTACTTAACATCAGAAGCATGTGATGCCGTTTGTGGCTCCCTTTCCCTTAGAACACTTCCTTCATGTGGCTTTCAGAACATGCACACCCTGGTTCTCCCCACCCCCTCTCACTGGCTCCTCCTTCTTGTCTTCCTGACCCGTTACTGTTGGAGAACTGAAAGCTCACTCCTGCACACATTTCTTCTCCTCTCTTATTACACTTACTCTGTTTGGGTTATTACTTAGACTCCTAATGTAAAATAGCATCTACATGCTAACGACTTTCCAATGTGTATCTCCTGCCCAGATCACTCCAGTGAAGTCAAGACTCCCCACTTTCCACTCAACCACACCACCTGGATGCCCAATAGGCATTTCAAATGCGGTGTGACCTTGTTCTTCTCCAGAGGGCGTGCTCACCCTGAGGACTTTTCGTCTCAGTGAGTGGTACTTCATCTACTCAGTTGCTCAGGACAATCAACTTGGAGTCATTCTTGAAGACTCTTAAAATATCACATTCAGTCTATTGCAATTTTTATTTTCTTTTGACTCTACCTTCAAGATATATCCAGAATCCAACTACCTCTCAACATTTCCCCTGCTACCACTTTGGTCTAAGCCACTGTTCACTTCCACCTAGATTAGTGCAGCAGTCCTCTGGTCTTCCTTCTTTGGTCCTTGTCCCTGTTTTCCATACAGCCCTTGGAGTGATGATATTAGTATGTAAGTTCCATCATGTCTGAAAGTTTAAAACCCTCAATGGCTTTCCATTTCCCTCAGAGTAAGAGCTGGGGGAATGACCCACGCAGCCCCTTTCTGATCGCATTGCCAGTCAGCCACGCTCCTCTTCCGTCCATCCGCATTAGTCATATGGCTTCCTTGCCCTTCCCTAGGACCTTGAATTTGCTGTCCCTTTGCCCAAAGTCAAGCTTGTCCAACCTGCCGCCTGTGGGCTGCATGTGGCCCAGGGTGGCTTTGAATGTGGCCCAACACAAATTTGTAAACTTCTTAAAACATTGTGAAAATTATGCATGGAACTTTTTTTAGCTTAGCAGCTATCATTCATGTTAGTGTGTTTTTTGTGTGACCCAAGAGAGTTCTTCGTCCAGTGTGGCCCAGGGGAGCCAAAAGGTTGGACACCCCTGCCCCAAATCCTCCTCCCTGAGATATCATACCTTCTCAGCAAGGTCTCCCCTGACTACCATGTTTGTCATTAGAGTGACCTCTCCACAAAACCATCTATCTCCCTTTCTTGATTGATGTTTCTCCACAGCACTTTTCAATAGCTAAATGCTGTGCATTCACTTCATAATTGTCAGACTCCATCCACTAAAAGGCAAGCTCCCTGAGGCAAAACGGTAGTTGTTTCTGCTCACCCCTAATGCCCACGTTGTGCTGCAGAAATATTTGTTGAATAAACAAATAAGTGGATGAATCTCAGAGGGCAATGTACCTGAATTGTTAAGTGGGTTATAGGGAAAAGGCATGTTTATTCCATGCTCACTTATTGAGAACCTGCTGTGCTTTGGGCGGTGTGGTCATTACTAGGGAAATAAGAGAAAATAAGAGTGTCCCTTCTCCATTCCAAGTGCATGTGGTGACACAGCTCTGCCTACTTGGAATCTGCCTGAGGGGTCAAGGCAGGCTTACCTAGCAGTGCTACGTAGGGAGCAGAGGGACAAGTTTTTCCATTTTTTCCTTTTGAAAATCTGAGGAACTGCATCAAGAGCTTCTCAAAACCCTTTTTTACAAATTAGACTTCATCATTTTTTTGTTATCTGCCTAATAGAGCTGGAAGGGATCAGGAATGAGAAAGAGACAAACTTTTACTGTTAGATTATCATGCAGCTACTTTGGTGGCTAGACTTAAGAAAATAAAGTTTGGGTATTACGTTTTAACTTAAATGTATCCTTGTGAGCTCCTTTTTCTGTTTCTGGAATGATTGAGAGGTGACTGAATTGTATTCTTTGTGAAGGGCAGTCCAGGGTATATTCAAATTTAAATTTTTAAAGGAGCCTCTAACAATCACTACAGCTCTGGTTTGAATGAAGTATTTGGTAGCAGTACAATAGTTGATTAAGAATTATTTTATGTTGAAATATGTTTTTCAAATGTTATTTTAAAGAAACCTAGGAGAAGTCCACAGTTTCACAGGGGACATAGAGTGCTCATCACACATTACATGGGACTCCAAAATAGGTGAAACCAAGGTCCTTAGACAGATAAAGATTGTGAGTATGGGAGGCCCACAGTCTTTATAAATATGACATAGGTTCTAAACACCCTTCTAGAACATTGAGAGGGCTGTGTCCTAAATGGCAGGGTGCTCCGAGCAGTGCCTGATGGAAGCAGTAGGAAGGAAGAAATGTACTCTTTTAGAAAAGACTACCATTGTGGGAGGATCAATAGACTCCTACGGACTGTCTTTCATGCTTAGGTAACTCCAGTAATAAGGGTTTTTCATAAACATAACAAATAAGTCAGAGACAAGCCAAAACATTACAGTTCTTTCCTCCTTCCCCCACCAGCCTTTTCCGCATTTTCTCCATGATTATATACCAATGGTGCTCTGGTATTTAACAGCAAAATACAAAATTTCAGAAGATCCAGGTAGAGTTTTGATGGAAAAAAAACAACAAAAGCTTTCATCTCAGCCCCTGGGAGGTGTCTCGCCTTGGTAAGTAGAAGCAGATTTGATATCATTCCTTTAATTAAAACCATCTGATGCACAAAACTGCTTCTCAGTTGCCCTGAATAACTTACTTTCCAACTCCATCTTCAAACAGTTTGTCTTCCAATAAAGCATGTTATCGTTTGTTCAGAAGACTGATAACCCAAGAGTCGTGAATAATGGAAAAACGACAAAACGTGCTATACATAATCAGTTGGCAGAGGAAGGAGAAATAACAGCTGCTTGACTGTTGCAACTTAGATTTTTAAACTGAGCTTGTACGTCAATGTGGATGCCAAGTCATAGATTGTCTCCCGCAATCTCAAGATGGCTCACGGCCATGCAGATAGGAGTTTGTTGGTGGTTTTCTTCTACTCGTGAGCCTTGGCCTTTGGGAGGATATTGGGCACTTTTAGAGCCATTGTCACTCAGGGTCCCAGACACTTCATTGTAAATGCCAACTGGAGCCAGACAGTGATATTACAGACACATTTTTGACAGCTGTGCAGTGCCAACCCCCACAAATGCAGGTTGGCACTGATTTATGGAGAAAAAAAAAATCAATGTCATTTATGGGAAAAAATAAAAATCAATTAAAGGAAAAAATCAAAGTTGATTGCCCAATTTTGGTAAATCAAAATAAATAGTTCACACAATAATAAAACTTGATCTTAACAGGACTGTATGAACAATCATTTTGCAAAGTAAGGTCTTCCCATTATTGGCTCTGTAACGGTAAGGTGTTTAACCTGTGTTCTTATCTATAAAATGAACACCATAACATCTTATTTATGTGGTTTCTGTTAAAATGAGATCATGGATATGTAAGTGATTTGTTGATTTTAATTTTTTAAAAATTATGAAATTGAAATGTACAGAGAATTGTCTAACATCTACCCATGTACTCACCACTAGGTTTAAAAACTAGTAACATTTGTCATATTTTTCTTTTTAAAAAAAAACAAGATACTAGCAATACAGTTGACAGTTCCTTATTCCAACCATTCCCTTCTTTCTTAGAATTAACTACTATTCTGAAATTGGTTTATAGCTTTCTCATCTGTATTTTTATGTTCCTTATGTATGTATGTATCCCTAAACAATGTGTAGTGCTGTTTTGCAAGTTTCACATGTTTACATAAATAAACTAGTTGTAAATCTTTTTGCAATTGTTTTTCACGCAACATTGATTTCAAGATTTAGCCATTGTTGATACATTAACAAATAGATTTTTCATTTTATCTACTATCTAGTATTCCATTTCCTCAGTGACAAACTCTAAGCCTGCTTCTAAATTTTTCCTACTCAAAAAAGGTCTCAGTGACCATCCTTGTACCTCTCTCCTTGGGCATATGTGAGGTGGTTCTCTGGGTATTGTGTCTGGAAGTAAAATTCTGGGCCATAGGGATGTGCCTTTTCATCTTTGCTGGATATTGCCAAATTGCTCATCAAAGTCTTTGTATCTGCCATATTGGAGAGTTCCAGTTTCTCCATTTTCTCCTCAACAATTAGTATTTTTGACATTTTGTTTTTCTGAAGTGATGTATCACATCAACTTGCATTTCCTTTATAGCTTCTGAGGCTAAGAAATTTTAGATGTTTCAGTTTTCTGTAAATTGTCTGTTTACACCTTTTACCCATTTTATTATTGTATTCTTCATATTTTTCTTACTGATTTATAAGAATTATACTTTTAAATTTAGGTGTGACAAATAGCTTTTCCCAAATATGTGGTTTATGTTTTAAGTCATGGTATCCTATATCATGAAAATTTTAATTTTCAGTTTAATCAAATTCAATATATAATAATAATAAAAATAAAAGAAGTCAACCTTTTCCTTTAGCATTTGTGTCCTTGGCACTTCTCTTGGGAAACAATTAATTTCCCTATGTTAACAAAAATATTCTCTCCCTATATTTTTCTTTCAAAGTTTTAATAGTCACATTTGGTTGTTTTAATCTGTATATGAATTGAAATTGGAATAAGTTGTACTTCCTTTTGCATATGGACAAGCTTAGTTGCAGCAACGTGCATTTAATTGTTCATCATTTTCCACTGACTTGTAATGACACCTTCTGTACATGGCTTTCTCCCCCACCTGAGCTTTCTTTTCTATTTCATTGGCCTATTTTCTCTTTCTTTGGACAAATACCACATTTTCTTAAAGTTAATATAACTTGATTTGTTTTCATACTTGCACATCTCCTTAGTTATTAAATGGTCTGACAATTCTTGGCCTTTGTCTTCTCCATATGACTTTCATCAACTTGTAAAATTCTGCAAAACATCCTGCAAGCAGATAATTATAAATTACGTTAAAATTCATAGATCAGTATGGATAGGAATGATACCTTAATGATATTGAGCCTCCCATCCATTATCATTATATACGAGTTCTCCATTTATTGGTTTTCTGATCATTCAGTGATTTGTTAAAATTTTTTTCCGAAAACACCAAACATCTTAAGTTACATGCATTCCCTATTACTTAATGTTTGTTGTTGTTATTGTTGCTGTTGCTGCTGTGCATGGGTCCATTTTTTCAAAATTAAAATTTTCTCCTTGGCTGTTCTTGTCAATAAAATTATTACTAATATTTATGTATTAACATTTTATCAAGCAACTTTGCTGAATTCACCTAAGTTCCCATTATTTGTGTATTTTCTTGTATTTTTCTGTATAATTAAATTTTTGGCAACTAGTGGTCATTTCACTTTTTTTCTTCTAATCCTTCATTTCTTATTTATTGTTCTTACCTGGCTGCACTGGCTAGAACCACCGATATTATGATGAGCAGAAAGTGTAATAACAGACATCCTCATCTTACTCCCAATCTTAAATAATTTGCTCCTACTATTTCACAATTAAGTATGATGTTCAATATAACAAAGCACCATGTTTTAGATTAAGGTTATTTTCTTCTATTTCTAGTTTGCTAAGAGTATGTCTTTCTTATTAAATAATGAACCAATGTCCAAATTTATTGGATGTATTTTTTGGGGGTCATGTATTGAGATAATGTCATGGCTTTTCTTCTTTGAGAGGTAAGTTACATTAATAGATTACCAATAATTGAATCATCCTTGCATATCTGGGATATGATCTACTTAATCATAATTTTACACACATGTGCACAACATGCACAAATTGATTTATTTTGCTAGTGTTTTATTTAGAATTTTTATATTTTCATTATTGTTGAGATTAGGCAGTGATTTTTTTGTCCATATAGTACTTACCCAGTTTTAGTATTAAGGCATAAAATATGAATTATCTGCTACTTGAAGGTTTGGTAAATGTTGTTTGCAAAACTTTGGGTTTTGTTTGTGTGTGGGGGTGGGGCTAAATCTTAAACTACTGATCACTTTTAAACTTTATGTAGGGTTATGCTGATTTCCCATCTTGTCATTAGTCAATGTTGGTAATTTATATATTTTTAGAATTTTCAATTGTTTTATATTTAGCATCATGAAGTTTTACATAATATTATCATATGCTTTTTAAAAAGTCATCATTTATCTATAGTTATATCTCTTCTTTATTCCTAATATTCTTTTCTTGATCAGTCTTTCAGACATTTACATTTCCTTTGTGTATTTCCCTCCAAAATAATTTTTTTTTTGCTGTTCAATTCTAGTATTTTTTTGTTTTATCTTCTATTAAGTTCTGCTTTTATGTTTGCTATTTCCTACAGGCTTACTGTGTTGTTCTTCTCACTTATTGAGTTGTTTGGGCTCTTAATTGTTCTTTTTTCTTTCCTAACATACATGTATACATTTAAAAGTATATACATTTCCTTTTAAAGAATACTTTGGCTACTTCTTGCAAATTTGGTATTTTCATTGTTACTTAGTTTCAAATATTAAAAATTTCCAGCACAATTTCTTCATTGATTATGAATGATTTAGGTGCATGTTTTTAAATTTCTAAAGGCATATTTAGCAGTTGGCTTCTAATTTTATTGTCTTTTATAATAATTTTAATGCTCTTATTTTATGTTTCTTCAGATTGTTCTCTCTTCTGTTATCTACAGTATTTTGCCATAGGTAATGTGTACATTTTTGCTCAAATTTGTGAGGGGGAAAAATAAGGATGCTCATTATACATGGGTAGTACAAATTCCATATCTGTATAAATGTTTTTTTTTTTTTTTAATTCATTTTTATTGTTA
>PVJL010000272.1:0-209122 GCA_004026885.1 Lyroderma lyra
TTTATCTAAAATTTTTTAAAACAAATAATATAATTTGCATAACGCAGTGACATAGACCATGTATGTCATTCTTCATGTTATATTTTACAGAATTCTTCTCACTTAAGCTAACTCCTTCATTTCAAAACCAATTCCTAACTACTGCATATATATTTAAATTTAATTTCAACTAAGGTGCAGAAAGAAAAACTAATTTCTGCTCTACTGCTAAACACTCACTGAACTTCCTAGCCCAAGCACCCTACATTTGGATGACACTGCCATTTTCTTACCATTACCTGCATGTTGACATATGATGGCCGTGAGGCCAGGCGGGCCCGTTCAGAGTTCTGCTGGGCAGCTGCGGCCCGCTCTGCAGCGCGCTCACTCCCTGGAGCCTTCTTGTCAGCCAAAGGGCTTTCCGTAGCACTCAGGTCAGGATCTGAGAGCAACCTATCAGTGCTGCTGCGAAAGAGAGTGTGGAATTTAACACTCCACTATTATGCACAAAGGTACTGGAGTTTCCAGTGTGCCACCTTTACCCTGTCTACGTATCGCTGTCAACTATTTACCAGTGTTGTATCATTTGATCCTGACAACACCGCTGTGAGCTAGATAGTGTGATTATGCCCATTGCACAGGTGAGGGCAGTACCTTGTCCAAGGTCACACCTCTGGTCAACAGTTCCGCTGGAATTTGAACCCAGGCATTCACAAACATCATACATAGTATATATGGTATTGTATATGGTATGTGTGTAATAGGCATACAGACAGGACTTCTAATTTGTATACATCAAAAAGATAGCATAAGCAGCCTAAATAAGATTGATTCAATCTGAAGGGATTCAGATGATCCAATTCATGTGTGTGAAATGTATATGATATTGTTAACAAATCTGCTATGCTAAAGATGGCAGATAAGTAAGAAATATTCTCCCACACCTGTTCAGGGTGTATGGGAAGAACATGAAAACACTTCATAAAATGGAGAGCAATTATCTGAATTATAAGAATTGATAATGCCCTATGCAGATACCTCCATGTATATGCCTCAAGTTGAAATCCAACTGCATAGAAATAGTATTAGTCAAAGGGCTGACTTGTTCATTCATTCTTTGTTTTATCATTCACTACTCAGTTGTGCCAGGGGAAAACAGAGAAATTTAGAAAGAACTATTGGAATACAAAAGGAGGAGCAACAAATTTTGCATGACGGCAGTTCAGAGAGGCTTCCCAGAGGTCATTTGAACTGGAATTTAAAGGGCATCAGTAGGGTTCACCAGTGCAAAAGGCCAGGGGAATAGCATCTTGGAGGGAACAGCATAAGCAAAGGAAAGGAGGCATGCAATGCCAGTCACTGGTGGTTGTAAAGCCAGAGTATGCCAAGATCAGACTCAAAATAATTACTAGAACAAAGTAAAGGACTAACTGAGCTGATCAGTGATTGCAAGCAGGGTGACCATTCTGGACAGTGCAGCTTATCAGACAAGAGACGACAAATTCACAACACGCTGAGTGATAGAAGGATAGGCATACACTTCAAAGGCTTCAATACAGAGAAGAAAGCAAAATCACTTCTCTAACTTACACTAATGTTCATTATGGGTATCAGTACCATGTAATGAAAAATACAAATTAGACCAAATGAGAACAACAGTAATGAACTGACCAAAGAATTTATAAAAACAAATCAGATTTTGGTAAGCTGAAGAGGAAATAAAACGATACATGCTATATTTGCCCACAGACATTTTACACTGTAAGGACATACAGTTGACCCTTAAACAGCACAAGTCTGAAATGCACAGGGCTACTTATATGCAGATTTTTTTCAATAAATGTACAGTCAGTCCTCCATATCCCTGGGTTTCACATCCTAGAATTTAACCATCAATGGCTGAATACTGTTTTTGATCCATGGTTGGGAATCTGTGGATGCAGAGGGCCAACTCTATGCATTGTTCTGTGCCATTTGTAGGCTGATCAGACATCCTGTTTGAAACAAGACAGAAAACAACGGTACTGTCCCATTTCAAATGGTACGTGTGGTCAGCCTAGTCTCACTGGGCTAAATTCAAGGTGTCAGTAGGCTGACCATATGTACCGTTTGAAGTGGGACAATACCATTGTTTTGTTTTTCCCTGTTTAAAATGGGACATCTGGTCAGCCTATCTATAAGGGACTCAAGCACCTAGGGATTGTGGTATCCATGGTGGTGGGGAGGGGTGTCCTAGAATTAATCCCTTTTGGATACCAACGGAGAACTGTAGTTAAGTTTCTGGAAAGTCAGAGTTCTACACAGATTTTTGACTACACAGGGGGTCAGCACCCTAAGCCCCATGTTATTCAAGGGTCAGCTGTATAAGAAAACTAAAATGACAGTAAGAGGGTATTGGGTAGAGGGAACGAGTGGGAGCAAAATCTTTCAATACAGAAGGATTTCATTGTTGTTAAAAACATGTGAATAGACAGCCTATTTGAAAAAATAAGATAAATGGAAAAATACAATAAGGATAACACATTTGTAACCATCCTATAGTAAAGGATGGTTTTGTTTAATACAATATATGTATTTATACTCACTGTGACTTGTAATAAAGAAAATCATCATGCTGCCAAGTATTTATTACCAAAGTTAGTAATTAACAACCTTGGAACACGGGAGCCATAGTTTAAGTTAGAAATTCAAAGGCAAACAAAGGAGAATTCACAGCAGGAAAATATCTAACAGCAAAAATTAGAGAATAAAAATTGCCCTGCTGATTATTACTTACTTTAATGAGAATGTTAAAGTTTCAGAGCAATATAGCTGTTTAGAGGACCCCAATAAAAACCCAACCAACTGACAACGGGAGGGACGATAGAGAAGATATAATGGTTAAAATTACCAGACATTATTCCTTAATAAAATTTCTACCCACAAAAACAGCACTAATACTGAAATGGAATACAACTGAGCCATAAAAAAAGATGAAATACTGGCATTTGAGACAACATGGATAGATCTTGAGGGCATTATGCTAAGTGAAGTTAAGTCAGATGGAAAAAAACAAGTACCGTATTATGTCACTCATATTGGAATATAAACACAAAAACAAAACAAATAAACAAACAAAATCCAAAACATATTCATAGAGGCAGGCAACAGATCCATGGTTACCAGAAGGGAAAGTGGGTCACAAGAGGGACAAAATGGATAAATGGGGTCAATTGTATGGTGACACATGAAAACTACAGTTTTGTTTGTAAGCATGATATAGTCTATACAATTGTTGAATTATAATGTTGCACACCTGAAACTTATATATGTTATAAACCAATGTTATCTCAATAAAAACTTCAAAATAAAAGGTAATTACAAAGAAAAACCAAAAACCCCTCATGGATAAGATCAAACTCATGTGAACTGAACAGCACTGCCTGCTGAACAAATCCAGTTTTGTTTCACTAACTTAAAACAAATCTAGTCTCTTATACCATTTCTTTCAAATGATCAAGGACTTTTCAAGATGAAAACACATACTGTAAGTGGGAATTTTTTGTGCCTTGCAGTAGTTCTACTGTCTGCCTCTTGGCACAGGAAACTTTGGAGGGACCCATCATCTGCTTCAAGTCACCCGCATTCCCAGAATGGGAAGGACTTCGAGGCATGCCTACTTCAACAAAGGCATCATTACAGCCTGCAGAGAAGAGACAGAAAGTGAACCTCCAAACATTACCTTACCATCGACAATCACCTGCAATGGAAACAAACCAGAATGCAATTCTAAGGAGACACAGACCTAAGAGCTTTCAGCTGTAGAAACGATACCTTAGTAAATTCAGGTTGCATCATAAACTCAAGGTGAAATTTGAAGAAAAGACACTCATATATTTTGAAGACTGTTAGGGATGAAAGGGTTATAAAAAGATACTCTACTTAGGAAAAGAGATCATATACGTACATATACAAGGGCTGTCCGGATAAAAATCCAGCCATAAATGCCTCTGTGTTTCATAGTCCATGGCTGGATACTTTCTGGACAGCCCTCATACATACACACACACGCATACATGTATATTTAGTAAATTAATGTTTTCCTGCTACACAATTACACATACTTTAATTTAAAAAGTTCCATTGGAATGGGAAAGTGATTCTCTCTGTGAAAAGTGCTTTTCAATTTTATACCATGCTCTTTGGAATTGCATCCAAGATGTTGTCTTTGCATACTTGAGGCAGGATCAGCCCTAACTGGTTAGCAAAAGCAATTTGAAATCACTGCATAGAGTTTCTATAATCCCCTTTATCCAAGTAACAGAGCAGGTTGAAGTTCAGAAGAAAAGATACCTTCCGCAGGGTTTGACTTGGGTGAGCCCTGCTCAGATCCACTTGTTTGTCTGGAGGGATCACCGTGATTTGCACTCAGCACTTTTTCTCCAAGTGATGAAGTGGATATTGCACCATATTTTATATTTGGAGACTGAAATAATAATAGAAAATAACATACAGATATGGTCAGAATTCTAAAATTCATTTCAGGTGAAAGTTTAAAAATGTTTCCGGTGGCTTATCTCTTACAAACAAACCGCACAGATCCCATTATTCGAGCACAAGGGCAGTACCTGTGCATGTCCATTTAAAGAAGCAGAGATTTTTTTGCCTTCTGTCTGCATACTGTTGATATGGACATCAACAGGAGTCAAGCCAGGAGGGGGAGATGGAGCTGTGTGCCCATAGGTGGGCACTCCAGACAACAAAATATTGGTTAACGTGGCTTGGGCCGTAGGTGGAATCATAAGGTGTGGTATAGCAGAAAAACCTAGAACAACATTTCATGAAGACAGACATCAGACAGGGAAAAACTCAGAATCAACAAGCATTACTTTATTCTTTTCAGTAAAACCCACGATTTTTGTTGCTGCAAATTTAGAAGAGAATTTGACTTCAACACCCATCTGCAAATAGGTTTGGCATTGCTCACAAAAGGAAGTTAAAATGGAACAATACTCTAGAGAATATTTAATCCAAGCCCTTCACTGCACGAATGAGGAAACCAGCTAGATTTCAGTATGTGCATATGACCATCAAGCCAATGTACCCAATGAGAACCTACATTTCCTAATCACCATGCCAGCGACCTTCATGTGCGTTTGCCACTGCTTCCTGCACATCATGCTTTTTCCTCATTTTCTTGTTAGGTTTTAAGATTGTATTTCGCTTTTATGAAAACCTTTCTTGTGCTTTTTAGCTAATTTACACATTAGAGAATTTCTGTTTGGCTGCAGTATGCTTCAAACTATATTTTCCCTAAGGAAATGGAACCACCAATAAATTTTATTTAAAAACTAATAATACCTAACAGAACATGTCTCTGATTATACTTAAGTGATACTGACCTGTTGCACTTGAAGTATTAGCAAGTGGGGGTGCCCATAATGTGGGGCTAGGGGCGCCAGAACTTGGACTTTGCAAAGGACTGACTGAGCTATTAAGAGCATTCAAGAGTGAGTTCGGGGTTGTTGAAGTGTTCAGAGATAAGGTGGTGGGGCCCAAAAGACCTGTAATAAAGGAATATAAGGTCAATATGCATAAATTCAAGATTTTAAAATAATGGACGGCACCAATATTACCATTTGCAAAACACGTTGATATAATCTGATATTTTCTAAATATAAAATATGAGTGACAGATGACCTTCTTTAAAATATTCATATGAAAAATTGCATGACACAGCTCCAACACAGGACCCAGCTCATCCACAAACAGATGCTGATCAGAAAATGGAAGACAGGTGTGTGCTCAAAACAGGAGGGCAGTCAGGGTCACCGAGTAATGCCAGCTGCTTTGCATCCATTTCAGTAGCCAAGATGCACAACATTCTGCTCAAGTGGAATCCCATTTTTATTTCTCTGCATAACTCAGCTGTCATATGCTGTCAAACAAACTCTTTTCAAACCACTTAAAATTAACAGTGAATGAGGGAATGTTTTCCTACAATATGGCTCCATTTTGCCCATTTGCAGATGGGCCGAGCTCCGTGGAACAGTTTTCATATTATGTCAAAACACATACATGACTTCTTCACGCCCCATCTCAATGTGCATGATAACTATCCTTGGGGGGAAAGTGTGGTGTTTTATTATGTTTTTTGGTGTTCCCCTTGTTTTAAGGATTTAATGCTTTTAAATAATAAAATTTCCCTTTGGGTATTTAAAATACGTTCTGAAGTAAAACGAGGATTTATATACAAGTTTTCAGGAATACTTACTTAATGCATAAAGTATTAAAGGACAGGTATAGCCATGAAAGCTTTTTAAAATTTGAGTAACTGAATCTCTGCTCATTATTTTCCCCTCTCTAATGAATGAAAAACTCGGTTCCTCCTGAGTTATGTGACTGGCATTTCCAGATACATGGCTGTCATTGTGACTGTTTAGATCTTTGGGGGAAGGCACAACTTTGGGAGATTGTGGGCCAAGAAGGAAAAATAAAATCTGTTTTTACTGAAATGGTGTCTAAGCAGGGATACTTGGAGAATTAACTGTATTATTTAAACATGTTATATTGTTTTAAAGCAAGAATAGCTATTAGAAAAAAAATTAAAGACTGCTGTGAGTAATTTTCTGTCTCAAATGAATGGGGCCGAATGATTTGCTAGGGTTATTGCATTAACATTTTATATAAAGGCTACTGAAAAATGTGCAAGAAAGTAGTGAACCTCACACAGTTTAATATAACAACTTCAGCCTGTAAATGGGAATCTTTAAATGAGGCAATAAATATCAACATGACTGTTCCGTGGCTCATTCAACTTTCTTAAAGAACTAAAGCACTGAAATGATGTTGTTCTCTCATTTGCCTAGTTCTTTGCCTCAGATATAATAAACACAGGTCTATTTGCTCGCCTTGGTGGTGGCAGTCTAGATTTCCTTTGTGTCTTAGCGAGGCACGCTTAGCCACTGGGAGTTGGGGGCAGGGGGAGGGTTCTGCTTATGTTCACCCCGCTATCCCTCATACAGATTTGCAATTACTTTTTGAAACCCAAAGTAGATAATCTTTATCTCAAGGGACTGATGGCAATACTGCAAATGCGAGAGAGAACAAACACATAAATTACTGTCAGGCTGCTGACTTCATTCTCAATGGCATTCTTAATTTAGAAGAACAAACACAGCCAGGGTTTGAAAATAAAAGTCAGACTCTGATTATTCGTGCTAAAATAAGAAGAACCTGGCAAACAGAAATCCATGGAGTCTAACAACAACAACAAAAAAGGATTGATTTGAGTTTTGTCGTTTTTCGCCTGATCTTAGGGCCTGAAGAAGGAAAAATACAGCCTTTAAAATGTAGCCCCAAACCGTAAAGAAAGGGACTGAATAAGCAATCCCCCAGTGACTGAGAAGCTATAATAATAAATTGTGTACCTAGTCCAGTGAGTCCGAGGCCTGCCGAGGCTAAGATATCCAGGCTGGGACATGCCAGGCCAGCAGGGCAGGATGCTGAGGACGGACTGGTTGCTATGGTAACCCCACTGCTTTCAAGTCCGAGGAGACATTTCCTTGCTTCATACATATTTAAGGCATTTCGCTCAACACTTTTCACAATCACAGACTATGAAAACACATAATGGGAAAGAAAAAAGTGACATGCAAGTAGTCTACAATGAATTGGGGAGGTAGATGGGAAATGAATACAGTAATAAGAATTCTACTTAGGAAATATATTAATGGCTGCTTTAAAATCAACTGCAAATCTAACCACTTACTACGTTTCCTTCTTTAGGTAAAACCATAAAACATTAGTTACCATTTATTGGGTGTGTCCTGTGTTTCAAGGCCTGTGATGGAAGCTGCACATATATTCCAATTCCCACCCAAACCTTATGGGGTAGAAATTATTATTCATATTCAGTGAAGATAAAGGACCTACCCAAGGTCAGAGCAGCTGTGGAGGGGCAGCGAGGACAGAACAAGGGTCCATCTCTAGAGCCCATTCTCATTTACATCCTCTTGCCTTTACATCAAAGCTTTCCCCCCCTTATCTCATTTTC
This sequence comes from Lyroderma lyra, assembly GCA_004026885.1. Lineage (NCBI taxonomy): Eukaryota > Metazoa > Chordata > Mammalia > Chiroptera > Megadermatidae > Lyroderma > Lyroderma lyra. The sequence continues at coordinate 8,015 of PVJL010000272.1, forward strand.
ACCAAACAAATCAAACTTGTCTCCATACAGTATATACTTGCAGACTGCATAATAGTCACTTACATTTGACACTGATGGTCTATTAGTTAACTAATAGGCCCTGAGTACCACTGTTCCTCACTGATGACATATCTATGGCAAAGCTTATAGAAAAATAAATTTCTAACCAACAAATCTTTTGTTTCCTCTCAATGGAGTCATCTAGAAAATTGGAAATGTGAACCCAAGGTGGGAAACCTCCCATGAACAATAAAGAAAATGTGGCTGAGAAAGCAGTTAAACGCAGCAGTAAGCATGGGAGCCAGCATGGCATGATTACCTGGCCCTGGATGCTGCAGGCCTTCCCAGTTCTCACTTACAATCTGTTTTCCCCTGACTTCTGCTCATTTGTTGCTGAACTCCCAAGAATGCTTCTTGTGTCTGTCTGTCCATCTTATATGCACAAGTCCTCAAAAGTCTATCCTGTCTTTATCTTTTTCCCCCTGGTACGTACAGTAACTCTAGTCAACTCAAATTAGTCAAGCTTGAAGCTCCAAGACACATAAAATTAATGTCCCATTTTCTAACTTCAAACTCATAACATCAAGTTCACTTAGAATCAATGCTATCTTTTCCTTTAAAGTTTTCTTTTGAAGAAGGCATATTGTTTTTCTTAAACTGCACATTGAAAACATTATTTACATATATACAAAAGTGTATGATATATATATTATACATATACCATTATGCATATATAGTGAGATTTACAGTTTAGAAATTAAAAAATAGAAGGCACAACTGTTTGGTATTTCACCCACAATAATAAAAATATGCAATTTCCTTTTTTAATTCAACACCATTCTTATCTACAACTTCTGGTACAAAGATTTCTTCAGAGTATATAACCACAGGAATTGCTGGGGGCAGAGTATCAGTATTTTCACTGTGATCAGATAGTCCCAAATCGTTCTTCAAAGTGGTTGTGCCAATTTATACAATATTAACACAGAAACATTCCTCTTTCCTCATGTTCTAACTAGTGCTTAATATCATCAGAGTTACCCTATTAAATTTTACTATATATGTAATTACTGAAATATTGCAACATCTCAGGGGAGAGGTTCCAAGAAGGCTGAACCAGGTATAATTCATTAATAAAAGTATTTATTTTTAAAGAGAATGGGCACGTATTTGTTAAATCTCCAGGGCTAGCACAGTAGCTCACAAATAGTAAGTAAACTAAATTATTTTTTGAATTGTATTGGGTATATACACATAACACATGTTTAGCCTTATCAACTCTCTGGTAGCTTAGTAATCAGACTGCAAATTAACCAAAAAAAAAAAAAAAAAAAAAAAAAAGTTTTCTCTTTTCTTCTCCTCTATATGTAGAAAAATAATGGTCACTGAAAATGGACTCCAAACTCAACACACATATAAAGAAAATGATGATCAATAATGAATGTCGTTACAAATTTATATTTATATAAAATAACTAAATATATAATGACACACACATTATGTAGAATATTTACTTCCATGAGAATGCAAACACACACTTATATGCAAATAAAACAGAATGTGGCATGATACATGGCTCTCTGGGATCGGACTCGAACCAACCTTGCTTGGCTGTTTTGGCTTTGGTTTAATACTGATGAAGACATCAAGCTGTTCCATCAATTGAGCGATGAATTGTGGATCAACTTCAATTTCTTCCTTCATATCAAACATCAACACAAGAGGAAGACAACCCTAGGAAATGACACAATAGAAAGTGTAGGAGGTAAAGAATGACTCGTTTAAAGATCCAATAATTTAACATGCCTATAAGTAATACAGTAATTTACAGATCTGAAGGGTAAACCGAAATACTAACACTGACTTATATACCTACACGTAGCTTGCAGAGCGGTGGCAGCAACTGTTTTTTTGGGTGACAAATTATGTGTGTCTTAAGCTTCTTTTTTGGGGGCGCTGAATTTTTTTTACCCATTCTCCACCGGAGAAAAGTTCTCTTATACTCTGACTTCAGCTTTGTTAGTGATGCCAGAAACTAGATTCTCAAGCATATCAAGGGGACTCATCTGATGCCCTTCCTCAAGGACTGACAATGGTGGCTCTTCACTGTCTCCTGAAGGAAATCTGAACATGCATCAGCATTTAAAGATCTTGGCATTTTGGCCCGGTTTTGCTTTTACAACCCCAGGTCTGTATGCCTGTCCCTTCTTCTCGACTAGACTAGCCTATTGACTATCTTTTAAAGAAACTCTGTATATTGGCAACTTAACTCATCAAAAGACTTCTTTACCAACCCAAGTCCAACTTCTCTCCTGATGCTACTCAAACCTTATCTCCTCTCTGAAGAGTTTAGTACTTTTTTTTGTTTTTCCTCTGATGTGTTCTTCCTGGCCCCTAATCTACTAAGACCAGGAACCACGTTATGTCCATTTTCTAATGCACAGGCTACTCAGTGCTCGCCTACTTACTGATGGCATTTGTACATAACTATGAAGAGAAATTACCATGAAACATATTAGAATTAAAATGAAATTACTATGTTCTATTTCTCTTGTGGATAAAAGTGATTTCTACAAACATTGCTATAAAAAAAAGGTGGTGGTATTTAAAATATAGGTTAAAGTCTTTTAATTTATTCCTCCCTCACTTATTTTAATATTGTACAATAATATGTCTCATTGCACATCTATGTTTTTGGCAGGTATGGTCAATTATGTATATGAATTCATAACTGAAGAATGTTTGAAAAAGTTCCCTAGGATCAAAATAATATCTAAAAAATTTGAAGAGCAGCAAAAGGTAAATATGAAGAGTAAGCATGATAATCTTTAGATATGAATGTGCCAGCTGATTTACTAATTATATTTTTATAGTAATTGACATTAAATTATGTTAATTTATATTAAAAACAGTCTAATAAATTGAACTTGTCTTAAAAAATTATTCACAAAAATAAATTTCCTAAAATTCTTTATTACGTTCCTTATGGTTATAACAAGTTCTTATCTGTCAGAGGAATGGAGTCGACAATACAAACTTGGATTTTATAAAAGTTTCTCGAAAACAAATTTTGCAAGTTAATAATAGCAAATGTCATACCTGAAGCTTACTGATTCAAATGTCATTAAAGGTCAAGTTCTGAACAGAATACAGTGGTGTTTTTAATAAAAATATTTGTGAGTCCACATTATGTCAGTCCATTGTGTAACTATATATCAACCTACAGACTGGGTTTTTAAACAAATATAGGAAGGACAGAAAGGTTGCAAATTATAATTTCGAAGCAGTACTGAATTATACAATTCTGCTATTTTTCTTCAATGCATGACACTCAAATTCATGGCTCTAACAGCACTTTTTATACTTGATCTTATCCAAAAGGCCAAGAAGTGATTAATAGCACTTCTTAAATTATATCAGAGATTTATGAAATGTTCAAATGTTTCATGCTACTAAAATGTATGTCTCTGAGGGTAATATTTAAAAGGTATTCTTACTTTTCTGTTCAAACGGAAGAATAAAAATAATCACTTTCCACAAAATACAATTATTTCATTTGAACCTCTATGTTTGGTCTAAATTAAAAAAAAAAAAATACTGCAAGGAAATTACTCACCTCTGTAACAAATTTAGGACTGTGAGGCATTATCTACCTTAAGCTTCTAAAAACCTTTTATCAAGAAACTTTTTTATTTGACCAGGCTTCCAAAGTGCTTTCATAAATAACACATTAGAATTGGGTGTCCAGTGATATACACTGTACCCGAAGAGGTAAAAAAAAAAAAATTGTAACAGTAATTTCTCTAAACCTACCATGAGATATTGCCTTGCAAGACAGACAGACTCAATGGTGCCCTGGAGGTAGACGGTGGATTTCTTTTGTGGATTACTGGGATCAGGAAAGTGGATCTGAGCACCCGTTCTCTGCATGATGTGTTTGATGTTGCTTCCATTTCGACCCATCATAAAGAGATGATGTTGAGCTGCGATATCTAGTTGCGTGCTCACAGGAATAGCAGATGCCAAGCTTCCAGCAAGATGTTCCAACAGCATGGCAGTCCCTTCCTGGGAGAAAAGGGTAGGGTGCGAGAGAAATAACCCTATAAAACAACTGTCCACAGACAAAAAAAAGAGTCTAGTGCACTTCTAACAACTATGGAAAAATCTAACACATTCTATAAACCAGAATGTAATACAAAGGAAAATTCTGGAAAACAAACTAGTCTAAAATCCTTTAAAAATAAAACTTGAATGATTTGTACACTTACGATGTTCGAAATTACCTCAGTCACTTACCTTCACAGCACTAGTGTTATTCTGAGACCCTCGTACTATCACAGTAGCACCATACATTCGGGAACGCTGTTTAAATGACACTGAAATGTTGTACGTTTGTGATATGTGCTGGATGGAGGGGGAGTTAGGATCAGGAACTGGTTGAAGAATTCCAGCAATTGGTAGCTCAAACATCAGCACCAAAGGAAGCAGCTCCTACAATGAAATCATGAGAACCCAAAGCAGACAGTTAAATCATCATACATTTTAAAATATGTGTAATTCATTCATTCTTTACTGAAGATGTAATTTTAAAACATAAATTGCCTTTATTAGAGACATAAGCTTGGGTAGAATGTATAAAGTTTCCTAAATGACAGGAGCCTTTTATGAAACCTAAAAGTGTGTAGCTTTAACTGCCTGTGACATTTTCCTCAGGCCTCTTTTTGATCACAAAAAAGTCATCAAAGAAACTGAGTAAAGTAAAATCCAGAAAGTCTTTAAGAAACATTTTTAATACCTTCAACTGACTTTTGTCACTATTTCTTTCAGACTAGACATGACTGTCATAAATTGATAAATTATGATTTTTAATGCCCTATAATGAAAACGCTATTGACAATGATTTACAGTATTAAAGTAATAAATAGTTACCCGAATTCTAACTCGGGCAGATTCTACTCCTGCTGGTTGTCCTGCTATAGATACCTGCAAAAACAAGGAGATACCATTAGATTTATTTTCATTGAAACCACATCTGCTTTTGCAGTTATCAACACCTTTGCTATCAAAGTGTCCTCCAGGAAAAAAATAGCATGGGCACCCTCTGGGAGCTTGTTAAAAACGAACGATCTCAGGCCGTGAACCAGACCTTAATCAAAATCTACATTTTAATGAGCTCCTCAGGTAATTTGTATCAATTGATCTACATCACCCCCTGGACTTGCCTGAAACCTCACAGCCCCAATGACTCGTCCTGCCTCCCTTATAAATTTGTTTGGTCACTGCACTTTCTCCCTTTGGTTTAACCACCTTGCAGTCTAATTGAATATCAATATACAATGATACTGCTGAATCAACGAAGTGTGCCCTTGCTAGCTGGTAAAAAAATTTGCTGCTGTAACACCCCTTCCAGCCCCCTTGTGGGATCCCGTGAACTTTCCCAGGATCCATCAACTAAAGAATTAATCTGGCATTGGGGTAAGGGGGTGGGGGCTCCAGGGCACCGCTCTTAGAGCACATGCCCGTGCCATACTAGTTATCGCATGTTTCGAATACTGCCCTGGCTTTTTACCAGGACCTTGTATCTAGTTCCTTACACATGTGTCCCACGATCACATTAGTCCCCATAGAGAAAGTCTGTATCTCATTCACCTCTGTGGCCGACAGTTTCTAGTATTGTGATTAGCTCAGAAGAGAAAAATCTTCTAAATAACACGAATAATATTTTTGGTTCTTCGAGTACTGAAAGTGCTTTCATGTGGATAGGTGAGCTGATCTGCTTCCAAACACAAGAACTAGGAAAAATGTATGGACTAGAGAGAGACATCATTCAGTCAATGTGAGGAAGACGGGACTCATGAATGCCTCTCAGCAAGTGATGTGGCGTAGCCTGCGGGACCCATGTGGGACACCGCAGACAGAGTCCCACCGGCGATGGATGTTTGGACTAGGGCAGCTTTCAAGGGACTGCATTTTATGTGGCATCACTTCCTCCCTTCTCTTCCCCCAACCACTCAGAGAACAAGAGATTAGGGCCCACCTACGACCCATCTCTCCACAAGAAAGTAGAACACTTTCGAGCTTGCAGGGAAGGGGTCACACAACCTACACTACATGCTGTCTCCTTTGCTCTTATCTCCCCCAAAAAGATGTGCACACAGAAAATTGATTCGGTCATTTGTCCTGTAGAAGTTACTGTGAGAAGACACAGCACCTGGTTGCTTTTTTCTGCTTGGTTGTTCCTGTTGGAATCTGGAAAGTGGATGTGGCATCCTGTTTCTTCCATCACTTTTTTAATATTGTTGCCACCTTTGCCGATTACGTGAGAATGCTCTGTATGGGAAACATCCATCTTCAAGGTGACCCGATTGCTCTATGTGGAGATAATGCATTATTTCTTGATGCACAGAAAAGGAAGGAATAACTCCCTAAAACACTTTCCCCACAAAGGAGTAAGACTAACAAAGTGAGCCAGTGGAGACTGTACAGATTTCTTAATAAGATCTTAATCTGCAAATGTTCAATGTCTATCTAGTTCTCTTTGGCTATAAAAAAAGAAATACTTATTTTAAGACAAATTTGTCAGAAGAAATAGAAAGATACACCTTTACTAAGATAACTTTTTGGAAACCAGCCTTTAAATAAAATCAGCTACAATTACAAACAAATTACTCATTTTTTTAATAGACATTATTCATGAAATATTTAATTCAAATAACTAAAAACAGATGAAAGCACAATTACCAGACTGACTATGGACATGCTAGTAGGACTGTAGAACTAAGATGACACAAAACTAGAAATAAAACGAAATCTCAAAACTTATAAAGAAGTATTTATGTGTTGTCACAATTGCTACATTATTGTATGTGTGTGAAACCTTACAAAGCAGATCTGTCATTCCCACTAGCAGGAAGGATGAGGAAGAGATGACAAAGCACTGATCACGGTAAAATGGTGTAAGTAAACCACCACGAAGTATCAAAGCAAAATGGAAAATTCTAAGACACAGTGAATAATTATGCTCATACTGGAATCCATGTATTCAATTTTGGGAAAATTAGTGTCATAAAAGTATAAAGACTAACATGAAATCTTTTTCTCATTTTCAAAGCTGATCCTGAAATTCTTCAGCCCTTTGAAAGTAGAATTAAAAAGGTCAAAAGAAACAAGGTGTTAAAAATATCAGTAGTTTTACATCTTCTGAATTCTGAAATTTTAAATATATTCATTAAATACTTTGATTTTTAAATTTAGTTCTTCTTTTAGTTTAACATTTCAAATACAGGAAAAAGATATTCTTTTTTGGAGAAAATTCTAAAATATTTAATAATTATAAGGCAAAGAATTCTTAAAAATATGACAACAGAAAAAAAGGATGACAAAAGAAAAAAGAAGACAAAGTCAGAAACCATTTCAATGAACTACCATGTGACTAAACATAGTGGTTAAAAACGAGACAGTCTGGATTTAAATTCCACCTCCCCATTTATCAGTTATTGGATCCTGGGAAAATTCCCTAATATCTCTATGCTGAGTTACATATAAGGATTAAACAAATTACTACGAGGGCTGCCCAGAAAAAATCCAGCCATAAATGCCTCTCTGTTTCATATTACATGGCTGGATACTTTTTGAACAGCTCTCATATTTGTAAAGTGCTTTTGAGTGAAGTGTCTGGCATGTAGTAAGTGATTTAAAGTGTCCATTAGAGTGTCACAAATGAGTATAATTTTTAAATATTTAAATTTCCCTATTAGTTCCATATATGAATGCTCGCAGAGAGAGAGAATGTACAAGAGAAGTGTCAAATTTTATTCCATCACACATACAGAGCTATACAGAAGATCATTTTGGTTTATTACTGGCATCATAATGGCAAATGTGCTAATTATTACAATCTTTATTACTTACTTGCCCTTTACTAATCGGGGTCAATGTCTACTTCTAAAGATACCATGTAAATTACATATGTGTGTGTGTGTGTATCTGTGTGTGTATTTACATATATATGCACACACACACACACACACACACACACATACACACACACACACACACACATATATAAAATATTCTTCAATTAGCCAGCATGAGAGAACCTATTCAGATTTTAAATAGAACTTTACATCCATTGTAGAATCGCATGTGCTTATTTTAAAACCCACCATTACTTTCTCCTGGTTTTTCTTCTCCAAATGGTTCTTTCATAACAGCATGCAGTAGCCCTTGCAGAGACAAGGTTCTGACATCTGAGTGTCCTTAACATTCACTTACTTTTGTGTCTAAGACAGACATGATCATTTCCTTGGCTTCCTTAACATCTTCTTTCTTTCCAGAAACCTTGATATGGGGATCTGTGAGAAATCAAAAACAAAGGACTCATGTGAGACCCCCAGACTTGCTTTTAAAAATGGATGTTCCTATATAAGAAACTGATTTTGAGAGAAAGGAAAGGAGAATGGGAAGGAAGAAACCACTTTCTAAAGCCACCCTCTCAGGACCAAGATGGAGCTACAGCTTCAGAGTTCAGAAATGCACGTGGCCTCCTGGGGAAACATCGGAGCAGGCATGCTTAATTTCAGTAGGTGCCATCACCCCAGCCCCCCTCCCTCCCGCTGTCTCCCCTGCACCCTGTGTCTGCAGGTGACAGCTCTGGGCCTAGCCACTTCCCCTTATCTTGTTCTTTAATCCCTCTCTGACATGAGTTCTGTTGAAGGGACACTGTGAAGACCAAAGACTTTAAGATTGGTTACAATGTTCTAAATGCTTAAGTGACAGGTATTATAAGGCAAGGTGTCTAAAGCAGGGCAAAATGAATGTCCGACCACCAGAAGCCGGGGGATCCTCCACCAGCAGGCGTGGCCGGGTCTCGTCCACACTGCTTGCTCCTTAATGCTCCTGATGGGGAGGCCGTTTCTCGGTAAGACTCTGGCCAACTTTAACACTTACATAAACAAAATAAAGCATTTTCTTCAATAATTCTTATTAAATCCATTATAACTCCTCTAGGCGATATTTACATAAAGAGCTGTACTACATTCAAAATTTTGGTTTCAATTATCTTCAACTTTGGTTGGAATTGCTGTAGGCTGAGTGCATTGTCAGCCTCTGCTGAAAACACACAGTCCTACTGGATTAAACTTGGTGCCTGCTCATCAGAGTTGCAAAATATAGGGCCCAGCAATCAGCATTTTGTTGGTTTCCCAAGGAATTTTTACATCAAGTATCACAAAGAGCAGATTAAACCACATAAGAAATGTTAAGTGTAGTCTCTTATGCATGGGCCAAGTATAAATAACATAAAATGCTTCTGCTGGAAAAAAAGTGCATTTTCTCACAAAACAAATTAACAGTCAGTATTGAGCAGTATGATAATCTGAAAACCTATTACTTTACAGGCTGGATAAGCACATGAAATTTCCTAGGCATCTGCAGAGGAACAGGAAACCTCAGATTCAATTTAAGGATTTGCTTTCCCACCATTTCCACATCAACAGAACAATAAAGAAAAAGTAAGAGCCTTAGTTGAAAACACATTTTATCTCAAAGTGAAAGAGCACCATCTAGTGACCTGAAATTTAAATTATAAATGGACACAAATGGAGACACACTCACAACACACAGTCACCAACAAGTAACATCAAATTGTCTCCAGGACACAAATCAGCACTTCTTCGGAAAATGGTTTTTTTTTAATAATCAAGTCTCACAGAGAAGAACAAACGTGACAAAATTCTGGTTCAGACTGCTAAGTTGGCTAGAAGCATTCCCTCTTTTGCCTCTGCTTAAAAGCTGTCTACAGGATGTGAGCGCCAGGTTGAACTCAATGGGCTCTTTGAAACACCACAGGGACTCAGGGTACCTTCAGGCCCATTCTGAAAATAATTGATGGAGAAAGGAAAAGTCAAACTATTAACCATATAAATAAACATAAAAACAAGGAAAATGTCAGTTATGAAGTTGGAAGGTCATAGAGAAATGGGGAAGAAATGTATGAGGGCTGTCTGGAAAGTATCCAGCCAGGTAATATGAAAAATAAAGGCATTTATGGCTGGATGTTTTACAGACAGTCCTTGTAATGTCTCTCCCTTCTCTAAGTTAATTGCTTTGAAGGACAACTCCAATTTGGGCATGAAAGTTTTGAGACATTTGCTCTAAAAATAATATTCATTGTTTTATAATCAACCATTCTACTTCCTGAATACAGGGATTGTCTTAATTAGTTTTGTAACTTTCACAGTGCAAAACAAGTAGTAGATACACAATATTAATTGCTGTTGAATGGATTGACGGCTCTGCTATTTGGGGCAAAGGCAAAGTACAGAGGGAGGAGATGAAAATCTGTGGGAAGAATCTAAACCTCATTTCCAATGTGCCCATATGTCCTACACATCCCAAAATACTTTGACTTCAAATATTCTGATTTTATTACTATTATAAACCTACAGAAAACTGTTAGATACTTATCCAGATTTTTAGATTCCTGGCCCATCAATCTGCTCACAACTCTCTGGTGTCATGCTATGGAAGACAGGAAAACCAGATGGCAATCCAACCTTCAATGAGTAGTAAGAAGCTGTACGAACATGGGTATGAGATAGGTATTTTATATGCATATAATTGCATAAGAGCTAAACCTTGGAGCAAAAAGGTTTTAATGACTTCCATATATTCATAAGGACTTGATAAGGCAATAACTGTCTTCCTAAGAACACATGGTAAAAACTATATTTTTAGTAAAAATAAATGCTTAAAAGAGTTGGGATGCTTACATGAACTTAAGTGAAATTAAGTTATAGCTTTAAAAGGTGATCTCTTGGTACCATAGTTGCTACTCTCTAGTTTCTCCATCCTTGGAAACATCCCCATTCCTGCAAACATTAGTGAATATTTTATTGCCTTTTCCTTCTCTCCTTAAGCTTAAACCTCCTTCCTGTTTCATTCCTATCCCACAGCAAAATCCGTAGAAAATACTCATGTTAGCCATTTCATTGTATTTTTCACGGATGCTACAGAAAGTAACCTATTGACACACGATGGATTCACACCATTGGTGCTTCACCAGTGACCTGTTGGTAGCTACTTTCTGGACTCCATAACTGAGTGCTGTTGAAGGAGAGATTCAACCCCCAAAATTCAAAGTAACGCTTTCATTCTCAGCGTGTTATCTTAGAGAAAAACAACAAACAGTTCTTTGTTTGACTAACCCCACTCCTTCCACTCACAATGCCCCCAAATAAAAAGCATCATATTGAAGTTGCACTTTTGTTTGTGGGGAAAAGTTCCACATTATGACCTGAAGTCAGGATGGCTTTGGTACATTTTATGTACGAGTACGTATATGAAACAGTCAAACGGGCCTTAAATCCATGAAAAGAAACCAATAGACAGAACTCACTTTCTCCTGGCTGAGATCTCTTTTCACTTTCATTTCAAGTTCCTCCTAATGAGTCTTAGGCTCTCAAACTATCTAACCAAGAAGGACATGGCTGGGGCCAGGTCTGTCAACACTGTTGGGAACGGTCAGTATTAACAGGCAGAGAGGTGTCTCAAACCTCCTCTGAAATATCCTGCAACCACTGAGAATACATCCACACTTGGCCAGTTATTTCAAAGCAGAGATGGACAAAATTTGTTTATAAGAAAGACTGCAGCTCTAGGTAAGAATTTTGTCAAATAGATATTTGAGGGCTGTCTGGAAAATATCCAGCTATTGTCAATATAATGAAAATGGTAAATGACTGGATACTTTCTGGACAGCCCTTGTACATCAAGTCTCAGGAAAAGTCCCAGACATCTCAAGGACACTGGTCGACTTGCATCACCTAGGGATATGCTAGGAAAAGACTGCCAGAGAAGGTATTGTTTCAATGACTTTGACTTTGCAAGAGCCTACACTTTCCCTTCATGCTGCAGGGAAAATCCGTAGCTCTGAATCCCAATTAAGCTCTTTCTGTGGAAAAGTCGCTGAATCTCTGGAGTATAGTTTCCTTTAAAAAAGCAAAAAAGAGGGAGTTTGGTCCCATCATGTTATACTTATAAATTTAAATTTCTTTAATATAAAGCAGCAGTATAAGGTTCTTAAATAAAACTAACATCATAAACAACTTTATTTTCCAAGTTTTCGATATTTATCAAATCACCAAATATAATGCAACCTGAAATGTTTCCAACAACCTAAAGCTACAGGCAGTAAATACAAGTATGTCTGAAATAGCAATCTCCTGAGCAGAGGAAAATTAGCTCCTGAAACTCGGTGACAGATCCACAACTGGCGTCAGAGATGGCAGCTTGGGCTTCCCTTTCTTTCCCACACTGCAGGAATGTGTAATTCTGTATCAAAGTAGACAAAATCCAGTGCCCACCCCACTGGCATTGCCTGAATAACGTGTTTATGAGCCCAGAACAAATGCCGCAACAACCTCACATGGAGATGGGGTTCTACTTCAAACCCCATTTGTGCCATGACACAGTTCGAAACTGATGCCATCCAATATTCTGCTATTTTGATCACTTTCCTTAAGGTTGGCAAGTCACTTTGCTGATTGGCAAAAGTTAATTCAACTCATAGCCAACTGACCATGACTTATATCTTCCTGTGAAACAAAAAGAGTTTCCCTCTGGCCTCCTGAGAAATAGACTGTCCTTTATAAACAAAAAAGTTATACGGGTCAGATAACACATCAGTATCACATTTTTCAGTGATGATCAAGAGATAGAGAAAACCTGAACGGACCCATTAAACATGACTGGAAATTATTTTAAAAGAATAAAACAGAAAGAAAGGAAATCCATGCACTTTCAGCTTATTTTATAGCCAGTAATGTAGACTCCAGATTCCTTTGAGGAATTCTGTTTGACAACAAGAATTCCAAAAAACTGAGGTAGAATAAAAAGGCAAAAAGTATTTTTGGAGAGGCAGCGGAAGAGCCCAAACTATAAGGATTTAAAGCAAAATGTTGGTGAGCAGCCATAACATATTGGATATTACGACTATGATGAAGCAAAAACAAGTCTACCTGTTGCAGGCATTCCCTAAACAAACTACGTTGCTTTAGGATAAAGCATAAAATCATCTTCATTTACCTTATCTTAAATAAAAAAATAGTCATCTCCTTACTAGTTAACCAGAAGAGAAGGGAAATGGACAGTAAGAAGTGCCAAAGCAAATATATTTTAAATTCAAAAACCTAGTTTTCATGAGAAAAAAGTATTTCCATTGGTACTTGCAATCAGTTTACATACCATGATGCCCCAAAATAACCTGCCATCAAAATTCCATTTGGGAGAATGAAACGTAATGCTCAACAGAGTAAGAGTAGTCTTGAATGATGGTAGCATGAGTGACATGAGCAAATCCAAAGAAAGTATGGCAAGTTTGGCAGGATATTTTTCAGTTCAACTATTTGGAAATGACTGGAGATGAGGTGCTCTGATCACTATGGTAATGAACACTTCGGGCAAGTTCTTGCTGAATGAAATAATGGTGTATTCACGCACTGAGATGGAGCCTGTGGACCCTTTATTGATTAGGTAGAAAAGAGCTATCAGCTTGAGAAAATTCAAAACTGCTAGAAGATATACAAGAGCTTTTGCTGACAGAATACCACTCTTTCCAGCAAAGCCAACAATAAGAGTTCAAAATACAATGATAATAATTGTTCTCCACTGGTGTTTCAACTTTAGGAGGAAATAAGGCATAAGAGAGGGAAGAGGTAAATCAATCGGGCACATACCTCTTTGTTCAGATTCCTTAGGTGCTTAATTCAAGCTGCTTATTTAATCAGAAACAGTTACAGGGACTCAGCAAAAGCCTAGAAATAATCTCAGAGGAGAACAACGAAATGCAAACAAAGTAATAGGCAAACTCAAGGCAGAACAGATGAAATAATCAAGAACAGATGAAATAAAGGAGTGAGAACTGGAAAAGGGTAAACTACCTTATCTTATAAACCACCTTATCTTACGCAGTGTAAACTAAACACCAAGTATGACTGCAGAGTTGCTGTTCAGGTAAAAAGAGGGCAGAAAAAAATCCAAAGCACAAGAGAAATGTAGCTTTGGAACACCGAGAGTGGGAAAAAAGTTATAAAACACAAAGCCTAATACAGATTCTTGAATCCTTTTGGCATCCCAGCTCTATAGTTCAGAGATAAGGAAGAGTATTCTGGGAAGCATGGAGAAAAGGAAATTAAGTGCCAGGAGGAAATCTGGAATCACCTGAGTAGTTTATTTATAACAATTTTACAGAAAACATGGGCAGTGCGAGGTTAAGGCAAGGGAGAATGTTCACATATGTACGAGCTACAGATGGGCAACTCTTATGACAGTGGGAACAAAGCCCAAGCCACATGGCATAACAAAAGCAATAATGCAAGGACCCAGGATGAGAAAGGAGCATATAGGAGATGTGGACTGAATCCTGGCCTTCTGGAATGGGACTGGAGTCCCAAACCCATACACAATGGTCCATCTGACAAAGGAGGGAGCGTAGAAGTGGGGACAGGCGTGTGTTCTGCTAAAGCATCCTCAGGAAACTGCTGAGATAGCAGCAAGTTATGCAAGAATGTCTAGGAGCCAGAAGTGATTAATCTTCCTTCTCTCTCCAAGGAATACTGGTGTTCAAGGTGTACATGGCAGCTCCCAGTGGTACTGCCTGCTGTCTAAACCCAGCGTGCTGGAATCTGTGGCCAGGGCAGACTTTTTAACTGTTAGGTACTCCTTGTGGAACATCATAACACACCGCTGCTGTTCGCCATACAGAAAAGCAACCATGGGTTTAAGGGTTCACCCATGAGACAAGCAAATTCCTATAAATGAAGACCTGACCACATCACCCCACATACATGATCTCTTTATTTCTGGCCTACTAAAAGAAGGCATTTAAAAAACATAAATCCTGTCTTTTGAAGATATTTGAGGCACAATTACGGGTGTAAAAAACAGCAAAACTCTTAGGAATTCAGTTCTAAAAATAACTTAGCAGCTTGAGACTGGCATTAAAATTCTCCACTTTTCTTATCTTTACTGTAAGATCTAGTGAGAAAATTTTATAGACTGCACTGCAGAGCAGTTAATTAAGGGTTCATATAACTGGGTGTTAAAGATTGTTTCTAGTTTGTTCATGATCTCAAGAAAGTTAGTAATTTCCACAAAAATTAAAAGTACCTAAGATTAGGTAAATGAGCCTTAAAGAAAATTATTTGGAAAATGCCTATCTGCCAATTCTTTTTTTCTTACTCCCAATTTCTAGTAATAGCTGAAAAGCTGTTAGTAATTCTTTTATGCAGCCACATGTACTGGAAACAGTCATATCCCTGTCACTAATTGTGTATTATTTGTTTCACTCACACATTTTGGTAACTGGAGTAAGTAGGACCAAAAACCTTAATCCCTTACTCCTAAGAGGTTTATATCTTTTGGGAGGAAAATATAAATAATAAATTCAAAATGTCCTTTATTTTTCTCAATAAAAATATCTAAAGTTACCTTCAAGGCTGACAATTTCTAAATCAGGATTCAAGAAATATTTATCTAAAGGTAATATTTACCTTGCTTAAATATCTTTAAATAATGAAAAACTTCAGAGTTCAGTATTTTTAAACTTTTCTTCTGAGAGCAAGAAGACATGGCCTTCTCACCAAAAATCATGGGAAATAAACATCTGATGAGGGTGAGCAATTAGTCCTTATCCTCTCTAACAAGAAAGTTGATCTTAAAGTTTTTTCTATACAAAATCCTATAAACCAAAAAAAAAAAAAAAAAAACAACAAAATCCTATAAACCAAGAAAAAAACCAAACTGTCACATTAGAAAATGGGAAAAAGACATGGATATAATTCAATAGAAAAATGGTCAATAAATATATAAACCTGAATAATGTTCATGTTCTACTTACTAACCACTTTTTACTTGTAAAACTAGGAAAGATATTTTTTTAAATACACGTAAGGCTAATAAGAATAAAATTAGACAAACATACTCATGATAGAAATAAAAATTGGCATAAAATATCTGGAGAGCAACTGAAAATGCTAATGAAGAATCACAATATCATAATTTCATTTTAAGCATACACATATACGAGGGCTGTGTAATATGTGTAATATGAAAAAGAAAGGCATTTATGGCTGGATTTTTTCCAGACAGCCCGCATATTTAGCTCAATAAAAAGGAAAAGAACCAAATTAATAGGCATTATTTCTAAATCACAGGTCACAGATAATTTTTATTTCATTTTATACTTCAAGCTCTTCTATAGTTTCTACCAGGAAATGTATTCACTTATAATGTGGAAAAAATACTCATCCCTTAAAAAAGATTATCTGCATCAATCAAGTCTGAGATCAAATTGCCCAAATTACACCCTCGTACAACAAAAAAGTAGTTAAGTCAGAATGCCTTGTTTTCCAAGCACAGTGTTCCGAGAACCCCCTTAAAAATGGAAACCTCTAAAAATGTTAACGGTAACGGCAAACAGGGCTTTCTCTGTTAGAGAAACTCCTTCCGTACCTACAACTCCATGACAGGTTTCTGCCATGCAGTTTCTGATCTTCAGCTCTATTTGTTGTGCCATCACCCTAAATATTTTATCAACTTTGGCTCTGAACGCAGACTTCCCAGTAAAACTGGAGCAAAAATACATAATGATGGGCTCCGCTGCAGCCGAAGACACAGTTGGAACAGCCCCAAGTGGCTGGTGAAGACCATATGTTTACGGCCACCACTAACAGCTCATGAAATTCTTTCAAACATTTACGGTCACATCTCTCTCTCTCTTCAGAAATTGTTTCCAAAACAAATGGCAACAAGAGCAAGCCTGGTAGTGGGGGTACAGTCCTGTTTCTGGGAAGAATGCTCCAATGTCCCCCCAAGCAAGGACTTTTCGAAAAGTATTACTTACATATCATTCCCAGAGTGTGATTAAAGCACCCGTCAGTGTGAGTGAGTAATAGCCTCAAAGGACAGTGACCTCACGACGAACAGTTTCACCACAATGGCAATAACCATTTATTTCTCTCTTCAGCAGAGAAGGCCGGGTTGAAAATGGTACCTGGATATGCTCCACGTCCCCCGCCCCTGCCACCCCAGGGACAGTCTCTCCCCTTTCGCTCTGCCCTGTTGGTGCCCAGGAAGCTGAACCAGCATCTCTGGTGGAAGCGGGATGGCTCCATGACTGCAGCATCACTGGTCACCTTCTTGCCACGGTCCCCTTTGTAGGGGGTTTCCTGGCTCCTTCAGCCTTTGGAGCCACAGTGCTTTCTAGCTACTGCTGGTTTTTATGCTTCAGCACCTATTAATAACTATTTACTCATGCCTTTTCCCTGTCTTCTGTAAGCTGCTCCTTTGTTAAAGTTTATTTAAATCTTTTGGAGTTAACTGTGTGCTCGAGGCTGATGTGACACCTTTTCCACCAATTCCTTTTCTTACCTGCATGGAAAAGTGTGCACGAGGTTGATGGTTGGTGGTGGTGGCGAAGTGGAGAACCCCATGTTCAGTATTTGTGCTGTCTCTTTCCTCCACGGAAGAACTTTGGGGGGGAGGGGGCAGACTCCACGCCTTTCCTTAGGTCTTTGCAGACACTTTTTTGAAAAAATTGATTTTTTCTTATTGTTCAACACAAGTCAGTGTGACAATTACAGTAAAGAATCACACGCAATTTTCTCTTTCTTTCCCTGTCTTCTCTCTTTCCTTCTTCTTTCCCTTTCCTCTCCCCTCTCTCCCATCCCCCCACCCACACGGGCTATGCAAAAGCATTTTCATCACATAGTCATGTTTATTCTGGTACATTACTGGAAGTATCTTGGCACCTTCAGAAGTTCCCTGATAAATGTGTTGCAATGTTTACAGGACCTTTGAGAAATATGTGTGGATTCAGCAGCATTTTTAAATTTCTTCAATATTTTCTTGGCTTCCATACAACTTTTACCTCTAAAGGCATTTATTTGTACATTACATCCAAAACCCCACACACACACAGTTTTAAATATATATGCATATATTTCTGGGGGCCAACTTCAACTACAAGAGTGGGATTTCTATAAAGCCAAAGTTTCTTACTGGGGTGGGAGGAGGTCTTCGATGATCATGTGGGGCCTGTGAACCTGCCCATAATTGCATTCAAAGATTCTGTCCATATGCACTGGTACAATTTTCTGAATGGATCTATAGATTCTCAACAAAGCTAAAAAGGTTAAGAAGTCTTCATCTAAGGAGAACAGAATTTTATAAGGATATTAAGAGAGCATATTTTAAAATACTTTAGGGACTCACTTTGGCATTACTGTAGGCTGATAGTTATCTTCTATTCAGAAATTTTCAACATATTTTTTAATATGACTTCAGCATAAATTACATTTAAACATGAATGTTAACCAATTGATAATGCCAAATTTGTATGCATCTTTACTTTCTTTTAGTTATTATAAGAGACACAGGAGAAACTAGTAACAAAGGGATGGAACGAAGGTCTGGAAAAGAAGTCACAATTGAATCAAGTTGTTTACCTTTTATTTTTTTAAAATCCTATACATACATTAGAGTTAAAGTCCTAGAACTTTTATCATTCTACTACAGAAACAGATCTTTATTCAACAGAGGGTGTGAAACCTTGTTTCAGAACTCCTAGAATTACATCAAAGAACTCCAGACCTGCAATGCAACAGAGTTCTAGATTTCTTTCCCTCCTTTCATCAAGGTTCACTGAGTGCCCATGTTGGGCCATGCGCATCCTACAAAGTTCAGCGACAGTGAAAGTCACACCACAGTCTGAGCCGAGTAAGTGCCCAAAGATTTTAAAACTTCCCCTCTCAGGATGCTTGATTCTATATAACATTCCTCCCTAACTAACATCTAGACTGCTACATTTTCAGTGACAGAAAGTATACTGCTTTGGCAAAAAGAAAAAGTTAGCTGTTAAAAATTATTTCCTTAAAACCATCCTTCTCATATAACCCTTCAATCGTTCCCCAGCCTTACAGAGTTAAACGTACAAACTGTTGCATGTGGTTTTCAAAGCCCTCACGATCAGGACTGTGCCCGGCCGTTCAGCTTTCGCTTCCTATTTCCCTGGATATACCACACACTGCAGCCGAACCTGAACACTGACCACTGCACCAAAATGTCCCATGAGTTCCTATCCCCACGCCTCTGTGCTCAAAGTCATCGCACAGGGCACTTTTCTAATTCTGTCTCCATCTGTCCAGTCCTCACCACCTTAAGGTGAACCTCAATGTCACATTTCAACAGGTCCATCCAGTGCAAAGTCAGTCTCTGCTGGCTCAGTCCTCTCAGAGCCCTGTCACGTGCCCTATCACAGTACTTATATACCTACCATTCTCTCCAAGTCTGTAGGATGCTCAACTGCAGACAGTAGTTTTTGCATCCTCCACAGAACGTACTTCTTAGAAGACAGGCATTAGATAGCGATCTAGATTTCACCAGAGGGATCAGTATGTGCTTCCTGGTCATTTTCATGCATTTATCCCCTCTTCCTTCCTACCTCAAAGCCCACTCCCCCTGGCACACTCGTCACCACCCCTCAGACTTTGGTACAGCCACCAGCTATGCTCATGGATCCTTTTGTCTTTGCACAGTCACTCCCATGTCCCTCAGGTGTTCCTTCTATGAAATGACTTTAAGTGAAGCAACTTTAATTTTTTGAATCCTCAATCTCTGGCACAGGTTATCGAGTAATGCTGGTGTCCCATACACAGGACAGATGTGGGGATTAAATAACAGTAAGTGGGCTAACATTATGGGCTTAGTACAGTGTCTCTGCCATCGTGAGTACTCCATACATGTTAGTTACTAATTACTGAATGAAGGATTACCACACCAGTGGCTGTTCTAGCTCTTTTGTAGACATATCTTATTTGCTCTAATCTCTCGTGGACATATACTCTGATTAGCAGAGTCCAACAGGTCTGTATAACATCCCGATCCCTCTGATTAAGCCACCTAAGACCGCATTTATAGCGGCATCACAGACACATCACGTCTGGTGCAGTGACTCTGAACACCCAAAACCTGGCAGGTTCTCACATCAACCAGCGGAATGCCCTGAATATCCCCTCCCCAGACTCTCCTGTCCCATCAAATGCAAATAACTTCTCCTCCTTTTTCCAATGGTTTTCACATAAATCATATTAAAATATTTCAGGTTAGCTTTATTATGTTAGTGCTTACATTTTCCGTTTTGTTTGTTTTTAATGGGAAACGCCTATTGGATTGTTAGTATCATCCTCACAAAGAGAGACAGGATAAACAAGGATAAAATAAACTCTTATTCCTAACTTCTTAGAGAAATTTTTATATGTTATTTCACATTTGATATGTTTATTTTCCCACACTTTTAAGGAGTATTAGGAATGTCTAACACATCAGCATGGTAACTCCTTAGTGAAGATAGGTTCTTTCTGCAGCTTGTGAAAGGTAAGAGAGAAAGGCAACAATAAAAATGGAATATATTCACTTTACCCTCACCTCATTATTCCTCTCAAAAAGAAAAAACTATCAGATTAGATCATTACGGCCACAACAGGAATTCTAAAACCTGAAAATGACTAAAGACTAATTTAGCATATCTACAATACATATTTTTCACAGCAGAGCCTCTATGATACTTATATATAATGAAGTAGAAAACATTTTAAGCAAAACTTCTAAGAAAATTAAACTAGGTCCTATCTGCTAAAAACTCACATTTTAAAAGATTACTCAAAAATTTGTGGAATTTACATTTTGCAATTATAAAACATACAAACTGACTCAGAGAACTTTGGATAAACATTTAATGAAGACATGTAAACGTGAAACTTTGCAGTTCTACTTTTGAACTTCTCCTATGTTCATACTAATCGGTACAAAAGTCCTGAACCCACACTACTTTAATACTTCATATTGTACTGCCCTCTTTTAGAAAATTAGGCCCCAAATCTTAAATATTTTGGGGCTCTCTCAAATCCACAGCTGATAAATATAAACATGATACTGTTGGTGAGATATAATCAGAGTAGGGACTCAAAAAAATCGGGATTATCTTTCTTTGATATGAGAGCGATTGTGCACTCAACATGAAAGTCACTAATTCACAACATGAAAGTTTTGAGCTAGGCTGGGGTTTACTTTACTTTGGATACGAAAAGAAGTGCTTGATAAGTAAATATATGTCAATAAAAATATCTGAGCAAGAAAAATGCTATTTAGACACTACCAAGTCCTCAGAAGCCTAATTTATACATTTTAAATCACAAACTACCTATAAAATCATAGTAACTAAAACTCCCTAGGAATATTAGGCCAAAATTTGGTTACATACTGCAAAAGAGGGAAGGAAAACTTTCTTCTAATAACAGCTTTTGGATTAAAAATTTACCCTAACACAGATATCACCTTGATTATTGCATGGTGATAATGACAGATGGAAATGCTTGTTCACATGTGATCTACGGATTATTCCCAGGCAAACAGACAAACCAGCCCAGGCTTATTATCCCATGTATTATTATTCATTTCCTAAGGATCCCTGATTTCAGTCCACTGATTTCCAATTTTTATCTCCATTAGGCAGGGATTAAAGGCATAAAATTTAAAACCAACCCCTTTTCCTGCTGTAGGAGGAAGAAGGTGGGAAACGCCTGACCTAGAAGCAGAAAGGGCTGCCCCACCTCAAGGCCCCGAGCCTCTCCCTGTGGGTCTGGAGCGGGTTTCGCGTGGACTCAGACCTTTCTGCCCTCCCGCAGTGTCAGCATAAATCCATTTATCACTCTCTTCACTTTCTAAATGCTTTTACTGCCATAAGCACTTATTTCTTGCATTTTTCCTGAACAAGTGAGTCTCAGGTCCCTTCCAAGTTAACAGATTTCTCTGCCAATAAGGTGTCCGGAAAAGGAGACAGCATTCCAAGCACTGGAGAATTTTCTCCACAGTCAGATCAACTGGATTTTTTTCCCACTTCTGCTGTGCAGCCTAAAGATTCTAGGTATATAAGAGGAATTATTATAGATCCTTGATGGAATTGTGTTTCTGGCAGTTGGCTGTCATTCCCAGCTATCTTGGTTTGATCATCTGTCTAAGTAAACATTCAAAAGCCTATCGCAGGCAACTGATGATTATCAAAGTACAGCAGGTATGAGCCCTGGTGCTACTGATGTGAACTCGGGTCCTCCATCAGAAAATGGCTTTGGTAATACTGCCTACGTCACAGTAGGTGCTCAGGAAACACCAGTATGTGTCACTGCACCTGCACTTTGTGGGGAGGCGGGCGAAGCAGCACTAAACCTACAGCAATTTCATGGCTTTGAGCATTCAGTTGGTATCCTCCTCCTCAGTTTCTTTTCCTGCCTTCTCTGCCTCTGCTCCCAAGGTACTCCCTTTGGCAGTCTTCTGCGTCCTCTACTTGGATAATCCACCTCCTCACGTAGCTTTAACTCCCCCTTTCCAACTCAAGTTTCCCAGCTTTAGCCTCTCTATAGTTCCAGCCACCTAATGAACAACTTCTCATTGCCCTCACGCTCTTCAAATTCAACATGGCAGATCCAAAATGCATTGCTGTCCTCCATCCTTCTGGGAGAAACAGGGATCTCCACAGTTTAAGATGGAAAAAACCAATTCAAAGGTTAAAAGATCACGATCAGCTTTGAAGTTTGACCAACCTATGTTATCAGCCACAGTGGCAGGTACCTAAATTACATTTTTTTAAAAAAAGATAACATATTTTAGGCAATAATTTTCCTCAAAGTCTACAATATTTTCAAAGTAACTACCATATCTTTTCAGGGCTTATCTATTGGGACACTCTATTATTTTTATCAGTGGCAGAGATAGTCAAGATTGTGCAAATTTGAGAATTTAACAGAACTACATCTGGGTATTAGGAGGAAAATCATCACATTAACAATTCATCACGCAATGGCTTCTCTAGCTTTCCCTCATTCACAAAGGTAAAAAAGATCACAGGGCCTTGAAACAACAGACATAATACAAGCTGGCTCCATTTTACATTTAGAACCTAGGACATCCTGACAGACAGACTCTCTATTCCTTTAAGTCTGACCACTACATGGGGATTTGCTATAGAAATGAAAACCATGCTGAGCATCTTCTGTTTACAGAAGAAATCACTTAAGTACCGTGTTGTACTTGTGTAAAACTAATCTGAAAAGATTAATACTCTTGGCTTTTTTAAGGTTTCCAAAGTACACTTCCAAGTGTGGCCAATGCCTATTAACTTC
This sequence comes from Lyroderma lyra, assembly GCA_004026885.1. NCBI lineage: Eukaryota > Metazoa > Chordata > Mammalia > Chiroptera > Megadermatidae > Lyroderma > Lyroderma lyra. The sequence continues at coordinate 31,249 of PVJL010000272.1, forward strand.
CATCTCACAACAAAAACTCATGTCAACTGTCATGTAAAGGAAATTTCAAAAGGAGGCCATACAGAAGCTTCATGTCTCGTATAGCACCTGGCACCGAATGGCCCATCATCACCGAGGGACTCATTAACCAGACAGAGGACCTTACCTGCCACGGAGCTTACTCAGATCCCAAAGTCTGCAAAGAGAAACACAGCCACTTTGTCACCCAGTCCTCCATTTACCATATAGAGTAGAAACAAAAGAAAACAAAGTTGACTACATTTTTGGACAGATACTGCTATATAATGTATCAGGTAAAACCTGATGGATCTTGATTTTGGCACTTCTACTGTATGCTTAGAAAGCTTTTGCTGAATTCAGCAAGCCTGACAACTACATTCTCCAATATTTCATACACATTCCTATCAAGCTCGGCTGTAAATCAGATCTCAACATCTGACCGTATTTCCTCACTTTGGTTGACACCTCTTACGTTCTCTTGTTTTTCTCTCTGCAAGTTTCCATGATTTTTGTTTTTCTGTGTTTGTATATCCTTCAGCTTTCACTGGCTTGGCCTTGAATTTGATCAGCTCTGCGAGTCTCCAGGCCACAGGTTTCTATTGGAGTGAGAAGGAACTGGGCCATACCAGGCTGGGTGTGCAGTATGTGCAGGCTCTTTCTGACATAAATCAACAACAAAGACGTGGGGGTGGGCGTGTGTCATGAGCGAAAGACATGCCAAGTAAAAACAAACATTTGAAAAGCAGCTTGCTTTCGAACTGAATCCTGGACTCACACCTACAAAACCTTTACCATTTGACCGATTTTCATCTGACTTTAGTTGCCCAGTTCTTTCTTTATAGAAATGTTTCCTAAGAATTTTTTTCTACAAAAGTCATTAAGGAAGTAGTTGCTTTTATTTGTGACTGATAGGAATTTCAAACCCATCAGTTCTTGAAATGTGTTTATGAAAAAGATTATATAGGCACTTACTCTAGACTCCTAGGAGACGATGATATACTCCCAAGAATCAGAGTCCCAGGCCAATGCTTGCTTTGCAGTCTGCCTCCTGCAGCGTAGCCCACATCACCTCCTTGTGTTGTTTTTTCTTACAAAGATAAGGAATCGGCAGCCCGAGCTGTCAGTCATCCAGTCTCAACAACCCTTATCTGTAGGAGCACAACTCCTTTTCCTGCTGTATTATTATATTTAAGCACACAAACACATCTACATTTTTCTAAGTGGTTTTATCAGTAGAAACAAAGGAGACAAGTAGAACTAATTAATACACAAGAGAAATACCAACAAACTATATCTAAAACGCTGTACTGATGGGCATCTCTGCCAGTTCCTTTAAATGGACATTGATTTAGGCCCATGGAGCTTAAAAATCTTTCACTGACTCATTTTTCAGTGTTTCTCTCATGCAGATTTTATTAGACTGACACTGCTTACTGTGCTAAGGAGGGAGGCGCTCACGTAGATTTTAAACCTTGTCACTAACCCTTCCCTTAGGATTTGTACACCTCCTCTTTCAATTAGAGGAAAATCAACTTTCTTCAGCCCTCATCCTTCTATAGACAGCTAGTACAAGGTTAGTGACCACCGTTTGTATGTCAGTTTCACACAGACTCATTATTTTCTTCATGAATTCTTAGTCTCTTACCTTACAAAATCTTAAATCATACCATTAAAAATAAACCTCATATCTTTTATAGCAGTGAGTGAAGAAGTCTTTGTTTATAAAAGAATTAAAAATAACCTTTGATCTTTCAAAAAATAAGCAAAGAAATGCTATATATGTAACTTCTCAACTAGTTTTTCTGGTAGCATCAAATGTTCATTTCCATCACTCATAATGAATGTAAGGAAATGATAAGCAAAGGAGATTACTGATGTCTCCAACAGAAAATACATATCATTTAGACCACATCCTCCCAGGCTCTCTGATTCTAGCATTGCACTGCCTTTGAACTATTCTATAACTCTGTTTCAGGTAAGTGAAAGCAAAGCAAAGTAAGAGTTGTCTACAGACATGCAAATAAACTCTGCCCTCTGGTGCTTCAACTGACTTCCCTTTTCCCTCCCACTAGAAAAAGCCAGCTTCAAATCCATTTGTAAATGGACATTTCTTTATTCCATTTGAATTTGTGCTCCTCCTTTGAATAACTATAACATCTGCCTGGGTTCTCTCATTCAAAATGACATAAAATCTTTAACATATGTTCTTATATCTGTTTGAGAGTCATAATTTTCCTTTTTTTTGGGGGGGGGGGAGGGGGAGTTATCCTTTAACACTAAAGTAATTCCCAAAGCCATTACTAAGGACTATTCAAATCTCATTACAACAAATTCCAAAAAGCACTTTTTTTGCTCACAGAAATGTCTCTGCGTTGAGTATTAGTATAAATAAATGGTTCAGAAAATTTAGTCTATGGTGTTTGGTGGTAATGTATTTATTGTGCTGATATTTTACCTAAAATGAGCTTCTCTGTGGAAGAGAATATAATATACAAGCTCTACAGTTTAACAAGAAGCAAAACTATTAGGTACAGATATACCTAATATCTGGAAATAAGGGGCTGGAAAATAGTGGAAACTCTCATTTGGGGACTCACCAATCTGCTGCATGAATGCGATCTGCAGTAATTTCACACCCTTCATGGAATAAGGGATCCTTGAGAAAACCATTCCATTCTCAGACCTGGCAACAACCAGGTTTCTTTAAACACCATTCGTTCTTTCCACAATATACGAATGCACACTGGACTTACTATTAAAACCAAAACCAGAGCTAAGAACACGTTTGCTTAAAATGTGTTTATGGAAAACAGCTCACATTATGTCATATTTCAAATGACCACAACTCTCTCAAAAGTGAACAATCTTTCTCACTCCTTTGCCCTGCTTAATATAATTTTATTTTTAGGTTTCACAAAACAGAAGGTCAACATTGAGTTTCTTTCACATCACAGAAAAAGAGAAAACAGAAGGTACGGTCTTAACAATAAAAGAATAATCGAGCAGTTTTCATTCCATAGTTACTTTGTAACTTAGTGAAGAATGTCTTACAGCACTATACAAATATATATGGTAAACAGCCAGCGCTGTTCGTATTAATTAATCCCTCGCCTGTGCCAGCAAAAGGGCTTAGAATGTGCAAGTCCCAGGTAGTTTCATGTTCTTTCTCTAGGTAAGTTTATAAAGACTTCAGGTTTTACATATTTTAAATTTATATTGAAATATGTTTACAGTTCTCTAAATAGTTTAATGTCTGAAGCTATTGCCCTTGGAATCTAAATTGAGCTTTCAGCAAGTGGTCAGCTTAAAAAGTGCAAACAAAAAAGACCTCACTGGAACAAATTTTTGTTTTCTCTCTCTGATCACGCTTTTATCCCCAAGAGCAACAGAAATTCTTAATGAGTAAGAAATAACAGCAGCTAGTCCCACTTGTTTTATTATCTTGAACCTACAGATGGTGAGAAGAAATAGCTGATAAAATATTTCTGATGCTGGACAGCTTTGGGTAATGATCTACAGCAGCGGTTCCCAGCCTTTTCCCACTTGTCTGCCCCTTTTAAACCCGTCTCTATAAATTGTACCCCTTGTTTTAAAACAGCTGTTTTTTAAATACTGACACTTTGGTGCCTATCCATGTAAAAGAGAGGGAATGAGGTAATAAGTTAGGAAAGAAAAATTACTACACTAAAAGTACCAACCACAGAGTTAATTTTACAATATTCCTATATATTGATAATGATCAAGTATTTAAATATTAAATTAAAAAAAAACTACTTGAAAATAATCACAATTAAAAACAACGCACTTACTTTTACTCAGTCAATAACTAAACTGATCAAACAATCTGGCTGCGGATATATTTATATGTTTGACAAAGTTCTAGAAACATGGAAAATGGGCTGTTCTGAAACTGCATAATGACTGGGAGAAGAGCGTTTGGGAGAAGGGCTCACAGCCACGCCCTCACCCATCAGTGATGTTTCACTAACGGGATTTAATTTTGAAGTGTCTCCATTAATGGTAATTCAAACTTAACATTTATTCTTCCATAAGTAACGTCTTGCCTTTTTTTTTTAACTTTACTTGTTTTTCCAGCATTGAGTACCCCTGAACAGCCCGGCCCACACCCCCAGGGGCATGCGTACCACCACTCGGGAACCGACAAACCCTACAGAGCCAAAATAGAATTACCACCTAGTCTGACAGTTCGGTTATTACAACTAACCTTGTTTTTGTGGAGGTGGGACAAGAGAAATAATGGGCTTACCTTTTGTCACAGCCCCAAAAGGGGGAGGGAAAAAGTACTGGATGAACTGAAGTGACAGGAATTGCTTTGTTACTGAATATCATGTTCATGGTAGCATGGTAACTGCCTCTACAAGGATCTACCACAAATACCATTTTTTATTCAGCAGAATTAATATAATTGCCAACTTGGGAGGGTAGGAGGGCATCAAAAATCACCTAGCAACCTTTAGGAACCTACAGTTCCTACATAATCTCTTATCTAGAAGTATACATGGCACATGCTCAATACACATATGTAGACCACAAACTTATGAACAGGTTATATCCTAGAAATATTTTTGTGAATTGGTTGTGTAAAATACACAATCTATTTTCCCAGCAAAATAAAAAAAACAAAACAAAAACAACTTTCAAATCAGGGGTGTCCAATCTTTTGGCTTCCCAGGGTGACACTGGAAGAATTGTCTTGGACCACACATAAAACACACCAACACTAATGATAGCTGATGAGCTAAAAAAAAAAATAAAAATAAACATAAAGGTCTATGCAAAAATTTCATGTTTGAAGAAAGTTTATGAATTTGTAATTTGTGTTGGGCCACATTCAAGGCCATCCTTGGCTACATGTGGCCTGTGGGCTGCAGGTTGGACAAGCTTGTTTTAAATGATCGTGTGGTCCCTAAGTTTGGTTCCCAAAGGCCTAATAATCCACAGGGTAACTAAAAAACTAGATATATAATTTGTCACAATATTAGAGAAAACATATTGCAGGTGCCAATCAGTATATTCTGTCTTCTACAGAATAATTCTGGAAACCAAGCACCATTTTTAAGGTTGTTTGCTATGTGTTGTTTCTGATAATAGGAAGTGCAGCTTCTAAGTGTTGTCACCTTCCAAGAATACCAAAGCTTTTGCTGTGACAGCAAGAAGAGAAAAGCCTTTGATGTGAAGGCCAGTTGCACACAGCTGACCTGAGTTGGAGGTTTTAGGCATAAGGACAGAATGAAGAGATATTTATGGCATCTCTGGTCCTAACAAACTTTACCCACCAGTAAATCTAAATATACAAATAGCCATTAATAGAAGTCATATCTTAATCCTAGACGAGCTATCTCCTTTATTCTTTAGCTCAGAATATCTGGGAATGACTGATCTGGATAGGGTCCTAGCCATTCTCATAGCACAATTGACACAGGTACATGGAATTAAGGACAGGTCTGTGCCCTTTCTTTATGGACAGGACCTCATGAAGTAACTGAAACCTTGGTCAGAGGTCCCGAATATTCATCCTTTGCAACATCCTCTTACTGATCATAAGCTACACTCTGGCACGGACTCTCTGATACTTATTTTTGCATCTTTAATGTATAATGTGGTGTCACAAAGAGACACTTTAAAATTTGTTGTACTTTTGACTTCCCACATCTCAATGGGGGTGCATTTTCCAAAGAAACATAGAAATGTGACAGTTGGGCAGATGAAGTGGTACTAAACTGTAATATCAAACACTCTGCACAAATAAAGTAGAACTTACTGAAATCTCTATTTCACAGTTGAGAAATGTCTACATACTCACGAGCAAATATAAACCCACAGAACATCCAGCACATGTAGTGTTAACATTCAAAAAGCAGACTGATTTCATGCCTGGGCCACAGAATTGAAGTCATTATTTTATATGTACCCTATATATTCTATAGTGATTTATCTATTGTATATATAAATTATGTTTACCACTGTGTATTTTAATTACATATGGTTATTTCTATGCATTAAATTTTCTTATGACAGTAACTAAGAAATTAAAGCACCAAGAACATCCACTGAAAATTTTAACGTTAGCATCTATGAAATTATTTGCAAATACCATACAAACATTGGTCACTCTCAGTCTAAGAGGTGCAAAAATCCTACTGCAAGGGATATCTTGTTATCTCAATCTATCACACATCCCTGTGTTTCAGATGGTGTAAGTTCAATATGCGCAGTTTACATGGCACTGTACAAAGTCTAGAAAGTCGTTTGTGTTTGGGAGATGGATTTATTTTTAAAGGTATTTCAATGTTGCCCAAGTGTTTAATCAAAAAGATCTGTTCGAATGTACTTTTTGAATTCTGCTTTTCCTCAGAAAAGAATTAACTGCTAACTTAGTATGTCATTACTGTTAGTACAGAGCACACTCTGGCAAAAGCACTAGTAGGTGCTCGAGTCCTGAACACCAGGAACCTCTGTGAGAAGGGGTGTGATCACAGGGAAACCGTTACAAGTGCGACCAGGGCAGTAGGAGCAAGCAAATAGTACCCGTGGGTGTCCTGCTAGACAGGGAATAAGAGGTAACCTCTGCAAACTAGTTCTAAATGTAGAAACAGCTTCAAATCAACAAATGTTCACAAAAACCTCTAAGAGTAAAAGCCAGGCCAGTGACTCTAAATACTGCCATGCCCTCGCGTCTACTTGCACACACACAATCTCAAGACAGCAAGTTTACTTTCTTACAGAAATGCTGTGGTTTCTCAAGTGAGCAGCAATCCAATCTCCTTGGGAAAGTAAAAAAAGCAGAAAAGCAAAAAGCAGCCTTTTCAATTGCTCTTTAAGTGAGAAGAGCTACTGGTTTCTATGAAAGAGAATTGAAAAAAAAAAAAAAAGAAGAAGAAGAAGAAGTATCCATCTAGATGCTGCTGGAATGGGTCATATTAAAAACAAACAAACAAAAAAAAACCTTTGTCAAAGAAAAAGATGAAAAACTTCAAGACAGAGAAAATGGAACCGGTAGAGGTGTGACGTCTGAAGGGTGAGCAGAAACAAAGGCATAAAGAAATGTGAGGGGAACAAATCTGCAGGAAAATGGAAAAAGCAAAGGTGGGCAAAAGCAGACCCAGAGAGCTCACTCATGAGCACTGAAGGGGAAAGTGAAATTATCTCACGGTGGAAACAGCAGAACTGAGAAGTGACTAATCACCGGGTCGTGGAAAACATCCACCAGCAGCGCCTCTCGGTTGCTCAAGCGAGCAGGTGCAGCCACGCAGCGCGGCTCCTGCTGACTACGGAAACTAATCCAGACTCGCCCGCCGCCCTGAGGGTGCTCGCAAAACCCAAATTAAATGCACCTTCCGGGACGTCATTCAATACTCACAACAAAAAGAAAATATATCTATATACACTTATATAATCCAGGAATGTAATTGCAAAACAACCTTTCAAACCTAAGGTGTTTTTTTCATTTGTCCATTAAAATTCCGAGTTCCCCAGAACGCTGTGCCATTTTTCCTGAAGACCTCAGACGGAAAATCCCTAACACGGGGAGCGGTGCGGAGGTGCCAGAGCCCAGGCAATCACCAAATGTCCTGTAATGTGAGACCCAACCGAATGTAAACCAAAATCCCATGAAGAGGCTCAGCTGTCCACCAGCTGAGGAAACAGCTTTTCTCCATTTTTAATCTGACAGCCCCACTGCCTCTGGGACCGTGATGTGTGGGAGCTGTAAGGCTGAGGAGAATTTGAAGAAAAATGCTCTCATCTCCATCTTTCCTTAGTATGACCAAAAGCAAAAGAGCAGAGCTGGAGGTGGGAAGCAGGGGAGACACTAACATGCATACCCTGGCCGTTTGTTCAAATAAAAACAGGAATCAAACCAAGGTTCATAAGGCTAAAGTAAGGGTGTCTATTTAGCTCCCTGCAGGTGTATTTGGTTTAAATAAAACAAGTCGCCAAGCCTACGACAACAATTCCATGAAAACAAAAACAAAAACAAAATCTTGTGATCTGGACAAAGCTACATTTCAAAATTTTCAGAGTCAGGCTTCTAGCCACTAACAGTTTCAGTTTACCAAGGAACCAACCGTAAGAGAAAGCAGATGTAACCTAAAATGCAATACAATGACTGCGATACGTAGTGTAATTCATGCGGTACTGCAAGCAATAACCCTCAGGTCTGTAGGGGACCCACTTAAAATTGTGATCTGCTACAACAAAAGCATTGTCACATTCAAAGTCCTCTCCAGGCTTCTGTTTTTTCTCTCAGTTATCTGGAAGGTAAACAATTTCAGCTTGCAAATTAGAGCTCACGTGGTGTGTTTCTCTCCCTCTCTCCTTCTCTCTCCCTCTCTCTCTCTCTGTCTCTGTCTCACATTTGTCTCTAAAGCCTGTACAGTACAAATGTCCACAGAAGGGAAATTTCCCGGCCACGCCGGAGGCATCCCTGGGCTCCCCAGGTGGCAGACCACCAACTCCAAACACAGATGAGACATTCCTTCTGTTCCCTGTAGTGTGGGACATCAACAGAGCAGAGGTTGCCAACCTTTGGCAAGTTATGAAAAATTAGACTAGAACTCCAAGAAACTTCAGACTTCTCTCCAAGAGGAAACACCCATTTTCAAACAACTGCAGGTTTGTTTTTGTTTTGTTTTGAAACAACTTTGACCAAAGGTGCTTTAATCCTCTGTGACTGATTTTTGCAGGCCTCATATTTTCAGCTTCAGGATTATCCAGTTTGCTGATGGAATTTACTAGATGTGTTCAGACTCTTTCAAGAACTATTCAACCAAATCGAAAAAGCCACTTTCTATTTGGAATAAAAGAAATACATACTTCCTCTCAAAGGTATTCACTCTAAATTCCCAATACTATTTTTAGTCAGATAAGGGATGTGAGGAGACAAGTCAAAATACTGTACACTGTACATGAAAGTGCATGATCAAGTAAATGCTGTGTCCCCAAGGGGACAAAAGAATGCTCACCACTATGTTTTTGAAAATGTGTTCTAATATATAGAGCAGAGGTGCTCTTAAAAATAATCAAAACTATTCTACAATCAGCAGTGCCTATAAAATATTCAACGTCACACCCGAGCATCAGAGGAAGATTCAGGAAGAAGAGACACAGGAAAGACAGTGGTCAGGCAGCCAAGTAGGATAATGGTGTTTGAGGAAAACTGTTCTTTCAAAAGCCCTTGTTGAGTTTAGCCGGGTTCAACTGCTGCTAACCCAGGCTCTGATGGCATTCAGGGTGCAATTAGCCTCAGATGCAGAACAGTGCATAGGACAGCTGAGGAAGGCCTGAATCTTGCACTTGTGTGAGAGAATCAGGTCCATCTACTGAGATCTTATGTAAGCACATATTCAAACTCTGCCCTGGACACTTCTGATATTTACAAAGTTGTATACCAATGCATTCAAAATTCCATCAATGCTAATAGGAAATAAAAAAACCACTTAGGGTTACATGTTTAAATCATCAACTCCACAACAGCCCAAATGCAACACAGTGGGCGGGCCACCCATGCCTCACGGAAGCCCTTTCAGGCTCCATTGTACCACTGAAATATGCCTTGGATTCAGAACTATCATCTTCCCCTTGATTTTGTTTGTGGTTTTTGCCATTTTCTCTCCTTATCTGAAGAGGTAGAAAAGAAAAATGCACTCAACGTTTAAATCTGTCTAAAAGTAAGCAAAATTGCAAACATTCAATGGCTCATGCTAAATCATCATGACATATACTGCAAATAAGTATAATGGAAAGGGAGGCTTGTTTCCATTCTAACACCTTTTTTGTGCTTGATTTTTTTGGACAAAAGAAATGTATCCTGTAGGCATGTTATATGTACAGTCTCAATTCTCAAATGAATTAGATCACCTAAAAATATTCAGCCTGTGGATTTTGTTCCAAACCTTCCTGTGAATGGATTAATGCTTCAGGTACTTTAAAAATAAAACTGAGCTTTAATTGGTTCTTAGAAACAAAATCTGAAGTATTCATTGCTCAATAACGGCAAATGAGATTATGCATTCTGACTGGCAATAACTCCCAGTTATGCTTTGGGCTGTATTATTTCCTGGGCATTGAATTATTCTTCTCGAGCTCTATGGATCTGCTTGCTCCACTAAAAAAATATTTTGCATCTCAACTTGTAAGTATTGCATTCCTAACACACACACACGAACAGAAAAAGATGCCTTGTTACTTCCTACAAGACACGGTATTTCATAAATACAAAATACATATTAAGTTTTACTAATGAAAGAGTTAATAACAGAATCTATGGCTGACATGTTTTTTCAATATCTACATTTTTATTACAAATACCTACCAGTAACATCTCAAAATTGATAGCACATGAAGCTATCTGACACCAGTTAAAATCACCACAGTAGAGATAATTAAGAAAAAGTGTGGTCACTGTTTCAGTAACTATATGTACCCTTTACGTTAGAATCACTTTACTAGTATAAAAGTAACAGAAAAAAAAAAAAAGAAAAAAAGAAAAAGAAAGGAAGAAAGAGATTTCAGATAAGTTACAGGAATGGGTGATAAAAATACTTAATCGAGGAACAAAACAAACTTAATCATCTGGAGCCTGTGGCTCTTCCTGTTTTCCTGAATTAAGAGTACTTTCTGGAAATGTGCAGCCCTGCTGTACTTCTATTGCTTTTGATTTGGGTGTGTGCAGAAATTTTCAAAGTTCTTCAATCAGCCCTGTGATTAACAGTTTATTCTCTAGGGTTGTAATTCTATTCCATAAAGGTTTAAAATTTCTTTTCAGAGAGAAGAAAAAAAGCAATAAAAAAAAAAGGGGAATCAAAATTTCTTCTAAGGAAGAATACAAATAGGTGTAGGAATCAGCTGTGTGCAGTGAGAACCCTTCATGTAAGAGCATACTTGTGGCTCCAAGAGTCAAGATGCATTCTATGTAAAAAGTAGGTGCTCTTCAAAGTTCTAGAACTTAGGTATTTCTTAAAACTTTTCACTTAAAAGTGCTTACAGTCTGATCGTAATCGCAGTTATGATCCACCATGTTTACTTTCAAAACTCTCCTCCTCAAGCCCCGTTATAGGTAGAAGCATAGTATCCAGCATGCAGAATTTTTCACCTATTGCATTTCATTGATCGTAAGATGCACATTTCAACACCCATGAAGTAGTGATGCATTTTAGAATTGACAGCTCTAACAGCTGTGGCAATCATTACACCATTCTATTGCCTGTGTATACACAAATAGGGACACAAAGATTCATATTTGCGTATTTCTTGTGACAAAACATACCTAAAAGAGTTCTTATAAATTTAAAATAATTCAAATTACAGGAAAGCATTGTGTCACAGTTTAAGTGGTAGCATTTTCTTTCCCTCCCTTGGTGCTGTAAAATGTTTCTAACATTCAGTGGTATTGTAGAGTCAATGAAATAGAACATTAAAAAATCCTGATAAAGCAGTACATGCCCATGACTGGTGATTCAAGTTGCCTAACAAACCAACTAAAAAGCTTTCCCACTAGTCATCATGTCCCCACACAACAGAATTCCTAATACACCTACCAGGCTCACCTCCCATTAGCTACTATTCTTGCTGTCCTGCTATTAGAAACAAACTGTTCATAATTTCCTGAACTTCTGCTCTATCTACCTGTCTTAAGTCTCATGTTCTCTCCTGCTAGGACTCACTATCATCATCACATTGTTCTAGATTTTGAACCTTTATTCATCCTTCAAAGTCCATGTCAAAAACTACTCTTCTAAACAGCCCTTCCTAATCTCTTCATCTAGCTTAGTTTTCACCCCACCCTCGTGAAACACTCTAAATACTACGCCTATATAATCTATATCTGAAAATTATAAACTGAAGCTTGATGTTGGAATTCAGCTGGTGAGCCTAGGTTTTGTTGGTCCACATCAGGTTTTATTTTAATTTCTTTTTAACTTGAGCCAACAGTAAAAAAACTCATAAAAATCCAAACTTTCAAGTACGAAGTGCCCAGCTCCTTAGACATTCGAGTTTGTGGTCTTTGCCTTACCCAACTAAGGACTTGAAAGTGTCTCAATAGTAGAAATTTTATTTCATGCATCTTTGTAAACCCATAGTAGGTATTTTATAAACAGAGGTTGAAATGAATATGTTTTTAAACCCATTCTAATAATGTTACATTTTTGAGGTATGCTCTATAAAAATATTTAAATAAAAATGTCTTCAAATTCATTAGTGGATAGGTTATTGTATTAATACAAAATGTGGTGAAATTTTGTATATTATGCTAATTGTTTTATATTTGCTTGTTTATTTTGCTGTATATTCAGACTCAAGGGAGGAGACAATCTGAATATCAATGAAGGTTTTTGGAATTTAATGTAGATTAATCCCCTCCCCCCAAAAACATATGATATCCATTAAATGTGGATTATCTATCCCCGTGAGCAAAGAAAGTGTTTAAAATTCTTCAATTCTTTCTAAGTTCTTCCTCAGTAAACAGCACTAAATACTAAGTAATTACCTTGGCCAAATCATTATTTAATTGGATGTTCACAGTCTATTCAAAGACAGATAAAGCATTTTCGGAGAGTTTAAAAATAATAAAAGATGAAAGAGAGATTAAGAAAACAATCCCATTTACACTTACATAAAAAAACAAAACCTAGTAATGAATTTAAGGAAGGCGATAAAAGACCTGTACTCAGAAAATTATAAGACACTGAAGAAGGAAACTGAGGAAGATACAAATAAATGGAAGGATATACATGCTCATGGGTAGGAAGAATTAACATTGTTAAAATGTTTTTATTACCCAAAGCAATCTATTGAGTCCATGAAATTTCTATCAAAATACCAACAGCATTTTTCACAGAACTAGAACAAATAATCCTAAAGTTTATATGGAACCACACACACACACACACACACAACCCAATAGCCACGTCAATCTTGAGAAAGAAGAACAAAGCTGGAGGTATCCCACTACCTGTTATCAAACTATACTACAAGGCCACAGTAATCAAGACAGTAAGGCACAAGCATAAAAACAGACACATAATCAATGAAACAGAATACACACCCAGAAATAAACCCAGGCCTGTATGGTCATTTAATCTATGACAAAGGAGGCAAGAATATACTAAGGAATAAAGATAGTCTATACAATAAATGGTGCTGGCAAAACTGAACAGATAACATGCAAAAAAAATGAAAATGGACCACCTTCTTACTCCATATAAGAGAATAAACTCAAAATGTATTAAACACTCAAATGTAAGATTGGAAACCATAAAACTCCTACAAAAACACATAAGCAGTAAACTCTCTGGCACTGCTCTTAGTAACAATTTTTCTTAAATATCTCCTCAGGCAAAGCAAACAAAAAAATAAATATGAGTTAATAAACGAGAATACATCACACTAAAAAGTTTTTGTACAGCAATGGAAACTACCAACAAAACAAAAAGACAATCCACCAAATGGGAGAAGATATTTGCCAATGATACATTCAATAAGGGGTTACTATCCAAAATTTATAAAAAACTTAATACCAGTCAACACCTAAAAAAAAAAATCCAATTTAAAAATGGGGAGAGGATGGATGTGACTAGACATTTCTTCAACGAGGACATTTAGATGGTCAACAAGTCAACAAGCATATGAAAAAGATGCTCAATATTACTATCAGAGAATTGTAAATGAAAACCACAATGAGATCTCATCTCACACTTGTAAGAATGGCTATCATCAATAAATCAACAAACAACAAGTATTGATGAAGATGTAGAAAAAAGTGAACCCTCGTGTACTGTTGGTGAGTTTGTAAATTGGTACAGCCATTATAGAATACATTGTGGGGGTTCTAGTCAAGAGGCAGAGTAGGATGCTGGGCTTGCCTCTCCTAAGACCACATTAAAATTACAACTAACTTATAGAACAATCAACCTGGAAAACCACCTGAACACTAGTTGAACAGAAGTCCTGTAACTAAGGATATAAAGAAGCCACATCAAAACTGAAAAGAAAAAAAAAAACCATAAACAGGACTGGGGCGGTGGGGTGGATAGAACAGTGTGGAGTTTCCTCAAAAAATTAAAAAGTAGAACTACATTATGACCAAGCAATTCTATTTCTGGGTATTTATCTGAAGAAACCCTAAACACTAATTCTAAAAGATATATGCACCCCTATGTTTACTGCAGCATTTTTACGATAGCCAAGATATGGAAGCAACTTAAGTGCCCATCAACAGATGATTGAATAATGAAAAAGGTAGGGGTGTGTGTGCGTGTACGTGTGTGTGTGTGTGTAATGGAACATTATTCAGCCATAAAAAATAATGAAATCTTAACCATTGTCACAACATGGATTGACCTACTGGGTATTATGTTAAGCAAAATAAATCAGACAAAGAAGGAGAAATACCATGTGATCTCATTTATACGTGGAATCTAAAGAAAATAAATGAACAAACAAAATAAAAACAGACTCATGATACAGAGAACAAATTGATGGTTGCCAGATAAGAGGGAGGTTGGGAGGACTAAGTGAATTAAGAAGTACAAATCGGTAGCTATAAAACAGTCATGGAGATGTAAAGTACAACATAGAGAATATAGTCAATAATACTGTGAAAGGTACTAGACTAGTCAGGGGGATCACTTGGTAAATTAAATAAATGTCTAACCACTATGCTGTATACCTGAAATTAATATAAAATAATATTGAATAATAAAAAGATAAAAATAATGGAGGAACTAGAAGGACCTCAACAATTACACAGGGAAGCAGCTCTTTAAGTGTGGTTCTCAAACCTGCAGCACAGCTGACCTCTCCCGGGAACTTGTTAGAAATGAACACTGTCAGGTTCTACCACAGGCCCACTGAAGGGCAGCAATCTGTGTTTTAAGAAACCCTGCAGGTGGTCCTCATGCACACTCAAGTTTGATAAACACCGATAAAGTACAAACCCCTACATGTTGAAGAGAAGTTAAGAACCTTTACAAGGCCATTCAGTCAAAAAGAGAACAAACAGGGACTAATACCTAAGTTTCCTGTTGCTCAAATATTCTTCTACCATTCCAGAACACATATATCTTTTAGGGGTGCATATATCTTTTAGAATTAGTGTTTAAGGTTTCTTCAGATAAATACCCAGAAATAGAATTGCTTGGTCATAATGAAGTTCCAGTAGCATGTATTATTTGCTACTCTACAGGGTCCACCAGAAGTAATGCCCAGACTTGAGTTATGATTTTACTACAACATCATAACTACACATGCTTATGATGTTGTAATAAAAGATGTGGTATAGTTTACCAGCTCACAAACAAAAAAGACATTGTTTGTGCCAGATCCTGTATATCAATGTATAAATATAATTTTGAACAATCTGTAGAAGCTCAGAGAAAAAATTATTGGTTTGAGATATTTTCATTCTCCATCTTCTCCTTTTTAAAATCTGAAGCCCATGGAAATTAATATTTAGTAAAATTAATTTATTGCTAAAAACAAACACCACCATTAGTGTGACATCAGCTATATGCAAATACAGCACATACAAAACATTATGCTACATGTTAATTTCTTTAGTTTGCCTTCTCCACTAGGCTGTAAGCTCCCTGAGGGCAGAAACTGTGTTTTGTTTGTTTACTTCCATATGCCCAAGTGCTTAGAACATTGTTTGTCACATAGGAGGTACTCAAAACGCACTCAATTTGAATCAATGAATAAATGAATTCAACCTTGACTTGTACTATTACTTAAGCTTTGTAATTTCTTTTTTCCAACTTACCATAAGTTATTAGTGACTCGGCCTTAAATAATTTTTGAACCCACATCACCAAGTATAATGTGATGGTACGTACCATCTCTCTCTAGTAGTTGACAAATTTTTCTATAAAGAGTTAGATAATAAATATTAACACCTATGCTTTGTAGGACATATGATATCTATTTCAAAGACTCAACTCTGCCTTGATGGCACAAAAGCAGCCATAGACAATATGTAAATGAAGGATCTGTCTGCATTCCAAAAAAAGCTTTTTTTTTTTTTTTTTTTTTTTAACCAAAACAGGCAGTGGACCAGATTTGGCATAGTTTGCCAATCGCCAATTAAATTGACAGAGCTAACAACTATTATCAATTTTATATTTTAAAATCAAGTTAAGTTGACAGATGCAAACAAAAGATTATTAGCAGCATTCAGATGCCTATTTTTAGAGCACATTAATATTTATGTGATTTAAAATTTACACCCCCCCTAAGAAAGTTTAAGAAGAAAGTTCTGGAAACTTACTTATGTTAATTCTGTATATACATTTTTGTTTATTTAAGTTGGTGAACGTAAAGTTCATTCCATGTCTTATTTATTTATTTATTTAATGTCCTTAAGCTGGACATTAAGGAAAGGTGACTTTCATTTCATTGACCTGACATGATTCGGGGACAATGAAGACAGTAGCAGACTGTGACTGTACTAAATGCAAGTTCACTCGGGCATTCTGAAGCTAAAGTTAATCTTCTACACAGCATCCAGGAAGGGTTTAATAACAAATATATCATTTTATATTTCTCTTTTAACAAAATAATACTTCCTCTGTGATTATAGACCCTGGAAGACAGGCCTGGCCCACCGACCACACTGTGTGGTCCTGTGAACCTCGGCGGCTGACATGAGCAAGGATAAATCACTTGCCTCTGTCGTTGGGGAGAATGTCCTTTGGAAATAGAGAAGAGCGAGCCAAGAGCTGAAAGTCACCCTTCTCAAGTACTACCCTGTTGCCAGAATCATGGCTATTGTTATTGGCATTCTCTTTTCCAAGAGAGAATGAATTATTTCACTGCTGTTGACATATCAACTGACTTGAATTTTTGTCTTTAGTGAGTTTTATGAACTGAGAACAGATGTCTCCCCTCCTCCCCTTTTCTATCAAATGCAATCATTGGGGGTGCTGGTAAATGTACACTGAACTAGAAAACAATGGCTTAATATATCCATGGCCTTTTTTAGGAAAGGGAAAAAATGCTTCTCTCCCATCTCACCCCTGCAAAGTGATTCACACCAAAAAACTCAGAGAAGCAGGCTGAGAAAAACACACAACCACAACCTACAGGCAGCCATCACGTTTGCCCCCTTGGCTTCCCTGGCTGTAAAAATGGTCATTCATCTATTCCTTCATTCCTACCTCTTCCCACCGACCATACCCCTGCCAAATTTTAATTAAGGAAGAAAGTATGTGTTTTTCTTGCCTCTGCCTTCTTTGGCTGAAGCAATGAGCAAGCAAATCTCTAGAGATGACTTTGTTGTCTAAAAGATTTCAGCTGCTTTGCTTCTCAAAATGCTGACAGGCTCCATAAAATAATTTTTATGAAAACATTTGTAAACTGTTAGACACCTCACAAATATTAATACATTTTATTTCACTGTTTTGAGTAACCGCCCACTCTAAATAATAATATTTGATATAGTTAGGTCATATTTTATAGATGTAAGAAAAAAATTTCAGTAGAAAAACCACCTCTTAAGGACAAATGGATTAAATGTTGTCCATATCCTTTTAACTGCTGGGAGCAAACCTTCAGAGGCACTACCAAAGGGAAGGCCAATTTGGACAGCTATAAAAATATGACAAAGGACTTATCTCTAGTCTATGTAGCTGCAAAACATAGCATCAGCACATAATTCTTTCCACTTCTCCCTCTCTTTGGTCCCTCTCATCTGCCTGTGATTATACGTCTGCTCCAAAACACAGGCTCCAGCACAAATAATGTCCGTTTGTTTATGAGCTGGTAATCTATACCAAAACTTTTATCACAAAATTATAAGCAGGTAATTCTGTAACATAATAATATCACACTCGAGCACACTTTAAGTGACATTTTAGGTGAAATGTTCAAACTGTTGTCCATCTTGTGAGAGACACTCATGTACAGGGTCTGGGCATTACTTCTGCGGAACCCCGTAGAACAGAATTATGGGAGAATATAAACATGTACCATACAACACTAGGACAGCAGGAGGTAAAAAGGGGGAAATGGGACAGAGTATAACCCACCCTCATCCCAAAGACTGCCACATCCTAACACCTGGATCCAGTGAATATGGTAGGTTACATGGCAAAGGATATTTAAGGTTGCAGATGGAATGAAGATCACTAGTCACTTGATCTTAAAATAGGGAAATTATTCTGGATCATCTAAGTGAGTTCATCAAATATTACTATTTCATAAAAAAGTTTTCATAACCACAAGGGTCCTTAAAAGTAGGAGAGTGGCAGAAGAGGAGAGTCAGAGGGAAATGTGACTACAGAAAAAAAGGCTTTGAGGATGGAGGAATGGGGACATGAGTCAAGGAATGTGTGTGGCCTCCTGAAGCCAGAAAGGGGAAGAAAATGAAAGTCCCCCTAAAGCCTCCCAGAGGGAACACAGCCCAACCAACACCCTCGTTTTAGCTCAGTGAGACTTGTGTTGGAATTCTGACCTACAAAACAGTAAGATAATAAATTTGTGTTGTTTTAAGCACCTACATTTGTGTTATTTGTTGCAGCAGTGATAGAAAACTAACATATTAGACATTTCTGATATATGGTATAAATTGTTATATCATCCTGTGAGCCTGGTACCATTATTATTCCTATTTCAGAGATGAAAATATTGTGACAAGAGAAGTTAATAACTTGCCCAAGGTCACAGACCTGTTAAGTGGCAAAGCCAGGATTCAAAGCCAGGATTCAAACCCAGGTAGTCAGGCTCCAGTGCCCACACTCTTAGTCAGTACTTTACACAACGAATGATATAATGCTGTAGAGAACACCTTCTGGATAATCATATCATGTGGTTAAAATGTGAAGTTTTGAGATGGAGAGTCACTCCAAAATTAGAGTCATGTGGTCAAAGGAAGTGAAGTAGGTTGTTACAACATTCAATCAAGAATATGGATGTTGCAGAATTGGGTCATAATAGGAGATAAGAGAAAATCTAATTTAAGCCCAGACTGAATCTGTGGAAACAAACCCAATAAAAATACCCTTGCAAGATCTGTCAAGATTAGTCAATCCTTCTCATTTTTTTCCAGACTATCAATCCTATCCATTTGCTGTAATTAACTTCCTTTCCACGGTTCAGTTCCTATAAAGTTACCCCTGCTCCACTTCAAGTGCCCCCCACAATGTCTTTGCCATGACCTCCTGCATCAATCCTCCTCCGGAACCGTGGTCCAGCAGTAGACACTGTACTGAGCACCAGACAGAGACATCTGGATTTGATAAAGGGGGGGCTTATCAGCAAGTGGTTTCTTACCCAAGATATGATAAAGATGTCAAATCATAAAAAGGTCGCCATGGAATATAAGATTTTATGCTTTTCCCTCAGTAGTCCATTAAATAAAATAGAGTATTTAACAGTAAGTAGAATAACTGTCACAGAAAAAAGAATGATCCTATTAAAACTGAAGTGATACTGGCCAAAGAATAAACAACTTATTCCTTAGATGACACCTCATTCATTATATCTGTGTATCAATTTAGTCATTTACAAAACTTTTAAAAGGCATATATATTACAATGGTGATTGAACAAAAATACTAAAACTATTTTTAATTACATTTTTAACAAATATTTGGCTTCATAAGTGTTAGCTTGAAAATAAAATTTTTCTTTGGTAGGAAAATTGAGGGAAGAGAGTATATGCCAGAACACTGAGAGAAGTTATTTACAACACTACAAGATAAGAATTATAAAATTGCAGTCTTCTCCAGTGATTTAAGAAATTGACATTTTTCTATCCTAAAACATTATCTTTTTCCAAATGGCAACTGGAATATTAACTTGTTCTTAAGTGAGTAAAATGTCAATTCAAAAATATAATACAGCATGATATCATTAATCAATTTTTTAACAGTTCATTTATAACTGAAATTTTATTAAGCTCTGAAAAACAACAACAACAAAAAGATCCTGAGATATCTGTCTATATGACACTTGGAAAAAGCTAAATTCTTTTGGCTTAGTACACTAGGGTAGCATTAATGACGAAAGGATTTTTGTGGCATGAATATTTCACAGCAAAGATGATACTCAATACCTGCACTGAGTTTTGTTGTCATGGGGACCATCGAGGAGAAATCATTTAAATGCCAGAATTTCAAACTCCTTAAAACACTGCCTTCATGTCTGGCTTCACTTATAACTTGGAAATCAACACTGTAGTAACCATTTTTATTCCTAAAAATGTATAAACCATCTACTTAAAAAGAAGCAAAAAAAAGCTTTGACTTCATTCTTTGCAAAGTCTTGAATTTCCTTTCCATGAAAAAATCTGACATTAGAGCATACCTACCAATCTGGGGGATTGTGCTGCCTAGCAGGTAGCCATGGAAACAGAAGTACACATTGTGAGCCTGCACCAAAGCAAGCATGATAAGACCATAACGGAGAAGAGTTTGGCATATGTTTTTACAGCTGCTGCCTCCTTGTTTTATTTCTGTTGTTGTTGTAAAAGAAGTTCAACTAACTTCTTTTAAGCTTACCTGAAAATCAGCATCAAAATATCAGAAAATTTTCCTAAATGGTGACATGAAATGGTTTTAGAGAAACAAAAATTCAAAGTGGAGAGAAGGGAAGAGGCTCTGACTCCCAACTAGTTGGAAGCACATGTGCACTGTTTGATCCGCTCAGACTTTGTTGTGACCTACTAGACTATCACCAGCCCATGGAAGAGTGACAGACTGACTACATTTTCCTAATCACAATGTCCTCCACAATTTGTCTCTGAGCCACCTATTTTACCCCCATCTCCAACTAGACTGTTCTATGAATTCTGCCTTCCAGCCAATTCTACTTGTCATTCCATAAATATTCTGTGTACCTTTCTGACTTCCCCTCACCATACTCACCCCTCCTGTTTGCCTTTTGAGCCACCATCCTACAAGGAGTCAAAGCTCTCTATAAAATCATGACCGATTCCCACAAGCAAAAGTGCCCTCAGCACTGATATAACTGTTTTATTCATATTACTTAAGTGACAGTGACTTCATGCTTTCCAAGAGCATTCAGCTGTCTACCTCACCTCTTCATAATACTGACCATTTAAGGAGGGCGTACAGCTCTTGATCTATATAGTTAGTCCTCCAGTAAGTTGGACAACAATTATCATAATGGAAGGAATGACAGAAAATTAAGGAATACAGATTTCAGTATCTAATAACATTGAAGTATAAACCTTTAAGCAGATCAATCCAAAGCTGTGTAAGACGCACTATTAGAAAGGAATTTTTAAAAAAATCATACAGATAATGATGGCAGAGGTGAACAAATCTTGAGAACACCCTCAGATACAACGGTCCATTCATCACATGGGCACTTAATGGTGTCAAGAAATCCTTAAAATACTCCAGAAGAGCTAGAGAGTATAATTTTCTCTAAAGAAAATTATTAGAGATATTTTTCCCCTAAAGTTTTCTCTAGACAGTTTTCTGATAAGACAAACACACATGAAATGAAATGTGATATTTGGGCATGAAGAAATAATTACATCTAGAAAAAAAAAGACACAAACATTTTCAAAGTGACTACTGTGGCAGTTTTGGACATCAACTGAGAAACTTTTATTTAAAGACATAATAAAATTGAATATCCAAATATTAATGATCCATTTTATAACAGTAAAAGTTAACAGTTCTGTCAAGTCCAAAAATATACCTTTCATTTTTTGGTATTCCAACTGCTTATTAGACATCTCTACCAAGTACCTCAAATACAACAACTCCAAAGGTAAAATGATGATCAATTCCATTCCCACATGTACAAAACAAAAATAAACTGCTCCTTTGCTTGTATTTCCTATTTCAGTTAAAAATGCCATTAACTGTGGTCAGTCACTCAAACCACAAGCCTTTAAGTCAGCCTTGACTTCTTTCCTAACCTCAAACCCTAAATCCAACAATTTCAACAGCAAAACAGTATCAGGTAAAATAAATAACAGGGATTTTGACATAAAGGGATTCTTACTAACTATAAAATCCTTCGACAAGATATTTAATCTTATTAAAATCTCAGTTTCCCAGTTTGTAAAATGAAAATATAAAACCACTCTCACTATGAGTCCAATAAATTTTTTTTAAATTTAACAAATAGATTTTGAGATATACTTCTATTATTCCACATTGTCCTCTTGGAATTCATGGAAAACAATATCAGATGAGAGGTTATGAGAAATAACATAATCAGAGCAAAAACTATTTCACTTTCTTTAATCTACTCTTTCCCAAACTTACTTGACTAAGCTATTCCTTTATAAAAAATATATCAACATATCTTCTAAAAAAGTCGGTTGCAAAATACTAATCTATTTCATGGACTGTTATGAGGTTAAAGCTCCTATCACATACATCCCATACATATTAATTAAAATTCTTTCTCCTTCTGAAAATCAATTTTATTGCCTAAGTATCCTATTCCTAATCTCTTTTGTTCCTGTTTCTGTCACTACAGTTCATCTACCATCTGGAATATGTTCAACACCTTCCAACAACTCATCTATTTTCTCACCTCTTCAGCTCATCGTCTAACCCAGAAATCTCTCTAAAATACAAACATGAGCACTGCCTTCCAGGTAAATACAAAACTCCTTAGGATACACTCTCTTCTCAACTTGGCCCCAAATCCTTCTCCAGTATCTGGACACACCCTTTCCATTTAGGGCCACTCTTACACAGTCCTCGGGGCATCAGCCACACTGTAATTTCTTAAGGTCCCAGCAGCTAATTTCTCACTGTCAGTGAAACACATCTGCCTTTCCACATATCACTTCCTTGGTCTGTACAAGCCACCCTACACCCGTCCATCCCTTTCTCCATCTGGCAAACAGTTCGTCCTTCAAAGCCAACCCAAATGTCATTTCTTCTATGAGGTCTTCCAGAATGAGTGTTAGTCACTCCTTCTGTGGATTCCCACAGCACTTTGTTCTCAATTCTGTCCTGGGAAGCTGTTAAAACTCAGGAGCAAAAGCAAAAAAACATAAATAGTGATTTAGAAATTATGAATTTCTCAAGTGTTTTCACCAAAATCCCAGTCACTCCATATTTCCTCTTGATTACCTACACACACACACACACACACACACAACCCAGAGAAACACTGGGAACAAAAAGCCTCAACCTAATCAAATAAACTCAGAAACTATCAGATTCATCCAAATGAATCAGACCTGATCTCATTCTGAAATACCTGATGGTGTCCCGACAATTTTTAAACGTCAAAGGAGTTTCAGGGAACAGCCAAAAAATTTTAAGAGTCTCGTAAGTTTTCAAAATATAACTTCTAAATTGTAACAGTCTTTTCTTTATACATGTGCAAAACTTTTAGACCTCAATGGGGAAATAAACCTTCATTTTAAAAATTAACTTTGAAATTGGTGAATAAAAACATATGCTATTTCCAAGCACTGGTCACAATAATAATAGCTACCATTCGCTGGGGGCCTCGTGCCAGGACTCCTCGGGCATTCCACGCAGATTCCTGCATTTACGTACTGCAGCCTCCCTATGAAGTAGGAGTTATTATTCCTATTTTACAGGTAAGGGGTTGGTCAGAGAGGTTAAGTGAACACAGAGATCATAATCGTCTGGTGAGGACTCAAATCCCAACCGTCTGGTCCCTGGCCCATGCACACATTTGATAAGCTACAATATTGTACCAAATTTTAGGCCAACTGGACTATTTCTCTACAGAGCAAATAACCAAAGACTTATTCAGACGCTCAACTTCAAAGGAGAGGCCTTCTCTAACCAGGGGCGTTTAACGTGAGCCATTCCCCTGAGATTTACATACTCGTCTCCCAGAGAGCTCAAAGAAGTTATCAAAAGTATTGCTATTTCCTCATAAAGGGAGAAACTATAAAATTTCCTTCAAAAGGGATATGTTCTTTTAATTTGACAGAACTGTAAACACAATTTAAGGAACATCAACTCTAAGAACAAAGGAGACCTTTAAACTAAAATTTACCCATAATGTCTCAAAAACAAGCATAGAAAATCCCTTAGTTTGTATAAGTACTGTTGGAGAGCGACTGGGTTAGGAAATAACGTATATAAAATATTAAACCAAGGCTTTGTAAATCTAGTTCTATTTTCTTCAGTTCAATCAAATTAATGATTCTCATCCTAGCTGAACTTGACAAATAATTTAGATTTACACTTCCCTTGAACTACTGACTCCTTGCTCTTTGTCAAGTACGGGGCAAATATAAACAAAGAGTATTATGCTTTAATAAAGTCTTCTAGGAACAAGAATTCTACACCGTAACAATGACCTTGAATGCAAGTACTTTGTAAATAGATATTTATTTTCATACACAGTTTTTCTTTAACAAGAATGGAAATAATTTTTTCATATTTGCTTTATCTTTTTATAATGTAGTGACTAAAACATTAAGGGTAAGTTGGAGTTCTTGCCCTCAAATCAGTCCCATTTTCCCCCATTCCCATAAATTTAATGTGTGTCCTTCCATTCAAATTTTATGGGTCTACACATATAAAAATATATTTAGGAGGCAGGGGGAGTCAAACACACGGTGATGGAAGGAGACGCGACCCTGGGCAGTGAAAACACAACGTAACACACAGACGATGCACCAAAGAATCGCATAGCTGGAACTCAAGCAATTTTGGGTTTGTTTTTTTTTTTATTGTTAGACTTACTGAGGTGACATTGGTAATCATGGAGATAATTTTAAGATAAGTTTATTTATACTTTCTAAAAATGCATCACTAAATCACAGAGATATACGATGGAAAGATGTAGTGTTTTACAATTTTATGGAATTTTGGTCAATCATAATTTGGAATATTCTCCAAACTGACCAAAATTTTTACCTCTGTGATGATGACTCACTTGAGTTATTTGGTTCTTCATTCTTCACAATAAGAAGTTAAAGAAAAAAATAGCATGCTACATTTGATGAAGTACTGAATAAAGCAAGTATCATATGTAATCACAGAATTCTGCATATTGTTTAAATTTAAACAATTTTTCCTGAGAAGGAATACTTGATAAGCAAAGTAATTTTTTAAAAAGTTTAATATTCTGTCTCATTGTAGTGAGTCAACATCTGTTTGTTGAGTGCCTGTTATATACCACACATTACCCTTTAGGGACACAGCAGCATATGCTACCACTGTGCCTCACACAGGGAACTTTCATAGGAAATAAATACAGTAAACAACTAATCAGAAGTGTGATGGACACTACAAAGGAAGAGAAATACCTGATACTTCGTATTTGCATAACAGAGTTTAGTAAGAGATTTCCTGTGGAAGAGACCTTTGAGATCTACAGAGTAAACAGGAGTTAAGTAGGCAAAGTAGCAGGGAAATAGCAAACAAGAAGTCTCCAGATGCAATAGCAGACAAAGAAATAATAGACTAAAGGTCCAGAGGGCTGGGGGAGAAGCCCCCCGTATCTGGAGAAGCGCTTGTGGACTGGTGCAGTAAGGCAATCAGAGCTCCCTGCAGGACGGAAGGGCACCCCCCACCACCCCCCACCACCCCCCGCCAAGATGCTGGGAATTCTGTTAACGGCCTTCAACTGTGAGCCTCTTCTGAGTCTTTCCTCTGCTGAAGAAAACTACCCTGCCTACTCAAAACTCCTTCCAGGGGCATACAGGGACTATTCCACTAAGGGGTACAAAAGCCCGGCCCCTTGATCCAACTTGAACAGCTCAGAAGGGCCTCCCACCTCTGAAGCTTCCTTTAGGGGCAGAGATTTTCTCAGGATTGCACTGCAGCTCGACTTCTCCTCTACAAAATCCTGCTTTCTTCTCCCCCTTTCCTTCTGAGATGCTGATCTCAAGGGCATTTTCCCAACAAACGTCTTGCTTTGAAACTCCCTCTCAGAATTTGTTTTCCAACACTGGGATATAGTGTGAGCTTGGATGGAAGGCTAAAAGGTGGAGAGAGGACAGGTCATTCAGGACCCCAACTGGAATTCAGACAAAAGGTTTACAATAAAGGTGTGACAAGGTCACTAATTAATACATCATTAAAGGTGAGTCCAGAAAGAGGACAAGAGAAGACAGAGGGGGGAACATCAGCGGAGAAAAAAAATCACCCACTATGGAATTTTCTCCCCAGGTCTTGAGGCCTGGTGATCATCAGGGTGGGTTTACCTACAGCCCTTTATGGAAAAGAAATTACCTTGAAATCCTAATATAATAGGACTATACCTCAGTTTGTATACTGGTGGTCATCCCACCATGGCTGTCATAAAGGTACTGTGACACTCAAAGGCCTTAGGAAAATACTAGAAGCTTAAGATAGCATTCATTCAAAAAACCATGTATGAAACCACAGAACCTGAATAAAATATATCCCATTCCATGTGTCACAGCAGGTATTTTCTGGTAGAAACACTGTAAGAAAAGAAAGAGAAAAAGAACAAAGAAACAGATCCTTTCATGTTAAGACTCTGGAATTTTAGTATCTCATGCAATGCAGAAGTCACAGCAGAGAAAAGTTTATTAAAAATCTCTCCCTGTCGCCATCATTTGGTATTTTTGTATATAACTCCTTTGGGGGCTCTCTTGCTTGGTTTACAAGTTACCTAAAATGTGTTAGCAAATAAGCCATGGTTCTGCCAAAAAGAATTTATTCAATGTGACTTGTACAAACCCACTTTAAATATAGTGTTACCTCTATATCTAGCCTATCCAGAAGACGCAATTTTTTATTTACATTTGTTAAATAAAACCATGTCCTTTAAAAAAAAATCAAAACAAAACAAAATGACTGTTAGGATAGCAGATGTGTTAGAGGGCAGCAAGAATGGAAACCCAACAGTAGGACTGTCGCAGTCTAGGTGAGAGGGGTGAAGAAACCGGGGTGGAGGGCAGAAAGATTGGTGCAATGGTAGTGGCCAGTGGGGGTGCTGCTGGGATCTCCAGTTGAGATCCTGCAGTACAGCTGCAGGAAGGTGATTAGCAGAGTGTCTCCAGCCTGGCACCTTCTGAATTCACCTCAGGCTTTACACCGAGGCCACATGTTTGAGAGCAGCCCCCAGCCAATGACTGAGCACAATGGCACATTTGGATTTTATCATTTCTGCTCAAAATGGAAATTTTCCAACAATTTTTGCCCCAGAGCTCTGATTGGAGCAGTTGAGGCATTGTTAGATCTGTATTATAGTCTGAGGCTCCCCTTGCCCAATCTGGCCCCCACAAGACTCCTTCACACACTTCCTGTCACAGGTGTCAGACCTAAATTGTGAGCTGAATTGGGTCTCTACCCTGCTGCTTTCACAGACATTCCTGCAACTGACACAGGTAGAATCAGTGGCACTTTGTACCTGATGAAGTGTGGAGTGTGAGCAAAAAGGAAGGGTTAGGGATACCTCCTGGGATTCTGGCTTGAGCACCTGAAATGGGAACTCTGAAAGGGATGACAAACTCGGGCAGGGAAACTGAGTTCACTTAGGGTCAGGCTCAGAATGAAGCACGTACGAGAATTCCATTTTCATCCAGCCACCTAATGGTATGAAGAACACAGTGTGGGGCACAGACTGGAATTCTGTGTATTCCTTTCCAGCTTGACAATATTTACTGATGACCTTGAACTCTGCGCTTTACTACAACACTCAGTGAGATGGCAGATGTGGAATGTGGGCTTCAGACCTGAAAGATACAGGTTTGAATACCGGCAATTGTTAGTTGGAGCATTTCCCAGAAGTATCACAAGTGTGAGTTTCCCATCGTCAATGGGGTGGTAATCTCTCCCTGGCAGACCGGCTGGGATGGAGCACAGTGACTGGACCCAGCAGGCACTTAAAAATGTATGTGGTTTATTTTGTATTCTTTCTCCTATCTCGGTGAACATATTTGCTAAGCACAAATAACACTGCTAACCCCTTTGTTACATGGTTGTGAGTGCATGTGCAAAGGTTTGATGAAAAACATCCCAGGAAGCACTGTGCCCTATAAAACCTGGCTGGCATCAAAGGTTCTAACAGTGTGTGGCATGTCACAGTTGAAGGTGCTTCCACTTACACGGCAGTTAATGCAGAAAGGGTGACTAGTTCCAGTAACACAAAGCAGAAAGAAGAACATCCTTCCTCACTATGGCATTCCAACAGGAGGTGACACGTTCCAAGTAGTACCTACTACAGTCAGAAATAAAGAAAACGGCCAAAAATAGAACAGTCTATCACATCAGAGGCAGTGCATACTTAGAAGAAACGTCTCATGATTTTTTCTTTTTTATAGTATAAAAGAAACAAAAAAGCAATTTACTTCTGCCTAAGAGTGGATTAACTATATCGTCATACTATTTTTCACTGCCTATCTTTGTCAGAAAGGCCACTGTAATTTATTACCTGGAGAACTAGAATGTGTAAGGCAACTAGTGAGGGAATGAAAATTTATTCCATAAGATCTCCTTGTCTGACAGTTACAGAAACCAAAACTGCTTGCAGATATGGAAACACCATACAGTATCCAGCCTTCCCCAAATATTAATTTAATATTTGGACAAAGAAAACAATTTCTTGATGTGCCAGAAGGTCAAGTAATGCTTGAAGCTGTTGCATACAACTTGGCAGCAAATTCCCTTGAAAAAGAAGTTTTTACTATGAAAACTGGACCATCTGCCTCTCCACTAAGAATTTTTAAATTCATTTTTCTCAGCTAATATAAAGTTACCACCGATTTTCTGAAAACCCAAACACAATTTTGAAACCCCCAAATTATGATGACAAAGAAATATTTCCAATTCACTCTGGCATCATGCTAAATGAAGAAAAACGTTCAGGATTCCCCCAATCACAATTGCTCCTCTTCATCAAGTTCACATATACAGTAAGCAGAAGCAAAGTATTTATCGAGTCCATATGGACACTTGGAAATGTTACCAATGGTGTTTAAAACAAAAATAAATTCAACTAGGTCAGCATTTCAGGAATTCAAAGCCAAAGACCACAGTGAAAAACAGGCCAAAAATCTCATTCTAACCAAAAAGCATTTTCAAACTTTTCCAGAATGAACATTTTTTCACCACAATGATCACAGAGTCTGAAGAGTTTAATTAAACACTGACACCCGGATAGAAGTAGTGAGCTAAAGTCTTTGCCAAGATGGCGTTCACAAAGGGGGGGTGTTCGCTCCCCAATAGCTGCAGATGACCAGAGGTAGAGTGGCCAGTGAACAAATACAGCCCTGGCTACATGTTAAAAATCTTCCTCATTTTTGTCCAGACCCCTGTGCAGGTTATTGGTGATACTCCAGGGTGGTTCCACGGATGAAAGGGCAGCTTACAGTACCTAAGGCAAAGATTAGTACAAATCTCCGAAGAGGTAGCCTCTACTTGTGTTCCCACTTTAAAGGTGAGGAATCTAGATGTTCACAGTGAGCCCACTGCCACGTTTCATACCTAGTAAGTAGCTGAGCTAGGAGTCCCGAATGTGCAGTTCTGGATCAAGACATCATGCTCCTAAACATTACCCTGCACTAGAGTGAAAGATCTTTACAGCTAAAAAGAAAGGACTTCCAAGATGATTACGGCCAGCCAGATGCACATTCACGATGCCAGGCTGACTGACCCTGCCCGCAGTGGCCAATTAACCGTTTGGCTTACATGGCTTTAAGCTGAATCTAGGAAAGTGGAGAAGCAGGTCACCAAGAGAACAGCACCCACAGCTCCAGCAGCAGCAGCAGGCCACAGAAACAAGCCAGACCCTCTGGCGTCAGGGACTGAGAATGTATAGAGTGCTGAGACTCTTCCAGGTGAGACTTGGGTCCCACCAACACCACCCTGATAACACAAATCTCCACCGAAATTTATTTGGACTTGGTGCCCGGGATCATTACTATAGTTTTCAGCTCCCATGTTCTCCTAGCATGATATAAGTACGAAGGCTGTCCGGAAGAAATCCAGCTATAAATACCTCTGGTTTTCATATGACGTAGCTGGATACCTTCCGAACAGCCCTTGTACACCAGAGTAACGAGACAGGATATGAAAGAGGGATAATTTGTTGTAGAACAGAATCATAAGAAATTGCACTAGCAGCAAAAAGTATTAAGCTCATGTAATGACACATCATCCTATTGATCCAGTCATCAATCACACATGCCCCTATTCATTTATACACCTACACACAAAATGTTCTGAGCACCTTCTGTGAACTAGGCACTGCCTCAAGGGTTGGTGATTAATTCACAAAGTCCTATTGTCAAAGATTCATAAAAATTAGAAGAATTATAGGTGTTTATAGAGTTATGCTTATTTTAGCTACATCATGACTGTCGAAGATCCCTATACATTACCAATTTATTAGCTGATTAAGAAGCTATTAAATGGTATTATCCTGGTGCTGCTAAACGAGTTTAAATCCAATTTCTAAAGGTTATATTGTAATACAAAAAATGAGTATAAATGCAATGTCTAAAGATTTTATTTTCAATACAAAAAAGGATCTGCTTTTTAACTTTTTAACAGAATTTTGCTATGAATCCTTTTGCAATTGTAAAATATAAAACTCTTTTGTAGGTCTGTGGTTAGAGACTTGGAAACATGCATTACACTTTCTGAAAAAGAAGTAAATGCATAAAATATAGCCAAGATTTGCATTTTAATCATGTATATATTATTTTGTTGCTCTCCCCTGGAACACTGCATTTTCTCTCAGTAAAATCCAATTAGGGTTTGTAACAAAAAGAGCAACAATGAATTGTATCATCTTTTAAAGGCAAATGTTAATATTAGTGAGACAGTTATAAAGTTCTGTACGATTAGCATTTATGGCTTACTTTTTCATCAATTGCTTACTTCTCAGCCAACTTCTTCCCATATCCTCAATCTCCCACCCACACACATATTCTTGGACTAGAAACTTTGCCAAGTTCTAGGAGAAAAAAGTTTCATTTTATACAACAACAGTCTGAAGGTTTTATTTTCCCTGGAGTAAACTTGCTCCTTTGTAGACAAATTAAAAGATATTTACTATCAGTTGAGTTATCCAAACTTAAGAAGCAACTGCAGAATGTTCTGTGGAAATATACATTTTTAAGATGATCTAAATAAATAAATATATTGGAGGCCAATTTCAGTTGTTTCAAAAGAAAATGCAAGCAGTTAATTTCTTTTCAGTTAGTAAATAACAGACAAAGGGTGGGTTGTACAGCCATCTCCTCTTTGTGCATATGATATGTAATAAAATTATCTGCTAAAATCGGAAAGATTTAACTATTAAAGTGCTCAAAAATATACATGTGTTGTCCTATATAACAGCAAGCCCAGGGTTGTATTCTAGAAGCTCTAAGCACTGGGAAGCGGAGGGACTACCCAACTGAATGAATTGTTGGTGCACATCCCAGTCAGAATGCCAACCAAGCATGTAATCAATGAAGTTTTCTGAGCCTCTACTTTTGCATTTGAGATGAGATGCTCATCTCATAGAATTCCTATTCATGAGAGATAAAATTGTAAAATGCATATAATCCAATGCCTGACTTGGTAGGTACTGTTGTTATTATTATTATTCTCAACAGCAGCAGGATCTAAACAAGTTAAAAGATTAAACCCACTGTGGATAGTAATATGGTCTTACCTGGATGAAAACAGACATGCTTATCATATGATCTCATTTTTATTTTTAATTCTTTCCAAAAGGTTGCAAAGTTTTCATTTTAAATAGGAAGGGAGACCTGGTCAAATTACTAAATTTTCAGTCTAATTAAAATTGTATTACACAAAAAAAGAGATTCTAATCCCTGTGCATATGAGAATGTTGCAGAAATATATTTTAGTAATTAAATTTTGTCTAAGTAAAAAAGGCACTAACATTCTATATTAAAGTTGGTCTTGGTACCCTCCAATTATAAGGGTCATTTTTAAAGCACTGAGTGTGCAACCATTCCCCACAAAGTTGTTTAAGAAACATCAATCAAAACTCTAATAAAGTAAGTCTTCAAGAACTTACTTCAACATTAAAAAAAATTTTTTCCCCACTAACTTTTCCCTAAAAATGTGTTTTTAGGAAACCAAGAGCCTATAGGATGTCTTCTCAGAGATCAGATTTATGGGATTAAGACTCACAATCCAGGCTGTCAACAAACCTGAGATGGCCAGGAAGGCACTTAGGAACGGATGGAGTTCACAACCTGAAAGCTTCACGTGGATTTGTAAAGGCAAAACAAGCAGACACAAACAAAAATACATGCTGCTTAATCCCCAAAGTAGTTATTTCTTTCTCCTGATGTGACTGGTTGTCTTCATGGAACCAGTGATGAAATACATTTTCACCTCGCTCCTGTTCCCTCTTCAAGACTGGCGGAGGAGAGAGGAAGTAACTTTGCAAGCTAGGACCTGCAATAGATGGCCTGTACTTCTAAGAAGCCCATGTGAAGACCAGGCTCAAGATGAACACCTAGAAATAATCTGATGTTTTAAAACAGAGATGTCCAAACTTCTGGCTCCCCTGGGCCACTTTGGAAGAATGAGAATCGTCTTTGCCCACACATAAAATACACAAACACTAATGACAGCTGATGAACTAAAAAAGCAAGGTTGCAAAGAAATCTCATCATGTTTTAAGAAAGTGCATGAATTTCTGTTGGGCTGCATTCAAAGGCATCACAGGCCACACGTGGCCCATGGGCCACTGGTTGGACAAGCTTGTTTTAAAATGTTTTGCTGAACTGATTCAGGTGGAACCTAGAGTAGAGGACTACAGTAGGGTGGGGGCTGCCAGAAAGCGGTAAGTCTCTGACAGAAACAGCAGGCTAAGCAAATCTCTTGCTGCCACAAATGCATGTCTCGTAAGGTTGAAGTTTCCAAGAGAAAAATCCACAAGGAAAGGCTGTGCTCATCGCCATTAATACATAATAACAGACACACGATAGAAAATTAAGCTATACTTTAAATAAGGTAGAAATAACTACATGAAATTTCCCAAAACCCACTCCCACCAAATTGCTATAGGATTCTGGATTCTCACTATAAATGAGGAGGAATGTGAACAAACTCTATTTGTATTTCAACTGGAGGGTAAGGTGCTTCAGTTTATACCTGCATCACACAGAGAACCAGGAGGCAACAAGAGCCTGAGAGACTTATCTGCCTTGATCTCCTGAACTTCCTTCTCAGAAAGTAAGGCCAGACCCCATGATGAGGTACAAGAGGAATCAGATACCTGAAGGTGTGCTGTCTGCTTCATCAGAATTGAGGCAGCCTTGGCTGTGGCTGACATTCTGCAGACTGCTGGTCTATAAGCCAAAGCCTACACATCCCACAAGCCAACAAAACACTCTGCCTCAACAGCAACCAATTCAGGGGATGTTGGAGGAGCACATAGGGATGAGCACAAATGACCATTCAGGCAGAATCAAAGGCCAAGAATAGAAGGAACAGCTGGGAGGGCAGAGAATGTGCCCTGTCACTGTGAAGAATCCTGGGCATAGCTCTGGTCTGACACTGGACACAGCTTTTGATGTAGAACTGAAAGGTGACCTAGATCTTCACAGGGATGGCATAGGGGGAGCAGCCAGAGAGATGATCAGATCAATTCTAACTAGCACTTAAGTATTTGTATACTTGCAAAATTAAACAGACACACACAGTGTTCTTTAACCAATAGTTCTATTGAATTTCTATAAGAAATGTAATTTTCCCCCTTGTAGGAGCTATGAGATTATATAATGACTTCAGATTATGTAACTAGGTAGTTATGAAGTTCTTAGATTATGTAACATCTAAGAACCATGGATGCATTTATTTTCTTTCGACCTATGATGTAATTCTCACTGGAAAACATGCATAAGTTATGAGGTGTTTGCACATGTAACATTTTAAAACTGGCTAGCAAAAGCACTGATCGGATGTTACATAAGCCATTCTTCCATACATGAGAGTCAATTACTAAAGGAATATTAGCTTGGCTACTCAGCTTTAAAATCACACAGAATTTAGTAAATTAGTCGTATTGACACTAACTCTTTCCATCTTT
The DNA here is from genome assembly GCA_004026885.1 of Lyroderma lyra. Taxonomy (NCBI): domain Eukaryota; kingdom Metazoa; phylum Chordata; class Mammalia; order Chiroptera; family Megadermatidae; genus Lyroderma; species Lyroderma lyra. Next base: position 65,226 of record PVJL010000272.1, read on the forward strand.
CTTGATTTTAAGTCATTAATTAGTAAGTTGCTTTTCGCTTGTTTGAAGAATGCAACTTAATTTTGCTAAATAATCCTAAAGGTGTCGAGAATGACTAAATTGAGAACGTAATTATACATCAGTAACCCCCAGACCCAGGCATAAATTGGACCTCGTCACATTCCAGATCATGACACTTCCAAGACTTGCCCTAATTTGTCATTTCCTCTGTGGCTACAACCTCCTACCAATACAACTGCTGAATGCTCTGAACCCTACAAGTTCTCTAAGTTGTTATGACTCTAGGCTCCCCTGCTGGCTTCAATTTTCCCTGTGCCATCACACCACAAGGTCGACCCTTTCACCAGCCTCTCAACTCACACCCTGTAACCCCCACTCCTCTGGCCTTCTGCCATCCTCATCTCCACCACAGGTAACCCCCTATGTTCTCCACTTCTGAGTGACCAAAGAACTGGGGAAAGGCACAGAACTTTCCTAAGACATTTGACTACAAATCCATACTATGCAGGCTCGGCTGGATACTAATTTGGTTTGGCAAGTTCTTTTTTCATCTCTATTGCATTTTCCATCAGCACCTGTTCCAAACCTTCCCCAGTTTCTTCAAGTCTCCAACCTACACCTCTGTAGTCCCCAGAGCTTAATGCATCTCCAAATAGACTAAGAAAGGGAGAGGAATTTTACACTCAATTTTCCCCCCTTTATATAAAATCTATCGTAATCTTTACTCTTCTCTCCTCAGCAAACTCAGGAAAATGTGTCCAAACCAGTTTAATGAACATTTATGGAGAACATACTACAACCAAGCATTCTACTGGGCATGTACCAGGCAGAATCAAGAATGTGAGTCATTAAATCCACAACCATACCTGGCAGCATCTAATGAGGACTAGAGGAACCAGAAATTTAAACAGGTTATTTCACTAAAAGGAGCAGTGTCAGTGGAAGAACCCGCGAAGTGAGCCGAACAGCCCAAGGCTAATTAACCGTGGTCCCAACACCTGATACCTTAAAGCTAACCCTAGAAGGGGCTTCATCCCAAACTCTGCTCTATTTTCTCTAGTGTCCATCTCTTCTCTATACCTTCTCAGCCTAGAAGTTGACTCAAGTGATTCTTCTTTTTATAGAAAGAGAAATAAAACAGTAAAGGAAAAAATAAACTCATTTCACCTCAATCCACTGATGAGTCAAGTAAACCCCTCCATCTATTACCATTTTCTTTCACAGATAGGCACCCGAATAGTTGCTGCCTCTTCCCTGATCATTGTGTTCCAGATCATGTTGCTCTCTCCAAGGTCAATAATAGGGTCATTAATTCATTTTAATTCACCGTATAGGATGCTTTCTATAATGGAGGTGACAGTTTTCTGATTAAGAAAATGCCTGGTCCTAAAACCAATTCTAGTTATATTATTGTACTCCTTAATTCATATGATTGATGAGAACATAATACATATGAACTCTCCAAAATGTAACAAAGGATCCACAAACAATACATGCTTTAAACCCATAGAATTAAGAAACTTTAATAGATTTGGGGAGAGGAAAAAGAAAAATCAATAAACTCTATTCCTTCCCTTCCAGAATAAGGTTCAATATAGAGAATGGGGCTCAGGAAAGCCAGGGTTTCATTTCCTAAGAGAATGTAACCAAAAAGACACCCCCTGCCTGGACATCTTTTCAGTCACATGTTGATTCCAAACGCAGAGGAGCGCAGGTATGACTCCTGTTCATGGAGACTGGAGGGACTCACTGCTTCCCTCAGCTACAAGCAATTTGCTCGCCATTTGTCTATAAAACCCTACCAAGTGCTGACTTTGAAAATATTTGGATGCTAATGTGATCATGAAGAAAAAATAAGAAAAGGATGAAATCTGAACGCTTATTCCTCTCAAGTAAACATTTTAGAATCCCCACGGAGCACACTTAACAACTATATTGTTAGTAACGGAAATATTTTCCCTAACTTGGCTCGAGTCGCTGACTACGACGTTCAGCAGAGCACAACTAGACGGGAATGATGCTATGGCTGGGCCCTCCCCCGTGGTTGGTCATCAGTGCTCCCTAACCTGGCAAGGACACATCGTAGCGCTAGTGGCCCGGGCCCAGGGCTCCTGCCCTGCTCACCCACGGCCATTCTTTTTCCTGATCTGCTAAAATCATGCGTGTCCAGGCCCTCTCTTTCTTCCTGCTTCTCCCCCATAGTGTATATTTTTCTTTTTGTTGACAACAATCTCAAGTGCCTGGAAACTGCTTCAAGTGTCTATGTTCCACTTGGGATCATTTTCATACTTTTGCAGATGGTTTGGAGATTTTTTTTTTCTCAAAATGAGCCATAGACTCTAAATCCTCTTGCTGTATGTTTCTTTACTAACATGTAAAATACACATGAGATGACGGCGGTCATTTTTTCACTAGACAACAGAGTCGTTAATTAACAACTGGGAAAGAATGCCAAATCCATTTCTCCACGGCATAACGACTATCCCAATCACAAGGGACACCCATCTCAGTTCGGGTTCCCCTCCAAAAAGACGCTGACCTGGGGTAGTGTGTGTTACTTGGGACAGTTTATTCAAGAGGTGGTCCCAGGGAGCACAGTTAGGGAGGAAGAAAATACGACTGAGGAGAGAGGAAGGCCAATAAAGGGAGTGGTATGGAGCCGTCACTGCTGGGGCTCCATCCCCCCAGGGATTCCGAGGAGACATAAGTAATGCACCTTAGCACCGCCCCTCAGAGATGGGGGACTGGATATTTGCCTTCTGACTCGTCCTTCACTGGTTACAGGTGGCCCCCAGGAGAGTTCTCTCACCAGCACCATCACCAGCACTTACTTCTAGACTGTAAGCTGCTGTGGGGCTGGACAAAGTGCCCCAGGAGAGAGGCTCAGTGACCTGGTGCTTGAGGTAGAAAGCTCTAAGTGTGCCTGGGAAATGCCCACCACAGGTAAACTGAGGCAGGCCAAGAGCTTAGCAGCAGCACTCGCTATGGCAACCAACTACTCAATTCCTTTGACACCCGTCTTCCAGTCTGTAATCTCTTCACACAACTGCTAACAGTTACCTCCTGTGACCAGCCTCTACCCCAGGCTTTCCACTACCTGCAGAATGGATGAGGGTCTCATGAGGCCATGGCCTTCACCTGGCTAACTTTATCAGCAACCAACTCTTCCAACTCTGTCTCTCCCCTGTCTTCTCTCTTCCTTCAGTACACACGGTGGTCCTTCCCAGCCTTGAGCCTTTCTCAGGCAGAACGCCCCACTCCTACCCGCCTTTCTGAGATCCACAGTAGGAACTACCGACCGCTAAGGAGTATTTTCCTAGGCCATGGCTTGTACCTTCGCCTCCTCCTCTGAACTCTTCTATTCCTGACAGTAAACAATGTCATTTTTTTAAAAATTTGTTTAAGGATAGTGGAGGAGGAAACCCTGTTCAAAACTAAGTATCCAAGGGGCAGAAACTGAAATCAAGGCTTCTTTCTTAAGTTCCTCCAACACTCACTAGAGTGCTCACTGGCCAAAGACCACCAGGATCATATCTGTAGTAAATAAAATAGCTTGCTACAGCAAGAGAGAGAGTGCAGCAAGGCACGTGGGGCATCTCAGAGGAAAATGAAGGAAGCTAATCATAGAATTTGCGTTTGTTCTGGGTGATTCCAAGGAGGCCTTAACAAAGTAGAGGCCAGATTTGGATTGAAGCTGTCAGAAAACAGAGGACAATCATTGAATGAGGATCTCAGCAAATTTAATCTGGAAGGCAGAAAATTAATGCAGAGTTGGAGTCATCATTGGTAAAGCAGCCACAATCACTCACGCCAGTCAGGAGAGGCATGTTTAATTACTTTCATGTCCTTGTCTCAGTCTCACTTCAGACATACTCAAGGAGTAAGCTTGTCTGATTATTTATATTCTGTGAGAGGTATTTATGTTCAATTAGGAACACTGCAGCCTAGCTGCCAGAGCCATTTTTCACTCTCTTCAAAGTTACTCAGAAGATACCAGAATGACTTAAATCATTGTTGAATTAATTTCAAATTTATTTTAAACCTAAATGATAATGTAAACTTTAACTCATAATTTATAACTCCACCTTCCTGGCAGGCACCATCCTCACAGAAGGGAATAAAATGTGTCAGTATTTGACACGAATCCATGAGCTCACAGTCCAGAAGGAAAGGCAAGTGTCTAGGCTGCTAGAACACAGTGTGAAAGGTGCCAAAATGCAAGCCTGTATAAGGTACTGAGTCAGTGCAGGGAATAGAGTATTACACTCTTTCTGCACAGTGGGAGAAGTGTGCCAGGAAGACGTGTCATCTGAAATGGATGTGGAAGGATGACTAGGAGTTGAACACTTGGAAAAGGAAGGATGGAAGATCCCCTTCTGCAGCAAACACAGCTTACGTCAAGGTGTGAAACGGTGTAATGGGCTTGAGAACAGAAGGTAAGTCAATGTTGCTAAAACACACTTTCTTCAAAACTGAAAAAAAAAAGTGTGCAATTTAATGATTTTTCAAACCTAGACTATATAGATAATCACATTTTGCAGGTGTGAAAAGAGTGTAACATAACTTGCTTATGACGTAAAATCTATTAGGCGTTGACCTAAGGAGAAAAATCTAACCCAAGAGGATTAGATCAGACTATACCCATTTGTTGGTGAAAGCAAAGAAAGCAGGAACATACTGTTTGATTTCAAATATGCGTATCTCTGGTGGCTGAAAGTCCCCTTTCCTTTCTTCTCCCTTACTTTTCTGAGTTCATAAATACTTCTGAGCTTAGTTAAATAAATTAGGACTCCTTACTGCTGTGTCAGGTTTGAGAAAAGCATAGACCACACAGACAAAGAAAAGCAAAGGGGCACTTCTGAAATAGAGCAATGCAAAAAGTGGTTTTTGTTCTGTTAAATAAACTGTGTTTAAAAGGAAGTAAATTACACCAAAGACTAAATACTCTTATTTATAGATCCCACCCTAGAAATGGAGACAGTTTAGAAATGGAATGCAAGTCAATCCAAAATAACATATTTAAGTGTCCTTCCCTTGAATATAAGAGGCTGGAAAAAAATTTCAGAAACATTTGCACTAAAATGCAAAACCAAAGCCCAATACATGAAAACCAAGCCAAACAACTTACTGGGTCTTGTTTCTTTTACACAAAGAAAACTTAAAAATTCGATGACTCTTGTATAATATTGCAGGTATTTCTCATGCCCTGTCACACAAATACACATCCATACACATACCGGTGCATATAAAATTTCCATACTATTCATATTGAAGATCTAATCTTTAAACACTTTATTTTGGAAGTACAATGCCCTAAAAGTTAATGGATACTTTTCAACAGTTCTTCAAAAATTAATACATTTTTACTATTTAAGGTCAATTCATTTCTTTCTAGTTTGAAACAGAAATGATCCTTATTTTACTTGTGGATAAACACTGACAGTGAGAAATGAGCCATTTGGATAATACAATTATAGAAAAGCGTAAATAATTTTAAACTTCTAAGTATGAAACAAAAAAACAATTTAAATGTCTATTTTGTTAGACAAAAGAGGACCAACTCATTAAAATAGGGAAAGGATATGAATTAACTTACAAAAGGTAAAGACAGGCAATTCACAGAGTAACAAGTAAGTGATGCAAAGATAGACGAAAAACACTCAGTTAATTAAGTGCATGAGACAACATGCTTTTCACTATTTAAAGCGGCCAAGCAGGGGAAAGCACAGTGTTGGCAAAAACGTGGGAGGAGCCATTCCCTTTTCAGAAGCCAGTCCCTTCCTGCTAGGAGTTCAGCAGCCTTTCAAGGAAACAATCCTAAAAAATACTAAAGTTGCTCATGACCTGTAGCCTAAGAATTTTACTTGTAAGGATTTACACAAAAGGAAAATCTATACGAAAATCTGTAAATTTGACATCCATTGTAGAAAAATATAGAACACAAACCAATATCCATCAAAACAGATTTGTCAAAATATGATATATCCATATCCCACATACACACAATGGTACTTCATACCATTAGAAAAATAATAGTATCATTGTTTATGTGCTTATAAGAAAGATATAAAGATATAAAGAGAAAGTTAACTCCTCATTCCTGAATTCTCTCTATCTTTTAATAAAAATGTCCGTTAGTACCAAGGTTTGTATAAAAATATTATAATAGGCCACAAACCATGCTTTGATGGCACAAAAAGGACATTTAAAGAAATAAGGATGATTTAAATTATTTCCCTTAGCTAATGAGAAAAGCCACACAGTAGCTCAGTAAGGTTTGTGACTGCAAAAAGGCTTTAAGAATGATTTAGCTACTGATAGACCTGACAGTGTCACTGAATTCTACCTAGCAATGCCATGACAGGGCAGGGGATAACCAGGGGAAGGCCACACACAGTTTAGGAAACCATCAAAATTTGGTGCCCATCTCCAGGAGCAGACAACACTACTGTGGTGTTCAAATATGGTCATAAGCTATAGAAACTGTCACAGTTATCACAAATATATGTTGCAGAAATGGGGAATGGACGACACGGGCAGCAGAATCCAGAAAGGCAGCCAGTCAGACCCCAGCTCTGAAGCTACAGGCACAATTTAAAACAACTGGTTGAAACACTCATGAAGAATCAATGAGCAGCTGAAGGTGCATAAACTATATAATTCAAAATGGATTGCAAACTAACTTTTAAAATGTGTAGACCTGCCACCCTACCGCATTTTCTCTCTTTTACTGAAAGTAGGTCAGTTCACCTATACTGTTAACATATGTATGCTGTTCCTTCAGGAGTCCTAACAGAAAACATATGCTTTTCTCTAATTGCAAAAGAAAGCCAGTTACACAATACACCAGGCTTCATGATATGTTCTAGTAAGAAGCCAGTGCTATACAGACTGCGGTCTCCTGACATTATCCCTGCTCCTCCAGCTCTGCACTTCTCAAACTAACAGTACCCACATTTCACACCAGATGACTTTTGTCATAGGAACTGTCCTGTGCATTGTAGGATGTTTAGCGTCATCCCTGACCTCTACCCACTCGATGAACAGTAGTACCACCTCCCAGTTGAAAAAGCCAAAAATATCTCTAGATATTGCCAAGTGTTCCCTGGGGGATAAAAACTGTCCCACATTGAGAACCACTACTTTAGATAAAAGTTTATAAATACCAGTAAAACCACTAATGAGTCTCAAAAAAAAAAAAAAAAAGAAAGAAAGAAAGAAAGAAAGAAAAGCAAAGAAAAAGCAAGATACTACAAAAAGCAAACGGAACAATAAATATAAATCCAGGTTGAAATTTAAAGATCAACATACACAAATTTCTGAAATGTGGGTAAGTACCTCACACCTGTGAGAATGGCTGTTATCAACAAGACAAGGAATAACAAGTGCTGGAGAGGATGTGGGGAAAAAGGAACTCTGGTACACTGCTGGTGGGAGTGCAAACTGGTACAACCACTGAAGAGGACACTGTGGGGGTTCCTCAAAAAACTAATAGAGTTACCATATGACCTGGCAATCCCCGTTCTGGGTATCTACCCAAAAATCTTGAGAACTTCAGTCCACAAACATATGTGTACCCCATAGTTTATTGCAGCACTGTTCACAGTGACCTAGACATGGAAACAGCCAAAGTGTCCTCTAATAGATGACTGAATAAAGAAGGTGTGGTACATATACAGCTATAAGAAAAGATGAAAAGGGCCATTTATGACAATATGGATGGATTTTGAGATCATGCTAAGTAAAATAAGTCAGACAGAAAAAATCAAGAACTACATGATTCCACTCCTATGTAGAACATAAAATTCAAAGCAACAAAGCAACAAAAACTGATGGACACAGTCAATAATTTAGTCATCTGATGGTAAGGGGGGAGGGAGGAGAAGGGACAGGGACCCAAATACATGGTGATGGAAAGAGAACTGACTCTGAGCGGTAGACACAAAATGCAACACACAGACGATGTCTGTACACCTGGAACCCATGTAATTTTTACTATGGTAAAAATTTTAACCAATGTCACCCCAATAAACTTAACAATAAAAATAAAAAATAAAAAGATAAAATGTGGATAAGGAGTTAGGATTGCCTTTCTTCTAGAACAGGCCTGGGCAGGCTGTATCACGGTCCACTAGCTATTTAGCCAGTCACCCCAAAATTGTGTCACGGTCCACCAGTGGATCGTGATCGACATCTTGCCCAGCTCTGTTCTAGAAGAAGATAGTTAAGAAACATAGTCTTAGTTTTCTTAAATCAATGTGTTGGTGAATCTTAATTACTTTGGTGATCCCTCATCTATGTGCTACCCTTAGGGGAACTGACCACCTAGAACAGTGTTCTTCAACTTCTGTCACCCATTCTCCATCATGACCACTATGTGTGTATATGTGTTTGTACACATACAAATAAACAGTGACATATCTGACTGCAAGTTTCATAAAACAACACTCTTACACTCTGATATTTTCTTTTCCACTGTGTTGTATATTTTTACTTGCCGGGTGTGTCCAACTAAATTTTTTGATACACTAATAGGTCACAATCCACCATGGAAACACTGTGGTCCAGCATACCACACCATGCCTCTTCTCTGCCTTTGGCCCTTTAAGCAGTACCATGTTAAAGGCCTTAATTAACTAGTGCAATGAGAGCACCCAACAAAAGTGTAGGTACCCCTGGCAAAAGCTAAATAAATGGCCTACAGTTTTTCTCACATTAAGATTTTCTATTAGAAATTTCTTACTCTAATGGAATGCAACTAAAATTATTAAAATCTTATGGAATTTTGATGATTCTCTTTTTTATTCTAGGAAAGAGAGAATGGCCAAACTTGGTGCCAAATTGCTTTGAAACCAGGATTCAACAGGCAATACAGTCAACACCTTTCATTCCTGCTAGTCACGGGGCATCCTACATTGTCAAAGGAGAAACACATGCAAAGAACAATTTCTGTCAAACTATGTAGGACAACTCCTTCTAGAACAAAAGGTAATAAGCTTCATTAATGCTGACCCCATTTATTTGGAATTTGGTGTAAAAACTTTAAAATAATCATTACTCACATTTACCTTTGTCAATCTAAAAAGAAAAATATTCATGAGAAAATTAAGAACAAGAAGAATTTTGTAAGAAAAATGTTCACCTTATTAAAGAGAATAAACTCACATAGCATTTGTGGAGCATGCAGCCCAATTGTACAGCTCAATAAATTCTCGTTACCAATCACTTTTATCTACTTGTTAAGACAGATCAGTGCTTATTTGGCAAAACAGTCAAATATATTCAAAATGCTGTCTGTACTTTAATGAAGCTGCATTTATTTTAAAATAGCCTGTAATTCATAATAGCATATTCAAAATTTTAATGAGTGCCTGAAGTTACTCTATGTTAGTAAGTTGTACTGTATTACACGCCTTAATTATTAAATACTGGTCTCATAGGCACAAACCTCAGATTATTCTATGTAAGGCAGAATGCCCTAGCATTCTGACTCCAAGAGTTAAGAGTTTTATTTACTTCCACTCAAAATAAGTTTATGCTACACAAAGGAAATACTAAGCATTGCTTTATTTTTCTTTATCAAGACCCACATTAAGTCCACCTTAGAGCTGCCTATTTAAATGTCCATTATATTGAATCTTAAATTCTTAGTTCCTTATGGCTCTAATGAGGATTGAACCTTCCAATAATTTCAAATACTCAGTAATGTGTTTAAATTCTATACTCCCTGAGTTTATATTAAAAAGCATGTACTTCCCCAAAATGTCTTATTTACTAAATGAAAATGTTTCTGTTACAGTTTTTCACTATATTCTATATGGTTAAAGGGGAATAAAAGAGGAGTGAAAGGGAAGGAGAGAGGGAAAAAAGAAGGATGAGAAGGGATATGAAGGAGGAAGAGAAGTAAACAGAGGGCACAAATGCTAGATGGTCTGTTACCCAAAATTGTATTTTGCACAGACACAGAACTTATCCATGTTCACTGACTGCAAAGATGACAGAAATTTAAAATTCACAAATCTGTGAAAAGTGCAGCTTTTTGAAAACCAAGGACATCATTCAGAAGTAACTGTTGAAGGACTTTGCCTGTTTTAAAATAGTAGTCATTATCCATTGCTTTTGAACACATGGTCTCCTTAGTGACTAAATCATAAAATTTCCATGTTGTAAGGTAATATATTTGTTTCCTAAACTCAGCTTAACCATAAGAACAACCAGGGGAACTTGTTAAATATATGGCTTCCTAGTCCCACCTCCGACCTACTGAACCAGAATCTCCAGAGAAGGATCTGAATTTTATTACAGCAATTTCAGGCTGTGGGCGTTCTGCCTTTCTGCCAGGCGGCATCCTACCAGCACTTCAACCAAAGGGGCCACAGAGCTGCTCCAGTAACTGCTCTGATAAAGGATTGATGGCTTACAAAATAAGGTTTGGACAGGACTACTGGAAGATCATTTGAAAAGCACAGGACTAAATCCCAAAAAGGTAAAAAAGATGGCAGAGTGTGGTAAGAGTAGTCATGACAAATGCTGTCTTGACCCAGATATTCAACCAATAAGCACTATAAATCTAGAACATGAACTACAACACAAACACATGACTCTCTAGCAAATATTGTCTCTCTAGCAAAGTCTGGGGATTATCTGTATATTCCAAATCTTCACATCACCATAAGATGTAGAATTTAATAATCATGCAAACATGGCATAAGTCCCTAGATATAGTATTTGGTCACTTGTAATAATAATTACATTTGGAATGAAGAAGGCTTAAAATAAAGACCCACAACTCTTTCCTGTACAACATTCAGAAGCAATAACCACATCATGAAATACCAAATAATTACCTTCTAAAGTTCCTCCTGCCATTTTCATTTTACTTTTACTAAATACAAATTATAGACAAACTCTGCCATTGAATTAAACCATTTTGAAAATAATATAGGAATATACATGTCAGGGATGGTAGCCAAGAACTGACTGAGCAGCTGTGCGTTTAAGTAATAAGAGCAGCCCAAGTAAACTCTGAACAGTAAATTCCTCTGAGGAAAACACGACTTTTTCTCTCTTCCTTGAGCTCAATCTCTCTCTTTTGGCACATTCTGCACATCACACTGTACTGTGTACATTCATAGCACTTCATAAATAATAAAAAATGAAATGATGTCTGTAGGCTTAAGCCTGGAGAGATCAATTCTTAGGCACAATTCCAAAGGTTAACTTTAACCATGTGGAAATTATAGTAAATGCCCTCAAATGTACTGCTAAAATATTCTTATTTTCAAAGCAAAACATATAATCAAAATGTGAAATATAGTTGGCCATTCTGAATGAGTTAAGCATGTCAATGACTAGAAACTAATCTAAAACATTAACCTAATGTATTTATGTCCATATTGTCTAAAATCTCCAAAGCTGTCATCACATTTTGAATAAAAATTAATCAGTTTTCAGTTTCTCATGATAGAAGGGGATAACTATCGCCTAGGTAATGCAAGAGAATAAACCACCCAAAATTATCTAAAATTGTTTTAATATATTCATGTTTCCTTGGAGGTTTTTATTGGGCACTGATCAAACATTTTTATTAGGATAGTAATAAAGCTCATTTCATCCTTTATGTAAAAATACCTGACAAGAGGAGAAGAGAATCCAATTCATGTTTAAGTTCCAATTTACTCAAGTACTATATAGTACGCCAGGAATTTTTAAATGGCTGCAACAACCACATAAGTAGATAACCCACTAATGACAATTTCTTCTTCATGCATAATGAGCACAAAATATCTCAACACACTGAAGATTAATTGAGAATATATCCTATAGCACTTGGCAAATATAAGGTTTATACAAAGTTATGGAATTACACTTGGAAATTCACCATGTCTTATGACTGTTTAGCACATCAGCTTCCCACTTCTTGCCAACACGATCACAAATAAGAAAGTAACAAAATCAGAGTTTCTGTAGGAATTCCAGTCCACTGAAATCTAGCTAATAACTCACATAACAATAACTGTAAAATGATTTACATTCCATGTGATGAGTAATTCTAATAAAATTAGATTAAAATAAGGCAATCTGGACTAAAATAAGACAGGAAATTGAGAAATCTTGCAGTGTTCAGCATCAGTTAGCAATAAAAGTCACAGGGAGAAGGGGCAGCAAATATAAAACTAAACAACAAAAAAGCTAGACCAGAATGGATAATGCTCAGTTTGCACATCATGGTTTTCTAAATTGTTGGATAGTGTTTTTCATTACCTACTAATGACTACATGCATCTTTTAATGAGGTATGCACAACAAAGTTTATTGAGATTAAAATTTACTTTAAAAAGAAACATTATCCATAAAAATATACACTAGCAGGTCATTTGAAAATATATTGTAATCTTGAAATAAAATTAAGGGTACCTAGACTTTGATTTCTGACCATCCCTTGAGTAGTGTCCTCTAGAGAAAGCTGAGTAAAGGTCAGATAAGGGAAATGCTCAGCCTAAAGAGAAACCTAGTGAGTTTTTCACTGTCTGGCAGGAAAAGAGAAATAGCAGTCAAGAAATGAAGTCTAAGGTTCCTATCACAGTGGAAGGGAAAAAAATAGCTATTAATTCTGTGCAATACACAGGAGAGGGGGAGGAAGATGGGGGGGTAGATAAACACTGTGCATGCTCCTTCCCATGACCACATTAAAAGTACAACAAATTATAGCACAATTAACCTGTAGAACCATCCGCATGCTAGCTGAATAGAAGAAGTCCTATGTAGGATATAAAGAAGAAGCCATGTTGAGACTGGGAGGAGGGATGAAGATGTGAGATGGGCCGGCTCTACACCTGTGATGTGGTTGTTGGGAATGGGAGGGATACCTCAACCACAAAGGTCCCCCACTCCAGGAAGTGTGTGAGACCCCAGCCCAACATTGGGCTCCCCAACCTGGAGTATTGGTGCTGGGAAGAGTAGCCCACAACATCTGGCTGTGAACAACAGTGGGCATTCTGACTAGCTAGGTGAGAAGGAGGGCTGCTGGAAACCCAGTTATCTCTTAAAGGGCAAGAGCACAGACTCGCTCCCCAAAAAGGAAAATTATATGCCAATATCCCTGATGAACACAGATGCAAAAATCCTCAATAAAATATTAGCAAACTGAATTCAGCAAAACATGAGAAATATCATACACCATGATCAAGTAGGATTTATTTCTGGGATGCAAATTGGTTCAACATTCACAAATCAATTAATGTGACACACCACATAAACAAAATGAAAGATAAAAATCATATCAATAAGATGCAGAAAACAACCAGCATTCATTTATGATAAAAAAAAAACTCTCAGCAGAGTGGAAATAAAGGGAATATACATCAACATAATAAAGGCCATATTTGATAAACCCACAGCTAACATCAAATTCAAGGGGGAAAAGCTAAAAGCATTCTTAAGATCAGTAAAAAGACAAGGATGCCCGCTTTCACTACTTTTATTCAGCATAGTATTGGAAGTCCTAGCCACACAATCAGACAATAAACAAACAAACAAACCAACAAACATATAATGACATCCATATTGGAAAGGAAAGAGTAGAACTATTATTATTTGCAGATGACATGATACTATACGCATATGGAGAGAACTCTAAAGATTCCACCAAAAAACTGTTAGAACTGATAAACAAATTCAGTAAAGTAGAAGAATACAAAATTAATATTCACAAAGCAGTTGCATTTTGACATACCAATAATGAACTAACAGAAAGAGAAGAAAACAATGCCATTTACAACTGCATCAAATCAAATCAAATCAAATAAAACAGTAAAATATCTAGGAATAAATTTAACCCAGGAGGTAAAAGACCTGTACTCAGAAAACTATGAAGCACTGAAGAAGGAAACTGAAGAACATACAAATAAATTGAAGCATATACTGTGCTCATGGGTAGGAACAATTAACATAATTAAAATGCCCATACTACTCAAAGCAATCTATAGGTTCAATGCATTCCCTATCAAAATACCAATGACATGTTTCACAGGACTAGAACAAATACTCTTAAAATTTATATGTAACCAAAAAAGATCCCCAAATAACCACAGCAATCATATGAAAGAAGAGCAAAATTGGAAGTATCCCACTCCCTGATATCAAACTATAGTACAAGGCCATACTAATCAAAACAGCATGGCAGTGGCATAAAAAACAATGTTGTTGCAAATAGTAAGATTTAATTCTTTTCTAAATCAATCAATAGCAAAGAAAAAGGCATCCCAAAATAAACATATACATGTATGGTTATTTAATCTACGACAAAGGAGTCAGGAATATACAATGGGGTAAAGAGTCTATTCAATAAATGGTGTTGTGAAAACTGGATAGATACATGCAAAAAAATTATACTGAACCACCTTCTTACAACATATACAAGAAAAAACTCAAAATAGATTAAAGACAACTGTTAAGACTTGAAACCATTTAACTCCTAGAAGAATATGAATCAACAAACAAGTTTTGGTAAGGATGCAGAGAAAAGGGAATCCTCCTGCACAGCTGGTGAGATTGCAAATTGGTGGAGCTGCAGTTTGGAGGTTCCTCAAAAAATTAAAATTAGAACCACCTTATGACCCAGAAATTTTTACACTTGGCATTTATCCGAAGAAATTCAAAACACTAATTTGAAAAGATACATACACCCCTACATTCACTGCAGTGTTATTTACAATAGCTAAGATATAGAAGCAACCTAAATGTCCATCAATAGAGGACCAGGTAAAGAAGTGGCACATACAAGGGCCATCCAGAAAAAAAATCGAGCCCAAAATGCCTTTATTTTTCATATTGCAATGTTATTTACTTTCTGGACAGCCCTTGTGCACACAATGGAATATTACTTGGCCAGAAGAACTAAATCTTACTATGCAACAACATGGATGGACCTACAATGTATTATGCTAGGTGAAAAAACTCTAAGGCAAATACCATATATCTCATTTATATATGAATTCTAAAGAACAAAACAAATGAACAAACAAAACAGAAAAAGACAACAAACCGATGTTTGCCAGAGGTGTGGGGGTTTGGGGAGTTGCGTAAAAAAGATGAAGGGATTAAGAAATTGGTAGTTAAAAAACAGTCTCAGCTATGTAAAGTATAATAGAGAAAACAGTCAATAATATTGCAACAACTACATATAGTGCCAGGTGGGTACTACAACAATCAGGGGGATCACTACATAAATTATATAAATGTCTAACCACTATGAGGCTGTATACCTGAAATTTATTTAAAATAACATTAAATGTCAATTATAAGTGAAAAAAATAAATATTTTTAAAATGTATTTTTAAAAATATCTTTGTGTGTGGTACATAAACAAGAACATTAAAGTGTAAACATTTTGAGTTTATGAGGGCTGTCCAGAAAGTTTCCAGCCACGTAACATGAAAAATAGAGGCACTTCTGGCTGGATTTTTTCTGGAAAGCCCTCATATATGTTAAAAATACATTATTACATGTGGAGAGTTGCCATGACTCATGACCATCAAAAATAAATGAGCATCCCTGAAATCATAATTTGCTATTGTATGTATCTTCTATAACAACATATCTATTATTAGAAAATACTTAAAATATTTTTGTCTTGTTGGATAAAAGGCTCTATATTATTTTTAATTATGAAAAACCTCCTAAAATATTGCTATTTGACAAATATTTGGGGCTAAACATGATAAAAATGAAGGTTCATTTTCTCCCTAGCAATCTTGTAGTAATCCCACCATCTATGTTATCAAAACCACCAACTTCTCCATCTCTCACAATTTACCTTTCTTGGATTTGGCTCCAATCTTCAGCTTTGATGGCCAAGCAATCTGTGTATTTGTTTCCTCCATGATCTGTAACAAAAATAGAGTGAAATATTGATTCAATTAAGAATTTGTATTTACAAATAATACTTTCTCAAAAAAATGATTATTTTCAAATCTTTAGTCTCATGTTGATACAACAAAATGATCTCATTTGAAACCAATGCAAAAACAAACTATGCAAAAAGAAAAACTTGAGAAAAGAGATGCACTTTTACAAGCTTTTCATACGTTAGAAATATTTGAGTATATTTTGTTATTCCAAGTGTTCTCCTCCTTGATGGTCCAGAATTTAACCTAGAGACAAGAAGACCAAAAAGTACATGAACAAGTAATTAACCCAACCTGATTCCAGAACCATGAGAGATGTTTGTGCTGAATAAAATTCCCCAAGACAATCGCCAGCAGATTACCACACACCAAACATAATCCTTGTAATACTAAACTATGTGGGTTAGGCCATACTAAATGAAGATTTTTTGTTTTGTTTTGGAAAAAATAACTTTCTTTGAGCACATTTGTATTTCATTAAAACTGATGAAAAGCTTCTAAACATTGAATCATGGCATAAGGCTGCATGCCCATCTTCCTTCACCTGGCCCAAAAGGGCATTTTTGCCACAGCTCTTTCCCATTTACATGCAGCCAACACTGGCCAGAGCACTACAGACCCAAATGTGCCTAAGTACAAACACAAGTGAGGGAAGCAAGACGGGAGGGCAAGGGAAGTAGACGGTTAAAAAAAGAAGAGAATGAGTCACCAAAATATGTTCATCCTTTGTTCTTCCCTACTTTTATCATGTGAATTAGACTATTTATTTTGGTTCCGTGAGTATAGAATTCACCAACTAGATAGAGCCAACAACTAAACAAATTAAATGACCAAAACAGCACCTACCATACATTAATCACTTAAATTAGAATAGGATAATATCTACTTTTTAATATAGTTTAGAGTTAACTAAACTAATGGTGAAGACAACTAAACACAGGAACAGTGCAATGAATACACAGTACCTTTTCCCCCTTGGTATTGCTTATGTTATGGGCATAAGACCAAATGCTTAACATGTCAATAAGCATCGTACTTCGTTTAATTCCCCTTATCACAGCATAAAAGGGCTTTCAGCAGCTGCTGCAGACTATCAGCCCACAAATGCATTTTGTCTATCCATTACAAGTATTCTTTTTATTATTATTAAATGAGCCAGTATTTTTTAAGCTGTGAGTTTCCCACAGAAATTCAGATTTCTGGTTCTCTGTAAAACTAGACAGATTTAGCCCCTGGAGCCCACATTCCTACATGGGCACAGCTGGCAGCACTGAGGATCAGACGCCCCTTCAGTCAGGCCCAGAAGGCTCTGAGCTGTCCCCACTGGGTATGGCACACAGAGCTCAAAAGCCACTGGCCATTAGCATTGCCCTGTTTGTACTGCCTCCCTTTCCATTTATCATGGTATGTGCAGGGAAATGTTTCTGTACGCCTGTGTCTCTATTCAAAATTGAAGACATAGAAAGGTCACACTGGCTTCACTAAGTCAAGGTACTGGCCTGGCTCTGCAGGTAGGCGAGCTTCTTACCCAGCCCTACAGGGACCTGGCCCTTGCCTCTTTTCCCATCTTATGCTGTCCCTGTTCATGTGTTCCCTTACTGTCCCTTGTCTTCACCATTCAACTGTTTAGTGAACTGTAAATCCATTTTTTAAAATAAAATCAATATTACCCTCTTCAAGTTCCTCTGCTCAAGTGGTACTAGCCTCCCCCAGCACAGGTCAAGCCAGAGGCACCTTCAGTTGTTTGTATGCTTGTGTGTTCGTTTGTTTGTATTTACTCTCACTCCCCCAGCTGCCACCTTCTACAAGGCACCCTCCTCCTTTCACTCTCCCACCACCCTAACTAGAATTATTCTTCCCACTTCACTGTGTTTATTTCCCTCCAAACCCTTACAATCTGAAATTCTCCTATTTTTCTGGGTTTACCTGTTTATAACCTGTTTCTGCAAATAAAAGCACTCTACCCCGCATAGAGCAAGCACAGGATATATTTGGGTAAATGAGTCTTCCCAACACCCTGATGAAGTAGGTTTCTTCATTCCTCTCATGGCTAGGAAGCAGCAGAGAAGGACAGAACCCCCAGACTGCTTGCAAAGACCATACTTGTTACAAATAAGCCCTGAGAACCAGTGGAGTAACTACACATAGGAAGGGGCCATATTTACTTCACCTTCATGAAGTTATCAGTGAAGCTTTACAAGCCATCATCTACAGGAGCTCCAAGTCAGTTCCTACAGGGTAGACACTGGTTGGTTGGTTCTGGCCTCAGCCAGTCGTGGGAGTGGCAGAGTCTGAAGCAGGAGAAGGAGGAAGCATAGTTCGCAGGGGAATGGGTCGGGGCTGGCCCAGGAACCCCAGGACTAAAGCTGATGGCTGGAGCAGGGGGCTGCAGCATGATGCCTGGTAGAAGAGGGATAAGCATGGGGGTCAGGGAGTGCACAGGAAGAAATCCGCACCAAGCGAGTCAGAAGTTATGTACCCAGAAAGCTATGCTGAGGAAAGTTGTCCGAAACGGTCATCAAGACCAATAGGGAGGCAAATCAAACTGGAAAAGGTGAGGTCAGGAAGCTGTGGCTGAACTCAAAGAAGCCACAAAACCCTCTGAGAACAAAATGATAAAGTGAATTCCAGCTGGTTTTTAAATCTTCTTCTGGCCTCCCTTTCTACCTTCATAAAATCCAAGTTAAAAGAACCACTAATTTTGAATCGTTTTCTATAACACTAATATAAAGCCTTAAATATTTTAAGGACTATTTTTTGTTTTACAATTATTTTTCAATTACAGTTGACATTCAATATTAGTTTCAGGTGTACAGTATAGTGGTTAGACATATAACTTACAATGTGACCGTCTTGATATGTCTAGTACCCACGTGGCACCATACAGCTATTACGATATTGATGACTACATTCCCAATGCTGTACTTTACATCCTTATGATTATTTTGTAACTGTCAATTTGTACTTACTAATCCCTTCACCTTTTTCACCCACCCCGCCGACCCTCCTCATCCCTGGCAACCATCAAAATGTTCTCTGTGTCTATCTGTTTGTTTCTGTTTTGTTTGCTTGTTTATTTTGTTCTTTAGATTCCACATAAGAGCACAATCACATTGCATTTGTCTTTTGCTGACATACTTCACTCAGCACAATACCCTCCAGATCTGTCCATGCTGCTGCAGGTGGCAAGAACCCACTCCCTTCCATGGCCCAGCAACATTCCATTGTATATATGTACCACTTACTCTTTATCCATTCACCCACTGATGGACACCAGGCTGCCTCCACATCTTGGCCACTGTAAACAATGCTGCAATGAACATGTAGATGCACACATCCCCTCAAAGTAGCATTTTGGGTTTCTTCAGATGAATACCCAGAAATGGGATTACTGGGTCCTTGTCTCTTGTTACAGCCTTTGTTTAAAAGTCTATTTTGTCTGGTATAGATAGTATTGCTACCCCAGCATTTTTTTTAATTTCCATTTTCATGAAGTATCCTTTCCTACCTCTTTACTTGCAGTCTGTGTGTCTTTCTATCTGAAGTGAGTCTATAGTAGGCAGCATAAGTGAGGGTCTTCTTTTCTTACGCATTCAGCCACTATCTTTGAAGCATTTAATCCATTTATATGAAAAGTATCTGTTAATAAATGTGTAGTGATTGCCATTTTATACATATTTCTTATCTTTTTTTTTATCTTAAAGAAGTTCCTGTAAGATTCCTTGTAATACTGGTTTGATGGTAATGAACTCCTTTAGCTTTTTCTTGTCTGGGAAGCTCTTTATGTGTCCTTCAATTCTAAATGATAACTTTACTAGGTAATATTAGTTATAGGTCCTTATTTTTTATCATGAATATTTCCTGCCAATCCCTTCTGGCCCACAATGTTTCTGTTGAGAAATCAGTGGACAGTCTCATGGGAACTCCCTTGTAGGTAACTAACTGCTTTTGTCTTGCTGTTTTTAAGATTCTTGGTCTTTAACCTTTGGCATTTTAATTACGATGTATCTCGGTGTGGGCTTCCTTAGGTTCATTATGTTTAGGATTCTCTGTGCTTCCTGGGTTTGTATATTTATTTCTTTCACCGGAAGGAAAGGTTTTGGTCATTATTTCTTTACTTAGGTTTTCAATTCCTGTGCTCTTTTCTCTTTCTGGCAATCCCATGATGTGAATGTTGATATGCTTGATGTTGTCCCAGAGGCCCCTTAAACTAGGTGTTTTCTGCTACCTTATCTTCTAAATCACTGATTCAATCCTGTTTCATCTAATCTACTGTTGATTTCCTCTAAAGTATTCTTCAGTTTTGTATTCTTCTTTCTGACTGCTTCTTTTATATGTTTTCTATCTCCATTTTTATGTTTTCTATCTCTTCATTGAAGTTCTTCCTCAGATCATGAGCATCCTTGGACTCTGCATTTGGTAGAATGCTTGTCTCCATTTTTAGTTCTTTTTCTGTTCTTTTATTTAGGACATGTTTTTGTGTCCCCATTTTGGCTGCCTCCCTGTGTTTGTTTATATGTATTAGGTAGGGCTACTATGGCTCCTGGTCTTAGTAGAGTGGCCTTATGTAATAATTGTAGGCATCCCTTGAGCCCCAGTGGTGCAAAATCCCTGGTCACCTGAGCCAGGTGCTCCAGGTGTGTCCTTTTTGTGGGTTGTGTGTGCCCTTCTGTTGTAGTTGGGCCTTGGTGGCTATGTGCATGTCAAATGGAGGGATTGATCCTTCTGATTGGTTGTGGGGACTGGCTGTAACTACAGTGGAAGAGCTGTTGTGCAGGGGCTAAATGTACATAGCAAGATTCACTTTAGCAGGGCTCTGGTACCTGCCCTGTGTGCTCTTTGGGTATGTCATCCCTGGAGGTAGCCAGTCCAGTGATGCTCCATCTGGGTTGGAAGCTGGCCACCAGGAGTGCCAGTCCCAGAATATCCTGCAAAGGGGCCCCCTAAAGGCCAAGTTCAGCTGCAGCCTGTGCCCTGCCATGAATCACTTGGCATGAGTCGTGCTGGGCTTAGAGGTTCCTCAAGAGGCCAACCCACAAACCAAGGCCAGCTATCTCTAGTGCCAGGCTTGGGTCTTCTCAGCCAGAGAGGTAGAGGACACATTGAAGCCAGATGCTGCTTGTTTGGGTTCTGTGAACCTTTGAGAGATTTTAGTAAAGTCCAATGCATGGCCCAAGACAAGCTGTTTATACAAAAAAGCCACTGGGAGCAACCTGGGTGGGCCCAAAATTTAGGTAGGGTGGAGTCTCAGGGAATCAGGGTGAATGAATGGTGTTAGCCAGGTTGATGGAAATTCAGATATGGCAGCTGCCTGCATCTGCACATCAGGTGCAGTGGGGAGGGTTCAACAAAGAAACAGTGGTTCTGCCAGCCTTCCTGTTTGGGAGAAAGCTGCCCCTCCAGTCTTCACCCTGAGGCCAGACAATTCAGTTCCTCCTCCTATGTCCCTGGCACCTTTTGAGCTGCTGCCCCAGCACAGGAGCTCAGAGGAAGTGAGTCTGGCTCTTTAAGAGAATGGCCTGGGACTCCAGCTGCCCTGCATCTCGCTCAGCCACATTTTCCGCTGGTTTTCAGAGCCAGAAGTTGGTGTGGGGCTGGGATCCCTTGCTCCTCTGGGAGGGACATTCACAGCCAAGATATGTGATTTTTAATGATCACATATGTGTCTGGGACTGACCTGTTCCCTGTCTCTGCCCCACCTACCAGTCTCAAGGTGGCTTCTTCCCTATGTCCTTAGCTATACGGCAGCCGTGACCAACCGTTTGGCTTCCCTGGACCCCACTGGAAGCAGAATTGTCTTGGACCACACATAAAATGCACTAACAATAGCTCATGAGCTTAAAAAAAATGTTCCCAAAAAACCTCATAATATTTTAAGAATTTGTGTTGGGCCACATTCAAAGCCGTCCTGGGTCACAGGTTGGACATGCCTGTTGTAGAACTTTGCTTCAGTCAGACTTCAGGTAATTCTCAATAATGGTTGTTCTATAGTTTCGTTGTAATTTTGATATGGTCATGACAGGAGGTAAGCACGGCATTTACCTACTCGGCTATCTCACCGATCTCCCCACATATTTTTAAGAGATAACCAGACAACTCCCACCTAAGTGCTTATTTTCCTTTTCAAAAGGCAATGTCTCTGAGTTGAACAAGGGCTTGGACACAAGTCATATAATAAAAGTCACTGAGCAGACTGAGTTGCAGATGTAATGAGTTCCTAGCACATCTAAAGGTTCAGCACACTGTAAAGGAGACAAGCAGGGCAAACTGTATCAGAGGCTGCTAGCAGTCCTAGCTTCACAAAATCCATATAGGTTTAATGGAAAAGCCTAAGAATTAAAGTAACATTTTAAAAATCACAGAAACAGGGACACTGAAGAATGTTAATTTTATGGATCCTATAATGGATGAAAACACTTGACACCTTTCCAAGAGGATTTCATACATTTTCCACAGTCCAAGTAATTCCTACAAAACCTCACAAGGGAATCACTTCCTAGAAACCCATGATATAACCTAATTCTCAAGCAAATCAGGACATTGTCCAAAATGTTCAGATTTCAATAAAGGAATAATTCAATTAAGTGAGTAACTCTGACCAATCCATTTCAAAAAATAAGATGCTGATATACCCCAGATGTATGAAATATGAACTGAAAATGGGGAAATACTCTTAAAATGACTAGTGCTTCCTTGTGGCACTAAAACTATAAATACCTTGATGTCAGTTAAGCTAAGGAATGTATAGGGATGCAAAACCACAAAACCTCTAAGAACAAAATGACTATCTTCTGTCTCTGGGGAAAAAATCCTAAACTGAGATCCAGCTAGTTTTTTTTCTTCTTCTTAAATTAATCTAATTATTGTCCTGGTTTCCACTTTCACAAAATGAAAACTCAAAGAACAAACATCTGATTTTGAACCATTTTCACAAAACATTCATTGACACCTTAAATATTTTAAAGACTTGTTCTAACTCATAATTCTGGATGCTGTCACTTCAAATAGGTCAGTTTCAAATTCTGGACATTTTCATTATCAAAAGAATCTCTTTTCAATTCTACCAATTTCTGCTAGATTTCTTCTACTGCTCTCTTGTAAGAGGCAGCAATCTTTTATGTCATGGAGAGAATTTTGAAGGAGTCCATCTAAAAATATAACTATTTCAAAAATATTTAAATTTCCATTGTAAAGACTTACTGTACTCATGACTTACAGAAAATTAATAATTGAAATGTAACTTAATTCTTATGCTAAGCTCAGATCTGATGAACAGCAAATATTTATAGTAACAAAACTATTTGGCCTGAAAATATCAATTTTGAAATATATGAAGCAATTAAAATTAACACTGTTGGTATGAGAAAGAATGTATATTTTTATAGTTCACCTTTAAAGGTTACTTTTTCTTCATGAAAAATCTGATGAAGATAACATGCTTTGGATATTTAACAGCTTTGGAAGCTAAAATGTCATTAACTTTCTAATTCACATTTGCATTTCATAAATAGAGAGTAATGTTCCTTGATCAAAGAGTTATAGCACCAGTCTTTTTTATTTTCATATGAAAAGGGTACTATTAATAATAAACATGGAATCCTATGTTCCTGTTTTGGTTTTACTTTCTGTGGGGAGTAACAGAGGGAAAGGTGGAAAGAAGAGCAATGTTTACATAGGATAGAATTTGGGATTTTTTTTACATTGTAAGACAGTTCTATTAGCTATTGAAAAAATTTTCATCACAGATTTACATGAAATCATTTAAATAATTTAGCTTTCCTCAAGTAACTTGCCAAAATTAGAAAGAAAGAATGAACAAGTAGTATCTAATCAAATTCTATATGTAGTTTCATCCAAAATAAAAAAATAGTTTCTTCTTGTATGTATCAATGTGTAAGTCATAAAAATGTTTCCCATCTCCAACAAATTCCACATTAGCACACCATGTGAAAAGAGAACATATCTACCAATTTTCACTATACTACACATTTTGCAAGTTTGTAGCAATTATAGGATAATATCTTACAGATGAAGGAAACCTTTGCCAAACCAACAACATTAAACTAATGTGCCTATGTCACCAAATTCTTCAATTCAGACGTAAAGTTAAAAATCCACAGGTAAGTAATCAACATCTCAGATCAACCCAAGACATGTCTATTTATGCTGACTTTACTTGAAATATTTATTCTTGGGCCAGGAAAAGAACGTTGCACACTCTAACTTGACCTTTATACTCTAATCTAAACTATTGAGAATTCATCATTTAAAATGGCTACCAGCTGGGAGCCATCTGCATCCAGCTTCTCCATAAGACCAACTCATTTCTGCTCTATTTTCTTTGTATCAATAGAGAAATAAGGTCTATCCTCATACAGGAGGCTATTTAAAGTTACTTCTGTACTAATGGATTTGAGTCAATAAGCTGCATTCCATCATAAAAGAAGCTAAGTCAGAAAAGAACCAACCAGGATAGAAAACACTGGAAAGTAGAGATGGGAAAGTAGTGAACTTCTTGTATGAGAGGGTGTCTAAAAGCTGAGGATGTTCATTTTGCTGAGACATTACAACTACATCTCAGTGATGCAGTTACTAATCTCCAAAACGATTTTCCATGTCTGCCTAATAGTTTTCTCGGCACATTTCCCACATGCTCCTCCTCACAATAAACTTGTAAATCAGATATGTGAAACCTATTCTACAGATGAGAAAATTAGGATTCAAAGAGATTAAGCAGCAGATAGGTATGTAATAAAATCCAACTAGAAGCTAAATCACATAACTCACCGGCAAGGGCAATTTCTGCCTCACTTGGCTTATGAAAGAAGTGGAAGGCACCACAAACTTACGGGGAGGCCCCTGTGAGAGCTCACTGCCTAGGACTCTGCCATGAACGCTAACTGAGTAAGCACCAGAGTGGTGGCCCCTCAATACTCCATAATTAATTAACAACAAAGTAACCCAGACATGGCCCCAGAATGGTTCCATCCAGGGAACTATCTCCACCTCCATGAATATGTGGAGGATGTAAGGAGCATTTTTGTTGTCACAGTAATACAAAAGGGGCCACTATTGAACTTCCACCTAAGGGGATGACAAACTCCTCAAGATGTTTATACAGAGAGTCCTGGCTTTGCAGTTCTGATATGTAAAAATTTTAGTTACAACAGCTTAGTTAAAACCACCAATCCACTAATAGCAGAAGCTTACATTCCAGTTATCAAACATTAATGGTGAGCACCTGTATTGAATAGAAATTCCAATGCTAGCTTCTCAATACACAAACCTCTACATATATTACAGATGCTCATCTTGATCTGTGACCAATCACGATGCTTCTTTCAAAGTCCATCGGTGATAGTTCATTGCACATCTGGAATCAGTTCATGTACAGACAGCAAATCAATGAGTTGTGCTTGACTTCTTGTCTCCCAGTGATAAAACCAAGTGACATTTTACTAAGATAGCTAAGTAAAATGGATAACTGGCCAACAGAGATAAAATGTAGTAAAGAAACAAAAAATGATAGTGTTGCAAGTGAAATTTGAATCAAATGTCAATGGCTATAGGATCAATAGCTGACTGTGGAAATTGCCACTGACACTGCCATTATTTGAGAGACTCCGGTTATTCAACCAGAGGAAACTTAGTGAAGATGAACTTATTGACATAAACAACAAAAGCAGTTGAGACAAAAAGGTAAGATGTCCTACAGTAACTATTATGTTAGAAAAAAGTTGGCTCCCAAAAAATAAATAAATTATAAAAAGAGGTAGATATAGATATAGATATAGAGGCTATGCTATCCCAACAACTCCAAATGTCAGAGGTTGAACACAACAAAAGTTTATTTCTCTTTCATGTTAAATTTCCTACGTGAGTCAGCAAGGGGCTTGGCTCCACACAGTCATTCAGGGACCCAGGCTGACAGAGGCTCCTCTATTTCATAGCATCCAAGTGAAATCCATCGCCTCCTCAGTCTCCAACAGGAAAGAATCTTACATGGATCTTTTACTGCCTTGACCTGGAAGAAAAACACACAACCTCCCTCAAAACCCCCAGGCCATGACTATACACACAGCTCTGCCAATTGAAAGGGGGCTGGGACATGTAGCGGGTAATCAGTATATTAGTATTTGGGGGGCATTACTGCTTCTGCAAGATAGTTCTTTTAGCTCCAACACGAGTTAGTTGAGGAATGGATTCCCAAGTAAAACCTCTCCATGCTTCTTTCAGAATCCAGACTCACACATGTAACATTTTAAGTATATCTTCACCTTGGCACCCCACCAGCTCCTCAGACATGCTTCAACTGAATAGTCTTAGTCACACAACTGGACATTATAAGTGGTCTACCTAGGACGTAGGAATCAGCCCAATTATCTAAGAATGATGCCACTCCCAATGCCAGAAATTGGTTTAAGAACTGCCAGGTCGGAGGGAGCAACAAAAATGGTGGCATGAGAGGCTATTCCTGAAAACCTCCACCGGATATCACAACAAATAAAACATCTATAACTCAACTAAGGACTCCTTACAAAACACAAACACAATGAAGAAACCCACTCATCACATCAAAGGACCTACAGGTCGGCAGTGGGGACAATGGGGGAGAAAAAGGGGAAAGGGCAGAGATGGGAACCACGCATAGGCCCCTGCTTAGAATTCTACCAAGGGGAGCGTTCCGGATGTCACACAATCCACGGACAGAGAAAAGGAGGCCCAGAGGCAGGGCCATGGAACACCACAACCAGACCTCACTGTGGCCCCCAGGAGGTGCACAACGGGTCTGCAAGACACAGCGGCCTGACTTCACTCAGGTTCCAGCAGGAGAGGGCCGGTGAGGAGACTCAGCTCCACCTCCCTGTGGCGGAGGAGGAGGAAGGAGAGGGCTGTGTGTGCCTTTCTCAGCCCACAACCAGCACCGTCTAAGACACCAGCGTGCAGGACTGACCCCCAAGGGTAAGCACAGAGTCCTCAGGGCAAACTGAAAACAGAAAGGTATGATTACGCCCATAGTACACGCACAGCCTGCAGCCCCAGGAAGAAAACAAAGGCACTAATCCTGGCCCCTCTCATGCCCCCAGGCCTCTGCCTGCCCAGCATCTGCAGTGAACACCAAAGACACCACAGCAAGTACCAGGTTAAGGAGCAGAGTATCTACAGAGAGACTGCCAGAATGAGAAACCAGAGAGAGGGAGCTCAAATTTGAACAGCAGAAAATCAAAGTAAACAAGATGGGGACAAACAACCCATCAGAGACAGAGTTTGAAACGATTACAAAAATGCTCAGAGAACCTAATGAACTTAATTTCAACAGATGGATAGCAAGCATAAAGGAAGACATACAAACCATTGTCATGAAGAATGAAATAAAAGGAGTCACCAGACTAGATGAAGCAGAAACAAAAAGCAGTGATTTGCAAGAAAAGCCAGCAGAAAACACCCAGTCAGAATGACAAATAGAAACAAGAATCCAAAGAAACAACAATGGTTTCAGATTCCCCTGGGACAACATTAAACATAACAACATCTGCATCATAGGAGTACCTGAAGGTGAAGAGGAAAAGCAAAGAATCAACAACTTATTTAAAGAAATAATGACTGAAAATGTCCCTAACCTGGCCAAGGAAATAGACAAATAAGCCCAGGAAACACAGAGTCCCAAACAACACGAACCCAAACAGGAACACATAGAGACACATCATAATTAAAATGGCAAACATTAAAGAAAAAGAGAATTCTAAAAACAGCAAGAGAAATGCAAGTAGAAACTTACAAGGGGACACCCATTTGACTCTCAGCTGATTTCTCATCAGAAACTTTGCAGGCCAGAAGGCACTGGCAGGAAATATTCAACATGATGAAAACCAAGGATCTACAACCGAGAATAATGTATCCAGCAAGGCTAGCATCAAAACTGAAGGACAGATAGACAGCTTCTCAGACAAGAAAAAGCTAAAGGAGTTCATCACCACCAAACCAGTACTACAAAGAACGTGATGGGAGGAGGGATGGGAGGAGGGATGGGAGGAGGGATGGGAGGAGGGATGGGAGGAGGAATGGGAGAGTGGGTAAAATAAGGGAAATGGATGGAGAAGTTGTCACAAGGCAACAATTGTGAGGATAGAGTGTAACATGGGAATATAGCCAGTAAGGTGGCAGTAACTTTGTGTGGTGCCAGATGGGTACCAGATTTGTAGGGGTCAGGGGAGAAGAGCTGGAGGGATGGGTAAAAAAAAGGGGAAGAAATCAAGAAGTACAAATATCATAGTCGCAGAATAGTCACAGGGATGTAAAGTGCAGCATATAGCCCATACTCAATAACACTGTAATAACTATGTATGGTGCCAGAGGGGAACCAGATGTATTGGAATGAGGATTTCATAAGTTATAAATATATAAATGACCAATTGCTGTGCTGCACACCTGAAACCAATATAATATTGTATGTCAAAAATATCATTGTAAGATTTAAAAGTCTCAAAAAAAAATTGCCAGGTCCTGCAAAGCCTGATTACTGGGAAAGCGACCACCACCACCCTCTTGTTTAGTGATGGAGAGGATTCCTGGGCATTTTATTTTCAAAAGAGGTGTAATCTTTTAGGAGAATAGTCTAGTGTCCTTTTTGAGGGATCTGCAGGTGGAATCATTTCCCTTTTATAGGATCATGCATCTAAACCAGGGGTCACAGACTCAAATGTCTATAGGAACCAGGCAAGGAACAGTTAGGAATGAATGGGCACAGTGTGTGCTTTCAATTCAAATACCCACTCCACACAAGAAAAAAAAAACAGACAGAAAAAAGTATTCATTTCTCCAAAGAAATACAACTTCTCTCCTTTTCTTAGAATTAACTCATATTTCCCCTTGACCTACAGACATGGGTACAAGAATTATTTTACTCCACCTAGAGAAAACCAACAGTACAACAACAAGGATAAATGAAAACTAACACTTGACCTCAGTGTCCGGAAAAAAACAGGGAGTGGTAGAGGGTGCAGCCAGCAGGAAGGCATCCGTCCTGCCCCAGGTCGCTATCACTAGCTCCAAGTGGCATGCATAGAAATTGGCCCAAACAGCCAGACCTTTCAGGTATTTTCAAGAAAACCTACCAAACCAAATAGGTATATGACGTCTCCTTAATTTTAAAATGTGAAAAGCTAAATAAATTTATTTCAAAATCACTATTCAGATTAATACAATATGGCCTAAACGAAACACACTTATACACCAAATACGACCAGCAACTATTTATTTTCTATTTACCTGAGATAGGTTAAAAGAAAAACAACAGGAATGTAGTAATACGTAAAAGAATGAGTGCATGGTGCTTCTACCAGAATCAGAAAACCCTGTACCCCAGGCATTTTACAACTAGCTGGGCTCTGATCTCAGGAAGAAGGAATACAGAACTACATAGCTTAACACCTGACTGGGTCTAGGGCAGCAGTGCCCAACCTTTTGGCTTCCCTGGGCCACAGTGGAACTGTCTTGGGCCACCTATAAAATACACTGACGCTAGAGATAGCTGATGAGCTAAAAAGAAAAAAAAAAAAAAGAGTTGCAAAAAAGTCTCTTAATGTTGTAAGCATTCATGTTGGGCCACATTCAAAGTCATCCTGGGCTGCAGGTTGGATGTGCCCGGTCTACGGTATTGGGTGGGGAGGCCCAGGACAGAAGACCGCTGGCCAACTGAGGCCAATTAAGCCTAAAACAGGTTACATGGAGGATGACCAGACGTACCATTTTAAATGGGACAGAAAGCAATGGTACTGTCCTGTTTCAAATGGTACATATGGTCAGCAACTGACACCTTAAATTTAGTCCAGTGAGACTAGGCTGGCCACATGTATCATTTGAAACGGGACAGTACTGTTGTTTTCTGTCCCATTTAAAACGGTACATCTGGTCAGCCCAGTTACATGTGAATCCCCTTGCATAGGGCAGGAATTTAAAAACCACTAAACTTTCCTGAATTAATGCTGGAAATTACTCCTGCCAAGGGAATGCCAGAAAAATAAAGTGCTACCTCACTAAATCTAGTACAGCATAGCAGAAAATACCTACTGTGTTCTAAATGTACTTTTCTGCAAAAGTAATTTTAAATCTCTGCTATAGGAAAAAAGTGTTGAGCCCATAAAAAAATTATGACTACTATTTGAAGAATTTATATATTTCAAAAATGAATTTAATTACAAAAATTTCCAAAGAAGGTTCTCTGGAGGCCTAAGTGCACTAAGGATGTCACCAGGGAGAGTTGGAGAGACCAACGTGCGGATGCACTGAGAGTTCATTACTCTGCAACAGGGCAGAACGGACTTGGCAGTATTTCAGATGTCTTCATGCGATTCTTGGAGTAAAGGTTTCAAAGAAGTTTTTCTCTTGTGCATCTTTAGGTTCTTAACATCTACAGGAGAATCCAAATAAAAACCACTACAGTTTCCAAATTCTGGTTTCAAAAAGTTAAGATCCTTTCAATACATCCTCACTTTCCAACATCTATTCACATCTTATAAAATGACATATAATTACGCTGCACTATGAATGCAAACAGTCAATCAGGTGTATTCTTCCCAGTATGCATTCACTTACAAAACAAGCTGAATGGGAAACACTAGGTTCCACCAGTGGGAAACAATGACGGACAAATCAGCTACGGCTACTGCTCTCATGAGGCTGATAGTATATCATCAGGAGAAGAAGCAACAAAAGAACACTTACTAATGTATAATTACAAAGCGTTAGAAGTAATATGAAAGAAAATCACAAGTTGCAATGACATGATCTAACAGAGAGACGTCATGTAGCCTGTTAATCAGGGAGACCACCTTAACAAGGTGAGCTGCAATATGAAACAGGTTACCACAAAGGGGGAACACAAATCATGCCAGGGAGAGGGATCAGCATTTATTCATTTACAAATATTTACTGTATGCCAAGTATGTGCCAGTTATTGCATTAAACATTAGGTATATAAAACAGTCCCTGATCATATTGTCAATATACTAGGGACAATGAACAAATAAAAAATAAAATAAACCTACTAGGGGAAATGAAGAAGAGGCAATGGGGAAGAAATCATTTCTTAGAAGTGGGGGAGAGGTTAAAAGAGAACAAGATGTTCTTAAAATAATAAGAGGATTTGCACTTTAAATTGGGTAGGACCATCTTTTGGAGAAAGGGTCATATAAGCCAAGACCTGAAGGATACAGAGAATACTATGAAGGACCCTGCAGGCAGAGAGTACACTCCAGCATGGAGGCCCAGAAGCATGAGGGAACTCTGTGTCAGAGGAACTGAAAGCAGGCCAGAATGGTGGAGAAAGTGCCAGAAGGTGGAGAGGGAACTAAGGACTAAAGCCTGGAGAGCCACGGTAAGAACTCTGAATCTGACTCTAAGAGCACCATGAAGGCAATGAAGGGTTTCAAGCATTAGAGGAACGTGACCTTATTTGTGTTTTAAAGATCATACTGAAGGGAGCATGACTGGGAGTACAGAGATGAGTTAGGAGGCTATTGTGATTGTCAGGCAAGAGAAAATGGGAGCATGGAAAAGGGTCAGTATGGTAGAGACGAAGAAAAGTGAATCAAATCAAGATGTACTGAGAGGAGAATTAAGACAATGGACCCTTGATTGCAGAAGGGTGAGGGAAAAGGAGTTATCAAGTTATCAGTCAGGTTTCTGGTTTGAGTGCCAGGATGGCTGGTGTCAGCAGTGAGGCTGAAAGGAAGGAGAACAAATGAGACTGAGAAAATAAAAGTTTTAGATAAGTTGTATTTTTAAAGTCTATGAGACATTGAAGTCAATTTCCATCCAAGTGGAAACATCAAACTGAGGTTCTAACAAAGTAGTGATCAGAGGGGGGGAATTGAATTAGAATATGAATGTGTAATTACATAGACGATATTTAAGGGCATGGAAACAGGCTCTCACCTAGGGAGGACATGAAGAAGAGACAAAGGTGCTCCCAATTTAGATACGAAACTGACCATGAGAATTCATACAAAATAGAATGCTAGTTGTAAGGGGCTGAGGGTAGAGGAGGATGGGTAGTTATCGTTTAATGATTACAGACTTCAGCTTGGTGAAGTTGAAATGTTCTGGAAATGGATGGCAGTGATGGTTGCACAACTATGTATATACTTAAAAATGGTTAAATGGTAAATTTTATGTTATGTGTTTGTTACTACAACAACAACAACAACAAAAAAAAAGACCTTGAGAAATTTCAACCTTTAGATGTTGGAGTGATCCTGAAAAAAATAAGACAGAATGAGCTTCCAGAATGGTGGCAGAAGATGATAAAGTCATGGAAGACAAATAACAAACTCAAGGCTGATCCCCATACAGGGGCGTTCCTCGAGGAAAAAAAAAAAAAAAGAACTGAAAGCTACTGAGAAATCAAGTCAGATGAAGACTTTAAGAATTCCTTGGATTCTTGAAACATCAAAATCATGGGTACCCTTGACACACTCATTTAAGTGGATGGGTAAGCACAGGAGTTGGAGTGAGTGAAGAAGGGGGTTTGAAGTAGAGTTGACAACAATCATGAGTTGACAACTCTTTCCAGAAGTTTTGATTCTAATAAGCAGCAGAAAAACAAGATAGTGGCTGGAGGCAATGTGAGGTCAAGGGAGGTACAGCAGTTGGAAATAGCCTATACCCCATGTCCACATTCTCTCAATTAAAACCCCCAATTTTTAGCTGGGCACATGGACACCTAAAATAAGTAATCTGCATTCCTTGAAGACAGGTGTGGCCAGGTAACTAAGTTCTGCCAGAGGAAATGTTAGATTCTAAGAGATCTCATCATCAACTGGCGAATGTCTTTTGTCCCTTCTTCCATCCTGCTAATTAGACTGTGGTGTCTCAAGTTCCAACTTGGATTATGTAGACAAGGGCCATATCCTAGGAGTGGGAAACTATACCAGTAGGAGCAACTTGGTTTACTGAGGCCTTTGGGGAGCACCACCACCACCAGACCTGCACAGTCCTGCTACACCATTCTTTCATGAGAAATAATCTTCCAACTTACTGAAACAACTGTTTTGCTTTGATTTTTCCATTTCTACAGACAATTCTAAGCCCAACTGACTCCAGCAGTTTTTGTCTGTCTTTAATACTGGAGACACTAGAACACAAAAGGAATGACCCAATCAGAGGCTGATCCAAGGCCGAGGGGGTAAGGCATAAAGTGAGAAGCACGAGAAACATGCAAACCCATTGTCCCTCATGGAAACCAGGAAAGGCACAGGAGTCAGCAAATCACGCAGAGCCTTGTAAATTAGAATAAGGATTTCACTTTTTTATCCTAAGAGCAATGAAAAACAACTAGTAACATGATCTAATGTATATTTTTTCAAAGATCATTGACAGTAGTTTGAAGAAAAGAATGAAGGGGGAGCCAAGAGAGGTGGCAAGATGACCAGTCAGGAGGATATTTCGGCAACCCAGGTAAAAGATGGCGATGGCTTCAAATACAGTGAATGTGGCACTGTGGCGAAGTCAGTTAATGTGAAGACGACAGTGCCAGCAGGTCTTTGTATCTGGTTATGTGTGAGAGATCAGAGCCAAGGAGCAGCCAAGGATGATACCCAAGGTTATGACTTGGAAAAATTGTGAATGGTGGTGGTGGCATTCACTGAAATAGAAACTTTTTGAGAAAATTCTCACCTTGAACATCCTAATTTTTTAAGTCCACGAGATAATCAAGTGGAACTACCCAGCAAGTAAAAGATTTGTTCTAAGCATCTTTATGTATAATACCAAAACCAGGCAACAGCCAGGAGTCCACAACAAGAGAACAGATAAACTATGGTGGGTTTCATACAATGTAATACAACTCATTAATAAAAAGGAATGCAGTCTTCTGCCCATTTTTTAATTGGGTTGTTTCTTTGGTGTTGAGTTGTATAAGTTTCTTATAAATTTTGGATATTAACCCTTTATTGGATGCCTCACTGGTGAATATTTTCTCTCATTCTATGTGATATCTTTTGCTTTGTTGATGGTTTCTTTTGCTGTAAAAAAAAAAAGAAAAGAAAAACTGTCCCATGGCACCTAATAAATTCTCCAAAGAGGACATACAGATGGCCAATAGACACACGAAAGATCAGTAATTATCAGAAAAACGCAAATCAAAACCACAATGAGATACCACCTCACCCCTGTCAGAAGGACTCTTATCAATAAATGGACGAACAACAAATGTTGGTGAGAATGTGGAGAAAAGGGAACCCTTTTGCACTGCTGGTGGGACTGCAAATTCGTCCAGCCACTATAGAAAACAGTATGGAGATTCCTCAAAAAATTAAAAATGGAACTACTTTATGATTCAGCACTTCAAAAAAATTCAAAACACTAATTCAAAAACATATATACACACCTATGTTTATTGTAGCAATAGTCACAATAGCCAAGGTATGGAAACAACCTAAATGCCCATCAATAAATGATTGGATAAAATGGATAAAGTAAATAAATAAATAGATACTAAAGCATTTACAACCAATTTAGTCACAGAGAAAACTAGTATTTTAATGCCATTTGAAATTATTATCAGGAGTCCAAAATATGTACTTTGCAGAAAAGGAGTTCAACAGGAATATTTTAACACATTTTAAGCAATATAAACATGATAATTCAGGAAAAATAAAGAGATGGGGGAAAAGTTTCCGCTAATACAGAATATATAATGGTCATCCTCAATAATGTAACATTTTAAGAATACTGTTTTCTTATTTTCTTACTCTTTAGGACCAGTTAGTTAATAAGTAGATAACTATCACTAGCATACCAAAGTCACATTATGTTACTTATTAAATGTATTTTTAAATATTTCCCAAGGGATACTGTTTATAACCTTAATTGCCACAATCAAACATATTTTTTTACTTAAAGAAAAACCCCTAGGTCTTTCTTTGCAAAAATTAGAAACTATAAAAATATTAAAGGCTTAGTTAAATTTTACTATTTATCTTCAAAACAAAGTCAAATTGTTTTTCTCTTCTCTCTCTTCTGCAAAGGGGTTAACTGGGGTGATTCAATCAAGGAAGCATTCCAGGAACCTGACTCCTGCTGAGGAGTCAGGCAGAACTCAGGAGAATCCTGAGGGGAACGGATGGCACGTAGGAGCCAGGACGTAACTTCCGAAAGGCATCGGGAACCAGCAGGTCTGGTCCAAAAGCGCGCCAGGGTTAAGAACAAGGCGATTGCCTCGGTTGTGAGGCTGGGATTTGGAGGGGCAAGAGAAACTCCAGACTGAGGTCTGCAGGTGGGTACCTGCCAAGATGTTTTAGGGTACAATGACTGTGGTGACGGAGATGGCCATGAAGACCAGGGTGTCCACTGCTTGGCTGCACTGCACCCACAACTGGGACTCAGTCCCTCATCAGGAACAGAACTATGGTGCAGCCCAGCAGCAGCAGCATCTTGAATTGGGCATGATTCCCACGGGCAGGTAAGAGTTGAGGGCGTCAACGGCAAACAAGAAGCCACTGGATGCCAGAAGGTTTATCACATACAGGCTGGGCCTGGGCCTGATGGCCACCTGCTTATATGAAAGAACTGAAGATTGTTCATCCAGGGGGAAACAGAAGATGGCCAGACTACAGATGCTGACCACCCGCACTGGCTAATCTCATCTGCCGTGTCCATCCCCATAGGTGCCTCAGCCACATCCATAAACTCCCTGAGGAAAATACCTGGAAGCTACAGATTCCAATTACCACACTGAGCCCCCCGGTAACCCCATATTCCTCTGGGTTCCACCTGATGAGCAGACTGTACCAAATCATGTTTAGCCACAGGGACAATGTCACCAGTTGCAGCTGTGCATTCACTAGGATGCAACTAGGATGGCAAATGAGGTGAAGGAAAGGGTGACCTGAGTGGGGACACTGTAGCTGATGACTGGACAGAAGTCTTTCTGTCAAATACTGTTTGACAACAGGATCTACCCCACGTTGGTCAAAGCCTGAGTGACTGATAGTGAAAATGGCTCCTTGTCCTTGAAGCAGCAGAGAGAAAATGAGGCAGAGAAGGAATCCTTGCCTGTGGAGCCAACCTCTTTCCATCTTTCCCTCCTTGGCTCTTCCCTGAAGACAGTGAGGAATGTTGACAGACCACAGATTGCACCTCAAACCTTAGCTCAAATTATTTTTAATTAAAACTGTATTTTCAAAACTGACTACAAATTAAAATCATTACTATCAACACTCATTCATCTCTCAACCAATGCTTAAAGAGACTTTATTATGTGGCAATCACTACTTGTAGACACTATCTAAGAAAAATGTTTTCATTTAGTAGCACAAGTATTATAATTACATATTCATAGACACTGTTTGGAAAACGGTATGTTATTACTATCATTTTCAGCAGATCAAGTTTTAAACATATAGCCTGGTGAATATTCTCAGACAAGTAGCTTTCCTTACTGTGCATGCTATCAGCTTGGACTTTTACTGTACAAAACTTTTTACAATCCTTTTAAACTCCAAAACAAAGAAAGGTTTATTTTCCCCTCAAGTAAACATCTGGACACTGTCTCTTCTTAGAGCCCCACTGTTAAAGTAAAGAAAAAAGAAATAGCTAAGTAAGCCCAAGACTGGTCCCAAGTCCTTAAGTTTCTAAATTCTTCAGTCTAATCAAGGAAGAGGTTGAACCAGTACACCTTCCAGTTTTAGAGAGGGAAGAAATATTCTGGTTTAGAAGTTGCTGGATTCTTGTTAGCACAATGTAACTGGCCTGGAGCAAAGTGCTTTCAATAAATGTGGTAAACAAACACCAGAACTCAATGTCATCAATAAAACTGAGTTTTCCCATATAAGAGAATGTCAAGTTACACACTTCATCCATTTAAACTGATGCAATCCTTGGACCGTGTGTTCAGTAAAAGGGCAAATGAAGTCGTGTAAAGCTCAAATGTGACTATTGGGATACAGGCTGTCATGCCAAAACCAAATTTAAGGTTTTTTTCAACCAGGGTCAGACCTAAAGGTGAGATTCAGAATGCTGTGAATTCATCTAGAAACAAACTGAGTGGAAAGTGTAAGTTTTAAGCTTTATTGATATCTTCCCTTTCTTTTATAAGGTCACTTAGTGAGGATCAAAAGCACATATGACAGGAATTCACAAAAGGGTGGGCAAGAAAAAGTCTTGAAAACTTCTTTTTGAATAAAATGATATACCTGACCAAAGGTGACAATGCACTGACTGACATCAAAGAATCTACAGATGATGTAAAACTTGCATTTCTTTTTCAAGCTGAAATAATTCAAGGAATCTTCCAAAAGAATTTTTTACTTCCAGCCTGCACCCTGTACATTTTGTTAAAAAGTGAAATACCATAAATACTTAATTCTGTGTTTATTGCCAATTTATTATGTTCACCAGAAAAATGTAATTTACAGTAAGCTGAGACAAAGGAAGTAATTATGGAGCACATGGCATACATCGGCACTGCAGAAACACGTACACATGATCTCCACCTCCACTGCACAGTCTTACGCTAGTAAAGCACGTGTGATCCCCCTCTGACACTTGGAAAGGAAGGTTGGCAAGATTCAAGAA
The DNA here is from genome assembly GCA_004026885.1 of Lyroderma lyra. NCBI lineage: Eukaryota > Metazoa > Chordata > Mammalia > Chiroptera > Megadermatidae > Lyroderma > Lyroderma lyra. The sequence goes on from PVJL010000272.1 coordinate 102,709, forward strand.
CTACCTCAGGATCATGTCCCTATGAGTCAGAAGCCTCCTTTGGTCCTGGCTTTGCCATTAACTGGCTGGCTGTTCTGATAAATGTAAGTCACTTCTCTGACACTCCGTTTCCTCATACACAAAAATAAAAAAGCTCAATTACACATTTACCTATATTAAAAGGTGAATTTGATATTTTAAGGACTGATGATGGATGGGCAGGATTATTTCTTCCCCTCCATCTCTAACCTGCCTTCTTTGTTTTTATCTGATTTCACTGTTTTTTTTTTTATTCATCTCATGAGAAGGTATGGAAAGCTGCCATACACACCCCCAAAAAAGTGTATTTAGTTTTGTTTTGATACTTGATAACACATCTGATTTTAAAGGAAAATAAATCTTGGACAGGTTAAAACTACTTCCTACTATCAGAGTATTAGAGAATTCCACTTTATATTATAACTGTTTCATGATTACTGTGAACATATGAAAACTGACTTCATAAAATTCCCTCAAATGACTTACATCTTCACACAAAAAAAATCATTATTGTACTCTCATAATAGCAAGTTTGGTAAAGAGACATCATTAATAACTAATGAGAAGTTGTATATGTAAACTATATTTAAATGTCATTCTAAGTTAGCTTCTAAATATCTGGAAGGCCTAGGAGAATAAGCCAATAGTTTCTTCTGTATCGTGTTTATAATCCACAGAGATACAATACTCACAGCAATTAATCAGAAAATAAAATTCTGGTTTTGTAGGAAATAATCCATGCCTTTCTGGAAACTGGCAAACTTCAATGAATTGAAATTTTTTTTCCATGTGGCCTAAGTGCAAACCTCTCTTATCTAATTCATTAATGAAATGTCAGAATAAGCCATCACTTCCAATATACAGAGCGTGCCAAAAAAATGTATATACCTTTCAAGAAAGGAAAAAATTGTAATACTCAATATGTAATAACAACAAAAGATGAAAACAAGTCACCTTTGACTTCTGCAATTACAAGAGGTACTCACAGTGGGTAAGTTTCAGCATCCAGAAACTTCTGATTATGGTGAGCATGCTGACCAACGTGTCCACTTGTAATGCTGCACATGCCATTTCAGTTTCTTCCTGAAGTACCACCAGTGTAGCTGGTTTCTATGGTACACCACATCCTTTAAGGTCCCCCACAGGTAGAAGTCAAGGGTTGTTAACACAATAACATGGGGGAAACTCAAACAATGTTCTTAAATTTCAAATACCACTCCAAAATGGTCTTGTGCTCCTTGAACGACAACCATTCTTTGGCCATTTTCTTTGACTGTCCTGTCTGTATCATGGTGACACTACCATTCATTTAATACCATATTTTGAGCTAACATCATACTATACATTGCTACTGTAATTCAATTCAACTTCAAAAAGTAATACATAGATAACATCTCTTAAAATGTGTATACATTTTTTGGCACCCCTGGTATTTTTCAAAGGAGTTTATATATTAAATAGACATGATAGGTTCAATAAAAACAAATGGCTGAGATATTTTTACTACCTTACTTAAAACTCCTTACAGTAGAATATTTAAGGGAAAAACAATTGTATACTGAATAATTCTTCAGGTTTTAAAGAGAAGAGTTCGATACTAACATTTGAATGTCTACTATGTGACATGCCAATGGGAGGTTTCATGTAAATTTCTTTGTTTACTTATTTAGCATGTAAGATAGGCATCATTATCCCATAAAGAATGCGACTCAAAAGCTACGTAATTTGCCCAAGGTCACACAGCTAATAAATGCTTAATGACATATTTCCAGATATATTTGAATGTATACTTGAACGATAAGTTAAGCTCTGTAAACTACCTCCTATCTTTTCTGGGCTTGGCCAGGGATGCAACTAAAAAGTCACATTCAGCAGCATCCTATTAGAATTCTAGTTTTAGCTGAAGAAAAGAAAAACATGATTATGATATAACTATTAATGCTACAGCAGAAGTATGAGACGGTAAGTTAGAGAAAGCACTTCCAGCAATAAAGTAAACTAGATACTCAAATAAAGGCATTCAATTAGAAAACAATTTAAAATGCTCAGTAAGCTCAATCAATGCATTTTAGAAAGAGAGGAAATTCCTTAGAGATCAGAAATAAGAAGGAAATAAAGAGGCATGTAAGGTTGGAGTCAACATCTGCCAGGGAAATGTCTGTATCATCTGGTGGCCCACAACCTGAATTTGTAACAAGTCATGTTCAGAAACTAGAAAATAAACTTCACATCAGAAACAGTCACATAAAGCTGCAGAGGTTGAAATAAAATAAAAAACTTCCCCTCAGTGACCCACAGCAGACATGAGTGCCTGGCTTTCCCTGGGTAGAACTAGGGAAAAGAAAAATTCTCCCCCTGAGAATTGCTAAACACAAGTCTATAGTCATACACACTTGATGACTGAATTCACAAAGAAAACTAGTTAGTTTAAATTAGTCCTAGGCCAAGTTGTGCTTCCAGGCCAATAAAGACACAAATAAGATCTGGAGCAATGCAATTTCAATGCAGTTTTTATACAAGTCTCATGGATAAAATTCCAATGAAAACAATAAAAAACACAATCACTAAAGTATGAAGGGAAAAGCCATGAGTAGACAGAGTCAGTAGAAATAGTAAGCTACAGATAAAGACCACCCAAATAACGCAGTATTATATTAACATGAGATACAAGGGCTATCCAGAAAGTATCCAGCCATGTAACATGAAAGATGGAGGCATTTATGGCTGTTTTTTTTTCCCAACAGCCCTTGTAGAATATTTATGCTTAAAGATATAAAAGAACTTATCAAATATATGTTGAGGGAACAAGACATTTTCAAAATTTATCATGCAAATTTCAAAAATAATTCATTATGAGCAGGGCAGGAACATTGAGAAAGCCCCTTTCCTCCGGGTCAGGCACACAGAGCCTGCTGAAACTGTGGCTGGCAGAGAAGGGAGAATACCAACCCATCGTCTGCCCACCATGAACTTTGCACCGAATAACAAGCAGCAGTAGTCTACCGCTGGGTAAGAAGCAAGAACACAAGAGAGCCCTAGGGCGCAGGTACACAGCACTGACTGAAAACTGAAGGCAGATCAGAAACACAGAGAAATGCTCAAGATAGCAGTCCCATCACTGGACCAACTGGAAGTCTCTGCTGTACTTATATTGACACAGCAATAACAAAATTCAAATCCACTTCAACTACTGACAATACTAACACAACACCTACATTTAGGGCCTGAAGAAAAAAGGGAAATGACTATTTGTGAGTATTAATTTTATTTACCTCACTCCCCATTATTAAACACATAATACCTGACACTCAATTAAAAATTACTAGACCGAAAAATAAAAAATAAGCTACCGCTAACAATTGACACAGTCAACAGAACCAGTCCAAGCTGGCCCAGAGACGATAAACAGCAGACAGGACATTTAAAATAGCTGTAAATATGACAAAGATCCAACTGAAAAAATGATCAACATGTGTGTTGAGGGGAGGAATATAAAGAGAGTCAAATACAAATACATGAAATGAGGAACAAACCCACAGATTTAGAAAAAATATTTCCAAAATATACATTCAATAAAGAACTCTTACTATTCAATTCGACAGTCGAACAAAAAATTAGCAAAATCTTCAACAGACTTATCACAGGAAGTCCTATGAATGGCCCACAGACACATCGACAACTGCTCAACAACAACAATCATCAGAAAAAAATATAAACAAATCCACAATGAGAAATTACTACAAATTCACTAGAAAGGTGAACGTTAAAAAGGACAACATCAAATGCTGGAAAAAAATGTGAAACAAGTACAATTCTCACACATTGCTGGTGGGAATCCAAAACTGTATAGCCGTTTTCAAAAACAATTCGGCAATATCTGATAAACTGAAACACGCACTTACCTTATGGAACCCCAAGGCGCTTAGCCAAGAGAAATGAAAATACGTATTCGAGGGCTGTCTGGGAAGTATCCAGCCATGTAAGGTAAAAAATAGAGGCATTTATGGCTGGATTTTTTTCCAGACAGCCCTCCTATGTCTACACACAGACATGTGGATTTTATAGCACCTCCATAGATAATAGCCGTAAAGTGTAAAGAACTCAAATGCCCACCAACTAGCAAATATACAACAGAAAAAGTAGTATATCTATACAACAGATTACTACTCAACCAAAACAATAAACTACTGATACACTCAAATACCTAAAGTAATCTTGAAAGATTTATTCTAAGTAATAGAAGACAAAGACTAAATACAGTATGATTCTACTTAAATAACATTCTGAAAAAGGCAAAACCGTAGGGAGACAAACCTATCAGCAGTTGTCAGGTTCCACAAGTTGGGATAAAAGAAACTGTTCTTTTAAATAAAACTTACCAATTGATTTCTCAAAACCAACTACAAATAAAAATACCTTTATTTATTCAACAAATACTGACTGGGTATCTACAATGTAGCAGGCATTAGTCTAGATACTGCACACACACAAGTTTCTTTTAACTGAACAGTTTGAATTTTCAGAAATGTAACTGATGAGAAAAACTCACTTAATAGAAATGTTTCACATGCTGACCGAACGTTATCAGTGAGACCTCGATTGCTTTTCCATCTTCTCAGCAGACCGTTACGAATTCCCCTCTCATTGCTCATGACAGTTTATTATCTATTTCAGGGTGAGCCGTGTGAAACTGCCGTGTCATCAGCAGAACAGGCCTTTCCTACGTCTCCACAGCCAAGAACTCACAAAGCTGTGAAGACAGTCAGGGGTTATTCGCACCTTCTCGTTGTAATGCAAAGTAATGATGAATTTCTAGTCAAAACACCTGATATTTTTGGTAAATTTTTTTACTTTTCAAGAACTTTTCCAACATCTGAAGTAAGGAGTGAATGTGTTATTTATTCATCTTATAAATAGTAATGATTGCTATGGGGACTTCTGGCTTCCTAGTTCCAATGTGATAGCTAAAGGACAACACAATTTTCCTCATTTTTAGTTGAAAGTCTTATTTAACTTCCTTATCATTAGGGAAAAACGTATGAAAATCCTTCTTAAAAGATTTATTTTGTTCAGCCCTTTCAAAATGCCTATAAAAAAATTAACTTTCCAGAATCCTCTCCAGCACAAGAAAAGGAACATCCTCTTGTATCCTTTTGTTGCAGAAGCTCTTTTAGGTAGTATATAAATCATTAAGATAATTTGAGAAAAAATTATAAATTTTGTGCTTTGACACTATCCGAATACTTTCATAAGCCATTGGGATGTTTCTAGATGCTAATAGACTATATCCATGAACTGTGCCGATGGTATTTTGGCCCAGAGGTACTACTAATCCCTAGTCACTGAAGGTGTCTTCAGGTACACCACAGGACAGGTGTCACTCAACACATACACACACTAAGACAACGGAGCTCCATGCCCATGTGTGTCTCAAAAAGGACCTCGTTGTACAGAAAACACAATGGACAGAAATTTAGAACATAAAAGGTGAAGCTTTTCATCTCCATTTATAATTTTTTAGAATTCCCAAATACAAAAGTTCTCAAAAAGTACAGATCTCTATTTTTGCCATTTTTCCTTCAAACTACATAGAATTTCTATGCTTTTCCCTTCTTGACTTCATCTTTTAAAACTATATCAAATCTTAAAGTATGGAATTTAACCTTGAGTCATATGAGTAACGCTACAAAGACTCCTATTTTAAAATCAAATTGTATCAGATTTAAAATCAGTATAAAACTTGTAATAATAAGTTCTACTTATTATAATACTTATTCCAATGTTTTAAGTAAGTGAAATCATACTTAAGGTACCCCTTTACCTTCCAACTGACTTCAGCTATTTTCCACTATGTAAGAGATTATCTAAGGTAAACTGGTACCATATAACAAACTCTGCAGAATGAACTTGTGCCAACAAGTAAGCAAAACCTTACACAGCATACACAGGTAACTGTACACCTTGATTTTAATTGCTGAAACCTAAACATTGTTGATAATAGCAACCAACTTAACAATCTTCAGAAAATGAAAAACAGATGAAAAGTCTTAGATCATCACAAATCACAAAGCAATGGAATTTAACCTTAGATTGCTCTAGGATTTTTCTGACTATAATTGGGTTTAGGGCTTTGATTTTTATAACCCAAGCTAGTGACTCCCAAACACTTCTCCCTTCAGATTTCCTAAAGTGGGTGGTGAGGTTAAGCTAGAGGATGCGTGATCTCTTTCAAATGCCACTTCTGAACTCCACGGAAAAGGGACACAGCACTGTCTTGATAGCTATGCTTTCTGAATTGGGTGGAGAAGCAGGCAGAGGCTTGAGGAACTTCAGAAACTGAAAGAAAAATGCAAGCTCAGTATGTGAGAACTGTTAAAATCACAAATTTGAAGAAAAGAACCTCCCCCTTACACAACCTGACAGTACCAGGCTGCTACCAGTTTACCAGGACATGCCATGTCCTACTACCACCAAGAAAATGAAAACCAGAACAAAACCTACCTATTACTATCCCACTGCAGTCTCAAAATGTGTAAGAATTCATCTCTATTCCATATATGGGAGAAATGAACAAATTATAAAAAGAAGCTGATAACAAAGATATATTCTTCTTAAATCTCAATGGCATCATGAGGAAAGAATGTGTGGTTTGAAATATTTAATAAGACATTAACATGTATGCAGCCTGTTACGTAAATTGGTTTTTAACCATGGCAGCACATAGAATCATCGTAGGGACCTTCTGTCCTTCCCTTCTCCTCCCTCCTGGCATGAAGACACTGCAGTCCAAGAAAGTGGGGACATGACAGGGAGCGGAGCCATGCAGAGGCGTCAGCCACCAAGGAAAGGGATCCTAGTAGGAGAGCACAAGGGTGTCAGAGGAAAGAGGATTCCTGAATGGTCGGCATATTGGTTATACTGAGCAAAATTAATGAATTAATTAATTGGGCATAAAATTCATATACTGAGGATAATGAAAACCGGCTTTGTCAATTTCTGAGAAGAAAGTCTAGAAAGAGTACTGTAATACTGGGTTAGATGTTGAACTATCAAAATAAATTCGCTTTTCTGAAGTTATCAGATGCAGATATAGAAACAGTAGCTATCAATGTAGGTGTGTGCATGTATGTTTAAACATCTGCAGTTTCTGGTTCTGTCTGCTGAGAGGGCCCAGAAGCGATGACACTGCTGAGACCCACATTGTGATTCTAGTGACCATCTTCGACTCAAAAAAACAAGGGTCAGTGTTGGGGCAGGGAAAGTACAAGATAAGCCTAGGACATGTTGTTATGCCAGAAAGTAGGAAAATGCTCAGTGAATGATGGGAACATGTCAAAAGAACACAGGAGTCAACTTAAAAGGGCACAAATCTGGAACAATTTGAGAATCAAAATAAATAATAAGATTATCAGATTACAGTCCATTTAATAAAATGAGAATCCATAAATTCATACTGGTATAAGTAAATGAATAAATAAACTAATCAGAAAGAAAAGAAAGGCAGACATTTGATGAAAAAGGTATTGGTGTACTATGGGACCATCACACAAAATACTAGTTAAATACAAAGGGAATAATGGTGACTTCATAGGGAGAAAGTCAACATTCACCAACTTGACCAGGTGATCAGAGTTAACATCACCAGTGGTGGCACAGATTGACACAGCATGTTTCTTGATGTGACAGACTTTAAAAGCATGGCATTATTCCTGCCAAGAATACATGGCCTGAATCTGATCAGGAAACAACACTGCATGGTCCCAGTTGGACATCCTATAAAAAGAAAGACCTGTCAAGGACATGAGAAACAGGGAGAAGACTAAACAATGGGTTTCACTCTGCAGAAGGCTAATGAGCATGACAGCAAAATTGAGCATATGATCCAGAAAGGGAAAGAGATGTTGTTGGACACGTGGTAGGATATGAATGGGGTGTGTGAACTGTGTGGTGCTTTTCTATAACATTTACTTCCTGGCTGCTAAGGGGCAATCTTTCCATGCCTTTCCATCCTCTCTCTTTCCTTCGTCTTACCCTCCAGCATGGAGATGCCGACATCCAAGGAAGTGGGGCAGGAAAGGAGACAGGGTGCCCGGCTAACAGCCAGGAGGCAGGGAGGGTGGTGAAGAAGCATGCTGGTGAAAGGAGACGGAGGCTGTAGAGTGGTAAATGAAATCTAGACAAGGGCTATCAGAACAAAATCCAGATCCAGCCATAAATGCCTCCATTTTTCATAGTATATGGCTGGATGCTTTCCGGACAGCCCCTGTATTTATGTAGGAGAGCATCCTTCTTTTGGGGGAGGTATAACCTGCAATATGTATGTAGGGATGATGGAGTGTCACTTCATAAAAAGACCTCAAAGACAGATTAATAGAAAGACAGAAAATTCAGTAAAATGTTTGGGTGATAGTAGTGCAAGAGTTCTTTTACAACATTTTTGGAGGTCCAAAATTATTTTTAAATAAAACTTACTTATTAATAAGGAATCACTGAAGAGCTTGCTAAAAATCCCAACAGGAGGTGCCCCCTTTGACCAATTAAATCTCTGGGGGGCAAGAATCAGGAACCAGTATTTAATGCTCCTAGGAGAATATGCTGGCTTTGCATTCTATAATACTAGGTAGTAGCTCAATAAATGGCTGTTCCAGCTGCTGAAGCTATTATAGTTACATTAATCTAACATCTGTATGCAGAACATAACTCTTTATGTTGACATTATTTTACTAAGACAATCTGGAATAACTGTGACCTATCTTGAGTTGCAAAGATCTACCACGAGTGATGAGACTGATACTGTTAGCAGAGACAGCACTAAAAAGATAAGTAAAAGATCAATATTGACAGGAATTCAAGTCTTTAACTCTCAAGTGCTTATTAGTATCACAAAGCAATTACTAAACTGATCTCAGATAAGAGTATAAATTATTACAAAGATTATTTGCCCACAGAATCCTCAGAAATTACAAATAAATATCAATTTAAATAGGAGACAAAAAGAGCAGAGGTAACTGACTATGCCAATGAAGTTTTTATGTCGCCCTTTAAAACTTAAATTGTAAATTTTTACTAAAAAAGAGAACTCATATAAAACAAAGACCTATTAAAATTGTCTATGTTCAGAGAATATTCTCATCTTTGTTCAAGATCTTACATATCTTAGTTTTCCCCCTCCTTCTCTAGTTTTACAAATGGCTAAAAATTCACTTCTGTAACAATAAGTAGTCGTAAACAGCTGAATGTTTTTCCAGTGAGGGATGGGTTCAATAACTTACGCTGGATCTATACAACGTAATAACATGTAATATGCAGCAGGAAGAACAAAATGAGCACAATCTTCAAATATTCAACTGGAATTAGTTCCCAGATATATTGCAAAACTGGGAATGCTAACTGCATGCTGGAAAGAAAAGAGACTAAAGATCTTTTAACTTTCTATGTACACATTTGTACAGTTTGAATCCTAAATCCTGTAAACGTGTTAACTAAGCAAAAATTTAAATTAACATATACATAAAACAATTTACATTCAAAAACTCTTCCTCCACTGAGGTAACTTCAGTGGTTCCAGACTATTCCCGTTCTTCTCCAAAACCAATGTGCACATTAAGTGGATGGCACTTACATCACACGACCGTTCATTCATTCCGTGATACTGAGCTCCTACGACGACACAAACACTACCACAGGGCACATTCCTTTGGAGCATACAATAAAAGCAAAAAGTAATTCCTGCCTTTATTGGATATAGCACATCTCTTAGCATACACTGAAGTGTTGCACGCACACGAAAACACCAACGTCGTGTCTATGGAGCACAAGACAACATTTTGAAGAATCACTTCTTGCTCCTGTGATCAGGGAAGACTTCACCAAAAAAAAAAAAAAAAAAAGAGATGACGTTTGTCTTTTCAAGAATAATGCATCAGCAGGCAAAACTAGAAATGAAGGCAACCATTCGGATGGAGGGAACGGCATGCCTAAGTTGCATCTGGAGAGCAGCTAGCAGCCCACCCGGCAACAGCACGTGGCAACTACAGAGAAGCTGAGATAGAAGCTGGAAAAGGGGGCCCGTGTAGAGAACAGAGGCACAGAATGAGGCAAACCCCAGGTCCAGGTGAGTGCCTGGCTCCTAACAGATACTCGACCAAGTTCTGACACTGTAGGTCACGATGGAGGCATTGTCAGGGTTCCAAAGCATCCGTATGCACACGTGCAGTGCACCATCAGCAATACACACACTGAAGGTCGGAGGCAGCCCTGGCAATTTCTTCACGTCTGCCAAATGGAAACTTGATTGTGGAAACGTGAAGAAATGGACAGAGCTGCATTCTAAGCTCAAGGAACTTAGGAAATATTATAAAAATTCTGCAAGATCAAACTCATTAGAAGCTCTACAATTTTAAACAATTACATTTTCCTACTGAGGTCAACATCTGTAACAGGTCAACAGAAACTTGCCGGAGCACAGCAGGAACAACGCTATTACACCTGGCAAAGGATACACGGTGTCCTGATTCCCAGAGACCTGTGGATTGAACAGATGACAAATGAAGGCTCGCCTTCAGCGGTTCTCCACACTGGGCTATTTTGAGTTCAAACTTTGCATACTTTGAGGAAATGCTGAACTACGATTTCACAGAAATAAAGCCCCTCTTCAGAAGAGAAGTTTGGTGCTCACGAAAGGGGATTTAAATTTCTGCTGCTGCCTTTGGTGTGCACAATCTTAGTGTGGGTGTGATCTATTAAGCATTTGTCCCACAAGTGGGGCTCAGTTTCAAAAAGAACTGAAAATGAACCAGACCCATTAAGATGATGCAATATCTCTGGAATTTTGGAGACAACTCCATGAATCCCAAACTATTTCTGGCTACTTGGCCAAACTCAGGGCAGTGTTTGCATCTGCCCGTCTCAGTGAAAATGAATTTCCTTTTGTGAAATATGACAGCAACCATCAGCAGGACAAACCGGCAAAATTCATTCCCCTTGACTAAATGTATTCCACATTTTAGAGAATAACTAGCCTTTTAACCACAGTAATTGCATTCACCTTATTAAAAGTAATCAGTGATTACTTGCAAGGCAAGAACTATGCACTCTTGTGTGACAAGTCTATTAATCTGTTTTTCTGTGTGTCTCATATCAGTGGTTAAAATCTTTATTGGCATGGCCAAAATGTTCTAGTCTGTGTAATAGGCTATCAAGGAAATCTATTCAGCCTCCACGTGTACAAATTTCAAATTATGAAGCTTTTCATGAATAGCAAACACTCATTTGAGGAAAGGAAGAAAATGACTAACACTTACTAAGCTCCAACTATGTGCTAGGCACAACGCTTGCTTTCTTCTACTACACATAGCAAATATGTTTAAGAGGACTGGGATAAAAAATAAGTAAAAAACAAGCTACATCCTATAGCCAGACAATATCAATATTAAACATCCTCCCCAAAATCATGAAACAAACGTGTTTCACAAGGCAGCAAATAAACTTTAAAATGTCCCTTCCAACTTTAAAATGTTATCTCTAACATTAAAAAAATAATACTTTCACAGTAAGGTAATAAGACATTGCATAATTGACCATTTTAAATGAATAATGCTGTAAAATTCCAAGTCAAAACAGTAAGCACGTATTGAATACCTATGAGGGACATACTAACCTCAACAAGAATATGGCTATGGGTACATCACTACTATAATCACAGAAGCCTGCAGGTGTGTGCACACACAATTTTTTTATTTGATTTATTACCAATTATTATACATTCAAGTTTATGAGAAAAACACCTGAATATTGGGCCTGGAGTCCCAGCTATTATGTCAGGAGATAGTAAAAAGGGTCTGTGCATTAATATATTAATTCAGCTGCCACTAAAGGCACAAAAGTCAGAAATTCCAAATTTCTACTTATTCAAATAGGGAAGGTAAAGTCTCTTTTCCAGGTTTTATTTTAACTGAAACTGAGAAATCACAGAATTTAGAGTTGGCAGAATTGTTGTGCTCATTTAGTTTAGTTCCTTCATTTTACAGATGAGATGACCAATTTAAAAAAGGGGAAATGACTTCTCAAAGTAACACAATTAATAGATGGCTTGGTTCTGAGTATCAATGCCCCTCACTCCATCTTTCTCTTCTGAACTGTTAAGTATGAATTGTAAAGAGGTTCTCTATCCTATTGCATTACTGAATTTGGATTGGCCCTCTAGGTGGTTTCTTAAAATTTAGCACCAGTTAAACTCTATTGAGTACCTAATATGAACTTTCAATCATTTTAATGTTGTTATATCAAAAAACAAACAAAACTCACTTTTATCTCAGTCATTCCTACCCTAGAACAAGATCTCAAGTTTTGTGGAAACGCTGTGATCACGTTTTTCCACTATAAATTTAGGGCCCTAATTTATTTTCATCCAAAACCACTATTTAAGGCAGTAGATAAGAAAGGCTAAAATACTAAAACCCAACAGCATGGGTGTGTGTATCTCACCATGAGGACTGCAAGTGCCGTAAAAGGCACATACGAAACAAAAGCAGCAAATGAAGACTCCAGAGAACCCCGGAAGGGAAATTAGGACAGGAGAATAATAAAGCCAAAGGGTGGATGAGAACACAGCATTTCACACCACAGGCCTTACAAGGTCACTATCTTGGGTTACCAATTTGATCCCTGCCACCCTCCAAGAAAGAAAGAAACAATCTCTATACAGGATTCACACTGTCCATAAACTAAAAAATGAGCCAGTTTTACAGGTCAAAAGCACGGAGGTTGCTGGTGGTGAGATCTGCAAGCAATTTGTGCAGTGCTTCCTCGTGGAGTCTCGTCTGTGGGGTGGTGGGTGCCCTCCACAACCCCCGCGTGCACTGGGTCTTTTTGGCTCACAGTCTCACAACACGGGCTGATGGCCTCATGCCAAACAAGGGAGAGACACACAACCCATCTCGCAGGCCACCGAAGCACATGCAAGGAAGGCCAAAATCTCCCTTGGAGAAGAGGCTGGCTTCCCTCCAACTGCCAGACAACTGGGTGATTAAGGTCACAAAGTGTAGAGCCTGGTCAGAATCATTTTAGCCTGGAAAGTGTTCAAGGAAGCCATTCCTCATCGCCTACAGAAGTAATTTGTAAGTTGGGGGTGGGGTGAAGAGCGAGCCCAGTCATGTTTTTGGTCTCTACAAAACATAATTCAACAAACTCTAACAGAAGTTTTGCCATTAACATTTGTACTTCTGTAAACTTCTAACTGCAGTTGGTTCCATTTTTTCCCGCTGGGACATCTGTTCATCTTGACTTACTTATTTTTAACAAAGGGAGTGCCAGGTTGACTTTAAAAGCTTATGAAAGGCTGCATTTTATTGAAAAAAAATTGCAAACCAAGAAGGAATAAAAGAATATGATGTGCTTTAAGTAATAAATGCAGCAATAAATAAGTCTGAAGTAACAGAATAAACCATTTCAATAAAAGCGGCTCTGGCTACTAATGCCACATAGCTGGAGATCTGACATCAGAACCCCAAGAGCTGCACTCCAGCCGTCAGTAAGAAGAGCATGGCCCATGTTCCACGGACACCATAGGCACGACCCATGGAGGACAGGGTCATCTTAGCTGAATTCCAAGCTCTCCATGTCATCCAAACAGTCAAAGGCTCACATAACTAGCTCACAAAGGAATCAGTATTCAGGGGCTGGGGGGCAGCAACATGAAACTCATCATGCTCTCTGGAATTCCTCTTCCCCATCTCCTGTCATGAAGGTAAGAGACCAAAATTTTCTGGTCACTTCCAGGACAAGAAACTCAGTCCAGGGTGGTGGAACATCATCTCTCAGAAACAATTCCAAGTTAACCCCATTCTCCAGGACCAGCTAGATTCACAGCTCAGGAAACTCTGGGTGGCGCAGGAGAAGGGAGAGAAGAAAGAGGGACAGACACAGAAGACATACTGGGAATGGGGTGCTGTTCCTGCTTCCCTGCAAACCATTTCTGAGCTCCAGAGTGTTTATTTAATAGGTAATAACTAGCATTTTTAATGAAACAGGAATAAAAATTAGAAATAAAACAGAAAAAGATCAGGTTCTATTACACAGAAGTGTTATTTCATTGAACATTTTTTTCACTTGTTTATTTTTATGTAGGTGTTTACTTAGAATGTAAAATGTATTTCTTACTAGTAATTGGAGTGGGGGAAAAAACCTGAAAGTCACTTCTTTCTATCTCGGATGATGCAACAATACAATAGGGTGGTTAGAGGATGGTCTTAGGAGCCAGACCACCTAGATCCATTCCAGGTACTAAACCTCTCTGTGCCTCACACAAGAGAGATTTTCCTCTACATGGAAAATGAGCATGATAATAGAACCTGTATCATGGGGTTGTGGGGAAGATTAGAAGAGTTAACACATGGAAAGCCTGCAGAATATGCCGATCGAGATGAGCTACTTAGGGGAAGAGGGGATGGAAGCAAAACCAAATGCCTCCTTCCATATCTGGGTGCCACGCAGCAATGCTTTCTCTCTGCTGCTTCCTGGTGCTTCTCTGCCTGACACTAAATGGCCTCTGACATCCTCTACAGGGAAGGTCTGCAGCTGTGGTGCTCTTGTGAGAAGTCTGCATGAGGTTTGGAGAGGTGTCTATGAGGGTTCCCACTGCACATTTCCCTCACGTGAGATAAACAGACATCCTCCACGTCTCCATGCTCCCTGACACCAGCAGATACCTAACCGTCTCTAGACACTGGGCTCAGCTCACAGGTAGTCAGGCTTCATGGGTGGTTACGAGTGACAGCTGAAGCTCAGCTACCTTCAGTGTATCTATTTGACCCACACTGAACCATGGGAGAGTTTCTCTGCAGTTCTCTTTTGAAATCTCACACAGGCATTGGGGCATAACAGCAAGTCTGTCACTTCCGTCGTGGTGTGAAACACTGGTGTCCTCCTGCACGTATGCCCAAGTATCATGTGAAATTTCGTTGGAAAGTCCCTTTTCCCAAGAAATCACCTTCTCACCTCTTATGGGGTCCACCCCATGTTCCACCAGCCTTAAATCCCCAACGAGTCTCCATCTCTTTCTTCCTACTTCAATCTTAATAGGGAAAGGATTTGCAAGAAATCAGGGTGTTTTGTAAGCGTGGCTGGTGAAAATTAGAGCAGTTTCTGCCACTTAAGTGTGAAGGAGCAGTGTGTGAACTCAAGTGCTGACAGTTCCCCTGAAGCTCTCTTCAGAATGCAGGGTCACAGGGCCCTCTACTCTAAGTCTTATTTGCCAAAACTATGGGATCACAGGAAAGGTCCTACTCAAATCCTGTGTCATGGAACTACCAAGAAAAAATGCAGAAAGGAGAGAGAAGTCAAGTCATCATGATGAGGAGGAGAGACAGGAGTGGAAAGCAGTTTCATGCTTAGACCCTGGAGAGGATTTCCAACAAGGAAACAGAGTACCTCCGGGCTCTGGCAGCTGAAGATACAGGGTGGGGTGGCGTGGGGTGGCATGTGCTGCGGGGAGCGATAGTAAACTTGGCATGGCCTTGTTTCTCCATACCAACGCCTTTGAAATCACACACCATCTCTGTATTAATAAACTAAGTTATGACAGAGTGGCTAGCACCGAGTACTGTACATGCCACAGAATAAAACTGTATATGATACATGTCTTTTATGGCTTGGATTCAAAGGTTTCACTGGCAAAAGCCAAAAGGTAACGGCATTTAAAATGGGTGAGCACAAGAAAATGTTGAAGAATCAGTATAATGTCAGAGCACTGATTCCATGTGCACTGTGATGCATATGAAAGCACACCTCACAGAGGACAGTTGTCAGAATATTTTATAGGACATTTAAAATTGCCAAGTACCACAGGCTCCTAAGGCAGATAATGTCAGCCATGTTCTATTGATGGAAAAAGTCTCAGTCAAGAGTGACGACACCGTCTTTAGAGATGACCTAATGGTTTGCTAAAAAAAGGCAAAGTAACTTTTTTGAATGCAGTCGATTGTGTCATGTTTACTTCTACAAACATTTTCAAATTAAAGTAGGGCATGAAAACCTTAGATCAAGTTGAAGAAAGAACTCAGCATGTCCTAAAGCTGGGGGAAAATGTGATTCTGGAACATGCATTGCTGACTGAACAGTTTACACACGCTTACAAAGTCAGTCAATCATGGCAATGCTTGTCAACATTTCTCCATAATTCTAAGCAGAACGAAACACCAAGGGAGCTGGAGAAAACTTTGGCTTAGTCTCATGCTTGCAGATCTGTGCTTCCCTCCCAGGATTACACACACACACACACACACACACACACACACACACTCTCTCTCTCTCTCTCTCTCTCTCTCTCTCTCTCTCACTCCTCTCTCTCTCTTACCTTTTTTTTTCTTTTTTGAGAAAGCGCTCCTGGACTCTCTGAAGAATACATTTGTGTAACAGTGAAAAACAGTCCCCAATCAACAAGACAGAAAAGAAGTTGTGAGTAGCCAAAGAGGGTTTTGTAATTTGGAAAAGTCTTGTTTTCAAAGTGCTGACAAGCCATCGGACAGAGATTATTGTGAAGATGATGGTTTTCAGGAGTGTGGAAAATCACCTTGGGAAAACAATCACTCCACCAGTCTTCTGATACTATAACCATTATGATTCATTCCTCTGGATTCCAGATAACTAGTATTTTATGGTAGTAAAACACTTCCTGAACTCATGAATTATCTTTAAGTTCTTACAAATTTCTGATTTAAGGAAGCTAAAGGCCAAGGATTTCTGATTCACTAAAGCAGCAATGAGATTTTGATGTTCATGCTATTTCCTAAAATAATATAATTTCAATGCCTTATGAAAACTAAATTTCTTACAGCAGAAACTTGGCATCCTCTCTTTTCAATGCTTACTATAGGCAAATATTCAATGTTTAATATTACTTTTCTAGTAAAACATTTTAATGCTTTTAATGGGAAAATGATTAAGTGATTTTATGATGGTCAGATAGGATATTGTAAATCTGTATTTATTGAAAAGTTGATGGCTACAAAAAACAGAATGAAGAGAATGTACAGAGTAAATGATAATTGTGTATTTATATACACATGAAAACAGGAAGATGGTTAGAGAGATGCTTTCAAAATATGACCAGTAACTCTGGGGAAGAATTTGGCTGTTCTGAGTTTCTGGTCTGTAGTTTTTTAAACTTTTTTTTTTTTTCAATCAGTACCTACCATTTTCACAAAAAAAGAAAGGGTGGGAGGAAAGGCAGGAAAAACAAAACGTCTATTTTTCCAAATAGAATATAGACTTATGAAGAGAAACCTTTCCTGATTTTTTTAACTCTCTAAAAGAGACAGTGATTAGTAGTTAGAAAAAGTTAAAATCAGAAGCAGACAAGAGAGACCATATCATATGTCTCACAAATGGTATCACTACCTGTCACGTTTTTCACAAGACAATCTCTCATAGCCTAAAATAAGATTGTCATTTACATTATTTCTAAGTTTCCTAAGAGGTTCTGTGCAGGAGGCACACAGATACAAAAAATGTTCCAGATACATGAGAATAAATAAAAAGGGTTATTAGCAGAGGGAAACTCATCTTTACATTAACTGCTATCGTCTCATGTCTATGGAATGATATCCAAACAGATAAGGCAGACAGCCTGCAAGACCCTTACACGTTTTTTGAAGGGTACATGGTAGTCAGAGCTCATTTGGAAACATGGTAAATCTAATTCTGTTAATATGTTATGAACATTTTAGGAATGACTGACCTGTTATTTGGGCTATTACAAATCAAGGTAAACTTCATATTTCACTTTCTTATTATTATCCCGTTTACTCTACTTGGGAAAGCTGAAAGGAAAGATAGATTTAGCAGTATTTTGCCCCCAATGTGACAGGCATTTGAAAGGCTCTGTATTTTAAACTTTTAGCCTTCATAATTATTCTGTGTTTCCCATCTAATAGTGAATGGCACAGTACGGTCCTTAGGAACAGTTGGCCTGGACAGAGTGCAAAACAATACCAAGTCCATACACAGATCTATGATTAAACAATTATTTTTAACAATCTTTCACATCTAATCGCTAGTCCAGAAAAACATCAATCTCTTCAGTTTCACTCTCATTGCTCCAAATTCATCTGGAAAAGTTATTTATGTAAAAACTAAATAACTTTTAGTACAACCGAGTGTGTGAAAATTTTGTTCCTTTGCCAGAAGAAAGAGAAAGGTCCAAAAAGCCAGCATACACTCAGCAGAAGAAACCAGTCACCAGAAAGGAGAGAACCAAATAAAAGGCAGTGCTCCTGGGGAGATGGGGTTGTCTTCGTCACGTGCTTTCTACCCACCTTTGCGATGTGCTCTGGCCCACAATCTTGGAACGTGTGCCCTTGCTTAAAAGTCCGTCAACTGGCCTCGGGGGGAAGGAAACTTAACCTCACTAGTGCCTCAGAATGCCAGTGGGTCTGCTGGCAAAATTCTGCATTCGAGTTCAAATAGTAATAGAGTTTACTCCATTTTGAGCCAGGATCACAAAATTTAAATTGAAAAACCAGCCAGGTTGGACACTGGGGTAATGTCCTTTGTGTTTGTTGAAGTCTGCCTAGCAACTACTGGCAATTTCTGAAAGCACGTTCATCCTGGAAAAAGAAACGCCTGCCAAAATGCCAATATGATTCTAATTGCGTGCCTTGTCCCTCCTTAAAACATATCACCAGCTTCCCCACCTTGACCTAAGGTACAGCGAATTGTATGTGTTGGGGTGGTGGGAAGAGGAAGTGGGCTCTCCTTCTGCCCATATAAACCAAATGCTTTGTTTAAACACAGACTGAATCTTTTAGAATGTGAACATAATACTATTCCATAAACTTCATTGCTAATAAAAATTGACATTTAAAAGTAACCCTGCCTCCAGCTTAACATACATACAGGCATATGAGATATACTTTTAAACATACACTAAGCTGTCAAGATGATGGAAGAGATAATCTATACATTGTTTTTAACTTAAATTTGTAATCGAGAGGACATGGTAGAAATATTATCACATTTCAAATATCTTCACATGGAAGTTTTTTTTTTAATAAGATTTTTTCCCTCCTGAACATTAGCCAAATTCAATTCAATTAAGTTTTCAAAGCTTAAGAATATTTAAAAGTCAAAGCAAGAAAATACTTCTTATCTAGTTTTTCCAATCAGTCTGATGTGGCCCTGGATGCAGAACGCTGCAATGTCTTAAAGGGAGCCAGCTGTGGAATGCCACAAAGCATGTATGCAACACACATGGGGCTAAACAGAAAACAGGCAGCCGAGGCAGCCAGGGGTCTATTTCTGTGCTGCACAGAATAATGTGAGAAAAGACTCCGCAAGCTGTTTTTGAGATTTGGCTCAAAAGAGCTAAACTGTCTTCCTTGCTTGACAACTTCTTGGTTTCAGGTAGTGGAATCGCTACAGGGCGCACAGGCGGCAGCAGGCATGCAAAACTGGCCAAGTCAGTCAAAATCTCAGAGCCAATTTCCTTTCTCTAAAATAAGAATAAAGCCCGGGGGTTTCTGTGAGGACTAAGAGATCTCTTCTGCAGCAAGTGCCTTAGTACAATGTCTGATACATCATAGGTCATAACTTGTGTTATAAGTGGTGCTCTTGTTAGAGTTAGTAATAATGAAATAAATTAAATAATAAAGACTAGATAGCCACCTTATCTACCTCAGCTGAAAGAAATAATATCCATGCAGGGTTGCCTGTACTTGTATAGGTCATCCTAGATCAAGCTTGTCCCACCTGAGGCCCAGGAAAGCTTTGAATGTGGTCCAACACAAATTCATAAACTTCCTTAAAATATTGTAAGATTTTTTTGCACCCTTTTTTTTTTTTTAGCTCATCAGCTATCATTAGTGTTAGTGTATTTTATATGTGGCCCAAGACAATTCTTCTTCCAATGTGGCCCAGGGAAGTCAAAAGATTGGACACCTCTGTCCTAGACAGCCTAACTTCTAACTTGCAGAATTGCTTTAAGTCATATTAGCAAATAAAAGAAGCAACTATACTTTTCCTATACTGAGACATAACAAGAAACAACCAAACTGCAGCTGGGGAAGTTGTTGTGGACACCATATTCTACCAGACACATACTGCAGTGTTTCCTTTAGTAAATTCACAGAAGCTCTTCCAAGTCCCTGTACCAATAAAGCCTGTCATCTTCCTGAGCCATTGTCTCAGGTTTCATTTTACAGACCTTGTGATTCTTATAACTGATCAGGTTTCCTTTTCAACTTTGGCCATGGCAAGGAAGCTCAGAATCTGATCTGTATGTTGCATACACACCTTATTGGTTCTCATGCAAATTATTTTCCAACTCTTATTTCCCCATCATACCAATTTCCTCTTGCATTTATTTTTCAAACATCTGTTAGTAAATGTAGATTACTGAAGTACTGCAAATCCCTTTTTGGAGCAAAGGATAATATGACATATCTTAAACCTTGACCATTCTGTCATTTAGGACTCATACTAAAAAATACAAAAATTCTGTGTTCAACCTAGCCCAGCCAAGCTCTGGTTAAGCAGTAACTGAAAAATTTCTCTGATGGACAGATGTTGATGGACGACTAGGGAGGAAATGGCTTCAGGAAATATCTGGGAAGTTTGACAAAATTAGCCGCAAAGGAATAAGACAGCAAAGAGCTCTGTAATCAAAGGAGAGTGATTTAAAACACGGAATACAGCCAAATGCTCTTGGATGCACGTACTTGTCACATAGCAAGAGTATTATCCTTGCCTCGAATGCTCATGTCCTGATCCCAAAGTGGTACCATCACAAAGCCTCAGACAACTGACCAGCGACAGAGATTTCAGTTCCCCAGTTTTTAAGCTGAGAAACTCAATTCAGCTTTCCTTTAAGTAATAGTTAAGGAAGACAGAACACACAAAATTTCATTTGGTGGTGTCCGAGAGAAGAGCAACCCAGTTTACAAGGCCCATTAGTAAATATCACCTCATAGGCATTAAGACAGAACAATAATACAGAGGAATGGTCCATATTTTCAGGAGCATATGTGTTTTTGCTGATATGTACAATTAAGTAATGGGTTGTGATCAATGAAGCAGAAATGACGGCTGAATGGCCCACACATGAGGGCAAGGTTTTGCAAATGTTCTCAAGTCACCAAGAACTCATTCCAAAATAAGCAGTTCTACAAAGTTCCAGGTATAATGTCTGCCTAGAACTTATCTCTCTGACCTCCTCCTCTGCCTACCAAAGTCACTATTCTCCATCCTGGAACACCTACAGATTTAATAAGCATTTCGAGGTGGACAGGCAAAGTGCTACATGTGACAGTACTTCCCTCTTGCCCACAAGCATCTTTCTTTCACAATGAGGGAATAAAAACCCACAGTGAGTAGCTGCTGTTCATTTTCACTCCCTCTAAGTGCAAAGCCTATCTCACCTCTTGCAAAATGCAGAGACCTCCTATGCTTCCTTCCAGGTATTCAGCACCTACTAGCTATTTAATAATTCTAAATGCCAACTTCAGAGTTGACTATAGCTACTGTTTATTTAAATAGGCAAAGCTGGCCTCTAAGAACCCTGTCTATTCCAGTTTTACTGTAAATTTACAGCAATGCTATTACAATGTCAAATTTTATATTTCCAGAAAATTAATTTGTATCTATGTTTCAATTTAAAAAATTTTCCCCTATAATCATGTGGCCATCTCAAGGTCAATATATCAACTCAGGTGGGTCATGATTTCATAGCACGCATCTCTTAAATAGCACATGTGAATGTACTTAATGACAATGAACTGTGTACTTAAATATGGTTAAAATAGCAAATTTTGTGTGTATTTTACAATAATAAACACAGAAAATCCTGTAAGCAAGGTTCTCTCTGTATAACCACATTATTAACCACAAAGCTAACTCATTCTCGTTACAAAGTGTGGAAAGTACTGGTAGCTATATTGTTAGAACTTAAATCATAAATGATTAGTCTTTTTAAGACTAATTAATACTTGACTAGCCCAGGGCATAAAGTCACCACCCTAACATTTCCTTTCAGCTCTTGTCACCGCCTGAAACTATTTAGCAATAGTTTTCAGGAAAAGCAAAAAAAGCTCAGCCTAGATGGCGCCAAATCATCCGCGAACCTCAGGAAGGCAAACATGTGCCTCTGAATCTCTAACAAGCCCTAGAAAAATTACTACATGAAGGAAGGATAAGACAGCAGAGCCACAGCCCAGGTGCTGCCCTGATTTAAAAGGCAAACAAAACCCTGAGTCTGTCCAACACAGAGCAGATCATGAATAGCAGCTGTCCCATGACAAAGCTGCCCTAAATCACTTCCTGGGATCAGGAAGCAGACTGGTTCATCTTCCTCTCCCTTCGCCTCTCCCCATGCCCCCATTTAGTTACTCTATAAAAAGAAATTATTTACCAATTCTCTTGCCATCATAGGTAATGGAATAATAAGTCAAATGAGGTATTTCACTATTCCTGTTAAGGCTTAGCTCTAAGGAATGTATTATTGTTTTGGAAGAACTATAAAAGCATTCCATTAAAGACAACTGAAAGAAAATACAATTATATCCTTAATGGATAAGATTTCTTAAATGTGTTGGTCTAAGTGGAAGGGTAAAGAATTGCTTTTGAAAACTGAAGTAAAATACTTAAGAAAGCTTTTTGTCTATTCAAAGCAAATGATTAAAATTTAGCTGTCCCCTGAAATAACCTCATTTAAAAAATTAAAGAGCTATTCTTTACTTGATGTGTTTATCCACTTTAATAAGGCTTGCCTGATTTTAGTACCTTGTATATTTCTTTCTTAGATATATTATGATTAATATTTTTATTTGCTTGTTTCTTTGTATTTTGTACATATCCTTCAGTATGATTTCTATTTGCTCAATAATAGCAGAACTTAAGTCTGAATGTTCACCATTGTATTTCAGGCCCAACACAGTACCTGGCACACACTAATGGGTTCAAAAAATGTTTTAATAAGTAAAGTCATCGTTTCATTTATTTGATTAAGAAATATGTAATGAGTAACTATTTCACAGCTGCTACAACCATCTTAAGATTTAGCAAATGTCTCTTGCATATGTAAACGTTTTTGGTCTCTAGGATTAAAGAACTCACAAAAAGGAGAGAAAGGAAGCTGTAATTTCTTTAGAATCAAATGACTGAAAATTTTACAAGTAAAGAAGCCACAGGACAGCTTTCTTCAATATGAACAGAGACGAGTTACTACATTTCATGAAAGCCCTGCTTCCAGGTAAACATTTTGGTATAAGCAGTCTACAACTTTGGTCTTGGTACAAAACCAACACCTTTCAGTAACTAAAAAGTAAAATCTGCAAGGAACGTTGTCACTAAACAAAGATGGGGCGTCTGATGTAAACCTGGCACAAAAATTACACTGTGGATTTAATTCCTTTCTAATGCAATCCTTTCTGAGACACTTATACTGCTTAACTTACTTTATATATTTCCTCCACCAGAAAAGGGAGTACAAAATAATGTTTTCTTATGTTTAATGAGAAATTACCATCTCTGTCCAAAGTTTAGTGAACAAGAGCTAGTTGTGAGACTCGGGACAAATCCTGAGTTCCTTGTTGCAACTGACCCATTTCTCATTACCACATTGATTCTGGGAAGATTAACCTGGATTAATTTCAGTGGTGGGCTTGCTTATCAAGTGCTTTAACAGTTGAAGACCTTCCTGTTGCCCTTCTTACTGTGGAGTTTACGAAAATAAAAGTCTTGGCAAATGTAAGAGTGTTACATAAATCTCACACAAAGAAAAAATACTCTCCATGAGCTGCTACTTAAACCCTGTTTTAATTTATTGGGAACACTTACAGTATGGACATGGATCTTACTTCTGTGCACTGAAAATAACAGAATATCAGAGCTTCAGAGACCAGATGGTTCTGCCCCTCCCATACTGAAAAAGGAACAGGAAACCTGGAAGAGATATCCAGCACTGGGATTATCTCCTCTTCTTTCTTCTCATCCAATGCTCTTTGCACTGCAACCAGCTGCTAACAAACTGGGACAGCAGCTTTGGGACTCCTTTCTCATCACCACCATGCCACAAAACCACTGGGAAAGCAGAGGAGACACACAGAGCTCTTTGAAAGAAGGAATTTACAAGTCTGGAAACTAGGTGATCTCATATTGATTAGTATGGGGCAGTGAGACACTGGTCCACACCTCAGAAGCACGGAGATCAAACATAGGGCAGGAGATTGGGGGTGAGGAGCCTGACACCAGAAGAGGGCAAAGGCAGCAAGAACCAAATAAGTGAGGCTTTCTTCCTCTAACTGCAGCTTAAGTTATTCCCAATTCAGATCCATGTCTCAAAAAGAATACAGATGTGCCCACATTTCCTGTTGGCTATTTTCTAGCCATTTTTTCAAATGATCTTTAAAAAAAAACAAAAAACAAAAAACAAAAAACAAAACAAAACAAAAAAAAACCCAACTCTCCACAATTACCTACCATAAAACACAACTGTTAATTTCTGTAATGTTAAGGTGATGTATAAGAAAATCCCCAGCTTGTAGGCAGTTTTACATGAACCACCTCACTATTACTGGAATGCAAGTGATTTCTAATAAGTCACTAGTTCTAACTCTGATTTCCCTCTTGAGCACACCACTAAACATCTCCTCAACTTCAAAGTTAACATTTTTCCAACTCTCCTCGATATTGCTTTGTCTGTCCTTTTTACGTGAGAAACCTTGAACTCATCCTTAACTCTTCTGTGTTCTTCTGCATTCCACTAGATCCTATCACAATTCTTCTTTCCCATTTCTTCTTATCTATCCCTTTATACTCCCTGTCTCATGCCTCCCACAATGTCCCCAAGCCTTCTTCACCTTACAGGCTACCCCTGGCCACCACAGCACTAAGGCACCTGACTCCACTCTGGTTCACCATGCTTATACCAACTTTATTGTCAGTTGTACCATCTGGACCTATATTGATCCCCAATGAAGTACCTCCACTCACAGTCACAGTTAATGAAATCCGCTGTCTTGTCATGCCCCACAGGGACCTACTGGTGCCTTCAATTTAATAGTAAATGAACACGTTCACAATGGCGATGATGTGTGGGTCCCCTTACCCATACCAGCAGGCTAGAAGTACCCTTCAAATGGCTTTCATCACCTCAAAGGGCTGCAAAACCACAAGCTGAATGCAGGGCAGGCATGAGAAAGGAAGGAAATGCACATCAGAACGAAAATGGCAAATTCTTATGGTGGAGATGTGAAACAGTTCTTCAGCCACAGAGAGAACGGGAAGCTCCTGCATCAAGACCTTGCTTGCATTCTTTTTTTATCCTCTTCAAACAAGCAAAACAAGTATTTGTGCATCTGAAATGAAAGTTCAGTGTGCCCTGATAACCTCATCTAGCCACAGCCTATCATTCCCTGATAATTTTTCATTTCATAACAGAGGAATAACAGTATTTCTAATAGTGATAATAGTGAAGAACTATCTTATTGCATAAGAACACTATCAATACCATCTCAAGAAAAAAAAATCTCGATTAGAGAAAAAACATTTTTACTCTAAAATGAACAAAAAAAAAAAAACAAAACAAAAATATTGAGCATATATAAATAAAGACAAACCAACAAATACAATCTTTTCCCAACATGAGAATCCAGAAAGTAGCATCCCCACATAAAAGAACAATCACTCAACCCTAACCTTAGAAGAGGTGCCAACAGTATTGTACAAGTGTGTGTGGTTTATCCCAGCAAGACATGGCACCTCGTCCTAAAACACTAACAGCCCTGAAGCCTTCCCTCAACCTCAAAGATGCAAGACTGGCATGGAATGGAGCTCTCTGAAGAATCAAATTCTCTCTCATGTTTGCTCAAGGCTTTTCAGTTTCAACTGATTTGAATTTGTTCAATTTCAACTGATTTTAACACCAATTCTATGAGCACGTGCCCACACTCCGTAAAACTAAGAGAACTGAGGTTCAGCTGCCAAATGACTTGCCCAAGATTTCACTGCTGTTAACTGCAGTGGGACTCAAACCCCAATCTCACGGCTCCTAAGTTGGTGTTTTTTTATAATACTGACATCTTGTATTTGTTTAATTCACTGATTGATTCAAACCAACACCATGGCATGAATGAGGGGTGGGAAGAAGAAAGGAGGAGACAGTCATGTATAAAAGAATGGTAACAGTAACCATCTCTGGAATATCCAAACATTAAAAAGTCAGCTTCCCAGACACCTCATGAACCTCTAAAGCAGTGGTTCTCACCCTGTGGAACTGTATTAAAGGGTTGTGGCATTAGGAAGGTTGAGAACCACTGCTCTACAGCATCTTTTTTATGTGTTGGAAGGGTGGAAAACAAAACAGCACTATCTCTTCTTGCTTTGATCTGTTTTAAGTAACAGTATTTAATTTACTGTGTTTTTCCATTAAGTAAGAAGGACATGAGATTTTTATTGTTCTTCAAAGAGCACCTAGATTTTTAAAAGATGTGAATTGTTAGTATAGTAAGAGGAACAGTAAATTGAGTTTCCTCTCTAGTGTCAATAATTAGACAGTTATATGACTTGGACAAATCATTTAAATTCTCTAGGTCTTTTTTTTCCTCATTTGTATGCTAAATTAGGAAATCTCTAAAGTCACTTTCAATCCTACAATATCATAATTCTAAGGAGTTACTTAGCCCCAACCATGCATGCAGAACATTGTGTGAGACCCCCAAATCCTTTGAGAGTTCAGAAATTAGTTGAACTATTAGTATATCAACTCAAAAGAACACAACAACATTGCAAGAAAATTAACGTTTCAATAAAATCCAATGTCACCGTAACATATAAACACGTGGAAACTGTCACAATAGGCTGGGCCAGTCCAGAATGTCCCACAAAAGAATAAGACTTTTAATGATACACAGCTGTAGAGGATCAGAGATCAAGACAAGATTAAGACTTTCTAGGTAGGTAGGTATTTTTATCTACAGCCATTAGAATCAGGAATAATCATGGCTTAGGGATACCACTGGGTGATAACAGGGGGCGTGGTCTGAGGAGAAATCGGGGACAAAGTTACAGAAGCAGCAAGGATTGGAGAGTAATGAACAGTCGATGCCAAAGGCAGACATTTAGCTTCATCTACAAAGTGACAGAAAGATGGTGAAGGCATTCTGAGCATAGAGACGAAATGCTAACAGCTGTATTTCAGGAAAGAATCATGCACTCTGAAGTGATACACACTTTTATCCCTATATTAAGGTTCACTGAGGAAACACTTTCAAGAGCCTCCTCTGTATAACTACATTACATCTAGCCCTAACACAGTTCTTGGTCAGAGGGGAAAAAAAAAAGAATTTCCAAAAGATACACTGATGATTTAATTCTATAGACTAGATTTATAGACTAGATTTTCACTAACAGGGGAAAAAAAAGATTTGATCAAGTAATATTGTGAAGTGCTGCGTATTATATGTTCCTCTAACAAATGCATGAAATGCAAATAATTAGCACATTAAAGTCTGGAAGCTGTTTTGTAGGAAAGAACCCCTTGCCACGTATGTAACAGCCTTCCTCAAATGTATCTTATCATGGAACTTTTTAAAACAGGATATTTTTGAACAAAATGCAGAACTAGTATTTCATAGTATACCTTCTTGTAAATTATATCACGAAACATTTAACCCTAAAAGAAGGAAATCCAACAGCAAGTGCAATCCACTAGTAACTGACAGACACACACAAAATATAGCCTTTCCTTTTATCAATCAGCATTAGAGACCAACATGAACTTTTAATTTCTCTTGGCACTTTCCTACACTCCACATCTGTGGTTCCCAAACTTGGCTGTATATTAAGATCACCTGGGCAGCTTAAAAAAAAAAATACTAATGCCCAAGCTTACTTCCAGAATAATTCCATCAGAATCTCTAGGTTCGGAATCAACAGTTTTGACAAGGTCAGGCAAACCTACAAAGAGGGTTAAGAACACTACTGTAGATTTGAGTTTATTATACTAAAATGGTTAATGGGAGAGTTGGGAAATGAGAAACGGAACATGAACGCCAGTTAATAATTCAGCCAGTTAATAATTCTGCTCCTGAATAACTGAGAAAATCGGCTGTATTTACTCTGTCTATGATACCAGGACTCAAATATTCTTGGCCGTCCCTCTCTGTACTTACTCATCATTACACTGGTAGTTTAATGCTAATATTACAGTATGCTAAATTGATAGCCAATGACTTCTTTAAAGGGAATCTTTAATTTTATACAAATAGAAAGAAATTTTTCTCTTATTTGCCAAATTTGAGTCATTAGTACCTATTTCTCAGACATTCTAAATTTGACTTCCATACAACCCTGCCAGAAGTCAACTGTGAATCCAAAACTTGCAACGTCTTCCTGGAAAAGACATGCTTTGAAACCGCATAAGAGGTTCAGGACTTAGTTAAATGATGCTAAGTATTTATTTTATGGCCATCATTCCAAGTTTGGAAATTCTGTCATTCAAAATGCAATGAAGGTATTACAATAGTTGAAAACTCGTATTTCAAAGCACAGCTAAAAGTTAATCTTCCTGGGATGCATTCATCATCCAGGAAAGCAGTGAGAAGAAAAAGTAGTAATACATCCCTAAACCTAGCTGCAAAAGAAGTCAGAAGCTGCAAAACACTACATTGCAAATATTTTGGTTACTCTGGCTATCAATTTTCATTTTCATCATCTTGGAGTAGACAACGAACACAAACATTACGATCTCCTAAATTTAATCAGGATTTCAAATCCTTTTAATTATCTTCTCAACCTCTCACTTGAATCTGATAATCAGTTCAGATGAAATGATGTATCACTTTTAATTCAGTTGTTTCCAGGACCACAGGACAGAAAAAGAATTTCCCCTGACCTTTATTAGGCCTTTGCAAAGGCACACAGTTGGTTCTTTCTGCCAGGAACACCTTTCCATCTTGCCTCCATTAAGATATTTGGGTCATGAAATCACAAGTCTGAAAGATAGCTTAACCTAATCTAAACCCTGCGATCTCCTCAGAAACTCTTCTACAAAGCCTTACCTAATCTTACCCAAGATACAAGTTACACGCTTTGAACCTGTCCTTCAAATCCCTACTGAAACACCCTTCCCTCATTCCTCCAACAAATCCCTCCTATTTCCTCTACCATATGCTCTTGCCCCACTGGGTGGCACTTATGTGTCACTTCTCTAGAGGGTGAGGCCACACGACCACCTTTCTCCTCTACAGTCCTGCATCTGACACAGTATCAAGTAAATGTCTCATAAGTGGCACGCATAGCATCACTGTAAAGTCTGCACATATCATTCACTCTAACCGTTTTTTATAAGCAGCTTTCCCATTCACCCTGAAAGCTCTTTGAAAGTAAAAATTGTCTTCTTTAGCATTCCCATGGAATCCACAAGACAACGGAGTTTCTAGCACAGATCATGAGATACTTCACCATATTTTAACTAAATGGGGGGATACTAAAGTGAAGTGATACTCAAATAAGAAACATGTATCTACGTTCCAATTAAATACTAAAAAATACTATTTCCTCAATTGTGTTAATACCTCTCTCTCATGGTACTAACCAAAGTCAGGAAAACCTTAGACTCTCCAAACCTCCAAGCTAGGGAATTTGCCACAGAGCTTCTCAAACAGCACCTCCTACTGACTTAACACATGAATTTGGGCCACTGTCTCAGAAAATCTCATAGAAAAACATAACAGGAAGAAGTTCTATTTAAGAAAACAACTCCAAAACTAACTCAGTTTAAAGTTTTTTT
This sequence comes from Lyroderma lyra, assembly GCA_004026885.1. Classification (NCBI taxonomy): domain Eukaryota; kingdom Metazoa; phylum Chordata; class Mammalia; order Chiroptera; family Megadermatidae; genus Lyroderma; species Lyroderma lyra. The sequence continues at coordinate 132,509 of PVJL010000272.1, forward strand.
AATCACAGGAGATTAAGACTTCCTGGTAACTTCAGAGTAAACAGGCACATGGGAATTAAAACTGGGTTTTTTTCCCTCTCAAAAAGGTAATTGATAGTGAACTCAAAAAACAAAAAACAAAACACAAAAAAAACCCAAGAAGGAAACAAAAGCCTCTATATTTTTGCTTGCAATTGGTGTCATCCCTGGCTAAATTCCTTCCTTCCCCACCTATCATCACTTTAACCAGTGAGAGCAGAAAATTTGGATGACAGAATGACAATAAAGGGTGACAAAAAGTACCAAAAGTGGTTTTGCTAAGGAAGAAAAGATTTATGTAAATAGTCCCCTAGATCATTTTGATTTCACCAAGATTAAGATAATGAAATTTATTTTTTCACCACTTAAAGTGAGAAATGGCAGCACCTTTCAAGAAGAAATTTACATCCAAAGAAATTTTAGTAATAAAAACTGCAAAAGAATTAATTTGAGAAAAACCACAACTGTTAAAGATATAAAACGAGAGTAATATTCAGGATATTTAATAATTTAATTCAAGGATCATGTTACTTAAACAGGCATAAAGTAACAAAGTGCTCTCCTTAACTACTATGAAGAAAAACAGAAAATGTTTATACTGTACAACCTCTGTGTGTTGGCTGACTACAAACTTCCCAGAAAAAGTGTAACACTGACTAAAACAATATGAATGTCAGTGGCCACAGAGGAGGAGGAAATCATAATACGTACAATAAAAGCCCACAACAAAACTGTTTTTGGAACATAAGGACAGTAGTATGTGTTTTTTCCACCCTAGATATTAATAGCAATAACCCTGTTATTCCTTAAATAAAGCTGGCACCTGACCAACAAGAAAAGCAGCACACCCTGATAAGAATACTATTCTCGCACAGTATATATGAGGGCTGTCCAGAAAACATCCAGCCATAAATGCCTCTATTTTCCTTATTACATGGCTGGATTCTTTCCAGACAGCACTCATGTATCATATACAGAGAGTCTTCACCATACACTGGAATAGTATGTTCCATGTTCTAGAACACACTGTGGTACTACTGCTATATACTCATACATATTTTAGTAACAGGTTTTAGAAAAATGTCTTAAGTCTTACAAGGTTGGACAATTAATTTTGCCAACCCATCCTAGAGAAAGTGATGAACACCACCACGGTCACCTTCAAAGTACTCCCCTTGGGAATCTATGCGCCAACACGAGCTCCTAGTCCACCCTTCAATGCCATTTTAGAACTCTTTTTCTGGAATGGTCATTGGAGCTGCCATCATACCCAAAATCTGACAAGTTCACAAATTTGCCACCATGCACTTACATTGGCAACACTGTACAAACAACCTCACCAAGGTCATGACACCTTACCAAGTAGTTTGTACAGTAACGCCGAGGTAAGTGCAGGGTTCAAGTTCGCAAACTTAACTGTCAGATTTTGGGGATGACAGCAGCTCTGATGACCATTCCAGAAAGAGTTCCAAAATTGCTTTGAAGGGCGGATTAGGCGCTGGCATCGGTGCATAGCTTCCCAAGGGGAGTACTGCGAAGGTGACCGTAGTAATGATATTTAGTAATGAGGTGTGTAGCACTTTTTCTAGAATGAGTTCATAAAATTAATTGTCCAACCTCATATCTAAAGAGCACTCCTCCTTCAAAGACATAACTTCATCTGAGCCACTGATTGAGGGATTAAACTACTCAACATACACACACACCAAATTTTGTTACAGTGTAAATGCATGGACTTTTTGAAGAAAGGATGATTATGCAATTAATCAAGTAACTGAATGCCTTTCATGTGTTTCAGTCCGGTTCTGGATCACAGAACCTCACAGTGTTTCTTAACTACATCGGGAGAAGGGGAGAAGACAGAAAGGACAACTGTAGATCCAAACTTGAGAAGTATCAGAGTCTGCTAGCTCCAGCAAGGGGCATCTCTCACTTCTGGTGTTATCTGCTCTCACTCATGCTCATTCTCGCTCTCTCGCTCTCTCGCTCTCTCGCTGTGTGTGTGTATGTGTGTGTGTGTGCGTGCATGTGCACATGGGTCCAATTTTCCTTCCATAGATGGGTTTATTTTGCATATACAGTTTCTTCTCCCTAATAACTCCAGCTTTCCCATGGACAACAGTGTCACTCCTGGCTTCTACCTCACCCCATCCTACAAATCCTTTCCCATTCCATTCCCACTACCACACCAGGTCTTAGTTTCCCAATTTATTAGAGACAAATCTCACTCAGTGGGTTTTCAGAGCCAGTCAGACAGGTCATGGCCAATGTCTACAGAAGGTTCATCACTGGGTCTAGTGTCCACATCCAGGCCCATGAGTTGTGGCTGGAAGAACTAGAAATCAGAGTTGGGTGGTCCCAGTCCTAAAACAGGGCTAGCTCCTCTCCTTTTTTATGGTAGGGTGTGTGGAAAGGCAGGCATATAACCAAATGAATTACAAAGTGCATAATTTTAAAAGTATTAGTTAGAGACAAAAACAAGGCAGGAGTTAATTAGTCAAAGAAAAAAATTCTAAACTAAGCCACCTATTTTGTCTAAATAAAATGAAAAATATTAAATACATAAAGCAAGTGGCTGGTCTTCAGAAAACAAAGACAATCTCAAAATTGAAGAAAGGACTGATTCATGAGATGAAAACAAATCATTATTGTAAGCTTTGCAGGTAGAATAAAATAGGAAAATATCAGGCACTAACTCCAGAACAACCAACCTTAATGTGATTTTGATATCTTGACTGTTAAAACAAAATATTAGCGACTACAAAGCCCATGTTATGTTTTTGCTGTATTAATTTGTCTCCAGCCTTTTGGTTGTCCCTCTAATGCACTACGATGACCCTGATTTAGAGCCCATCTTAACAAAACTTACAGCTCTAGACAGAATTTCTCCCTGCAGAAGCCGAGTCTACCCAAGAGGGCATGGTAACTGCTGATTTAAAGGAAATCATGTATGTTTTATTAACAACAGTGAAACAAAGTCAGGAAAACATGCTTCAAGTCTTGGCCACCAAAAACTAGAGGTCTAACCTTGAAAACAAAATCATTCTAAGACTATTCAGAAGAAAAACACAACATTACTACATCCAGCTTTAACACGCACTGACTCTTCTAAGAACTCATTTTAAATTGGTAAAGCTTAAAGCTCTTTACTAAATGTCAGAGCATTCACTTGAGTCCCATGAAAAGGCACAGACCCCATCGTATTACGGACTCTCATCCTGCAGCTGAGTCCGTATCCCTGGGTGACCCTATGGAGTCCACAATGAAGACAGATAATCATACAGAAGTTCTGACTACTAAGTCACAAAACCAGGTGAAATCTTTGAGACAGATGCTTTCCTTACTTCCGTGTCGTGGGAACCGTACGTGCCACAGTCTACAAACCAAATATCAGGTCAAGAGCCTAGAGGGAGAGATGGAACTTGTGAGCTATTACCTAAGTAATCCTTTACCTGCCAGTCTAAAATCAAGTATCCTTATTTTACATTATGTACTTAGCAATGACATTGGAGTTGGATGAAGAAATTCCAGTTCTTCATGTCTGTGACCTGAAAAGTATATAATCTTTGGTTACTTTTGGATCACATCCATATTGTGGATATTACAGCCTCACTATCTATAAATGTCTTAATTGGGCTATATCCAAAACATGGTACCCAGATACCACTGCCACATTTAAAGTGGGACATTGATCTTGCTCCTGAAAGTGAACAGAAGGGTAAAGGGTCTGAAAAGTCATATGAAAATAAGAAAGTATCTTTAGTCTGAAGAAAATAAGGCACAGAGATGTTGTAAAAACCATCTTCAAATTTTTCTGTAACTCCAAGTGGCAAAACAAAGGCAAATGGAAAAAAGAAAGGGTGAAACTTTCTAAAAATTGGCACTGATTAAAAATGATTTACCCTGCATATGTGAGACCTCTTCAGTACGAGATAGGAAGCAGAACCAGATGGTCTCTTAAGAGTTTTTTCAACAAAATATTCTGTTCTGTAAGTTAACAATTTATGAATCCACAGGGAACTACAACCTATTTTATCCATTATGATCTGCTTTTCTCCATGAGGTGGTTTTAAAAGTAAGACAGGTTCACCATAGAAAACGACAGAGAAAGAATAAAAGTCAACCATAATCCCATCACTCAGTCACTTAACATTTCCTTTGGCATTATTTCTGCCCTATTTTTCTGGACATAAATATATAACAAAATTTGGGTCAAGCTGTTCATATGCCTTTTGTCTTCTTTTATTGTTTTGCATTTACATGATTATCAACTCCCCAAATCATTAAATATTTATAAAGGAACATGATTTTTAATCCTGACATAGTTATCCAAAGTTTGGATATACCATATTTCAAACATTACAAACATTAGTAAGCACTCAAGTTATTTAGTTTATTTTCATTTAAATTATTATAAATATTTCAATGATTATCCTTATACATTGATCTTTAAACACATCTCTGATGTTCTATGTATACATTATAAGACTGAGTTTGTCTTACGCCTCCTTGGATATAAAAACAATCTTAATCACATGACAATCAAAGGACAATTATACACATATACACATACTACCAAAGCAAATGCAAAGCTCCTGTGATTGGAGCTAATCATCAAACTTCATCCATCCTCAAAAATGATTAACCTACCTTAAAAACTTGTTTCTAATCTACACACAAATGTTTAAATTTGCATACTATCAGTATATTAGTGTAATTTTGATTTATCTGTGTACTGTGAAAACTGTTCTGAAATCTTAATATCAACTACAAATAAGGAAATTTACATCTCTAATTGTTCAATTAAGATAAATCCTGACTACAGAAATTAAGAAACTTAATCCATTCAGGGAGAGCATTTTATAAAATACAGTACAAGCCTTCTTAAACTAAGACCAATAAATGATTTAACTGGGATTTCCTATAGTCATTCTACCATTCATGCCCCCATTGAATCCACAATCCTTTCTTGCCCCTTCATAAAAGATCTATTTTCATCATTCAATTTGATTTTCCACACAACCCAATGCTTTGAGTTTGGTTTCAAGAGAAAAAAATAAAAATAAAAAACAGAACATTTTAACCATTAACAAACTTTCACCAGATATTGATTTTAAATTATTATTCACTTTTAAAGACTAGTAGCAAGTAGGTTATATTCACTACCATCAAACACACATTTTAAAGAAATCTCAGTAGCATCCCCTATTTGCATGGTTGCAGAAAGACGACTAAAACAGCAAATGTGGTTTTCACAAAATAAAAGCTGAATATATAACACTATGATCAAACTTTACAGGTCACTGTACAACATCCTTGAGAATATGGTCTGACACCCAGCCTTCTCATGTTCAAATGAAAAACAAAGAAAGAACTTGACAGACTATGGATGATAAGCAAAATCACTAACCCTTATTTGTTTGCCTCTTGATAGGTCATGGAAAACAAATTATAAGATGTAAAAATAGGATTCATTCTTATCTTTAACAACTTTCTAGAAGATGACCAGACAACCTCTTTTTGGGTTGTTCCTTTCTTCTAAGTGTTACACATTTTCAGCATGATCCCAGATTCTCTCACTGAAACTTATTCTCAGAGACATGGAGTAAGCACTCAGTGTCCCTGAGTGTTAGATCTGAAGCCTAACTGCCCACATGTGGGAATATCCATTGGTGATAATCTCTGCTTAGGTTTAGAACCAACACTGTAATTCTGCACAGCCTACTGAGCACATCTTCAGAACCTTGACATCAAATACTCATCATTCTATAGAGATCCATTTGCAAGATTTGAATTGTGAACTATGTGAATGTATTACCAACTGAAACAAATATTAAGATTAAAACTTTAAAATAGTCTAATTTTATTTAAATCAAATTTGACTTAAAATGTTTACACATAAAAACTCGGTATTAGAGAAAGTAGATTGTGGGTTATAGTTATGTGAATTCATTTTTAAATAAATGAGGAATATGATCTATTCAACATATACAAAATAATGGCTACTGGAGAGAGCAGAAGCAATTTTATTTTGAGATTTCTGCCTCCCCCCCACAATAAAAAGATTTAGCTGGTCCCTATCTAAGACCACCAAAGGAACTCATTCCGAGGTAGACGGAGCCAAGTATCCGTCCCAGCCACTTCCCCAGAAGACAACACTTGCCATCTCAGTCTCAAAATGACCAAAGTAATCTGTTTGCCAAAGAAGAAGGCGTTTAAGGACAATAAAAATATACCACCAAACTGTATCTTATTTATATTAGTCTTACTAAACTATGAAAGCCATAGTTTATAGGTCAGTTTTCCAAGCTGACAGAATTTATGAGTATGAAATAACCCTACACTTAAAATACGTGCTGTGTACTCCGTAGAGAGCGTGCATATAACCCACTGCGATGGAAGCCCGGCTTCCCTCAGTTACCATGCTGACTGCATTCTGTCTTCTTCAGCCACTGGGAGACAAGATTCCTAAAGCATTTTTGCTTTGATGAGTCACATCTGTAACACAATCACTATACCCATCCCCAAGATCTGGCCATAGTCATTTCACAGGAGAGAGAGAACTGATTAAAAGGAAACAGGACAGACAGTGAGTAAGCCATGAACAACTGCCTAAAGAACTGTAAAAGTCCAAGAAGATCATTTCCATGTGTTTCCATTAAAGTTGCCATGAGAGGTGGACAAAACTAGAGAGAATATTGATAAAGTTGTATCCATTCCCTCCTTTTTGCCAGTGCAGTTAGAGACAAAGAATAAAAAATATAATTACCGGGGAACTTGCAAAGTTTTAGCACAGAAAAAATAGCTGGGATATAGCCAGTGCAAAGTCTAATTTGTAATCCCATCAGTCAATGAGAGAATATTCAAAAACTCTTCACTTGTATTTTTTTTGAAGAATTTTTATCACTTTCATGCACAGAAAACTCAGTGTATCCTCAGCCTAGCTCGGTGGGCAGCTCTTTAGCCTTCCCCTTTTCCAACTTGGCAATGTGAGCTACCGATTTTGGGCCCAGATCTGCCAGTGATGGCAGATCTTGTCGTATCTGTCATTGTAGTTGGTCCGGACGGCTTCCACCAGCTTGGCCAGCGTGCCTTTGTCTTCAAGTTCACCCGTGTGCAGGAGACGGTAGTGCAGCTCCTCCTGCGGTGAGGTGCCCCAGCCTGGCCTTCCTCTTGAGAATGCAGGAGGGGACCCCACCGTGCAGCACAGGGCCGGCAGGAAGACACCCAGCTCAATGGGGTCCACGTCGTGTGCAATCACCGCCAGCTGAGCCTCCTTATTCTCCACCAAACTGCTGACAGTACTCACCCCTGCTCGAAGGACAGGTGGCCTCTTGGTGGGGACATCCCCTTTGCTGGCAGCTTTTTTTCTCAGCCTGAGCCAACAGCCTGCGCTGCTTCTCCTGCTTTGTCTCTGGTCCGTGTGTGGGCCGGCCTCAGGCTGGCCGAGGAGGAGGCCGGGGGGAGCGGGTTCATGGCCGGCGGCACTTGCAGGCGCTTAGGGAGAACACCTGTTCGCGGCTGCAGCCGAACAGACTGCGGCCTTTTGACAAAGCAGGTAAGGACACTCTGGTCCAATGCCAAAATTCCTGGACCTTTTCTCAAAGAGGGGGTTACCCGCCTTCGTGTCCCCCCCCCCCCGCTCGCTCACGACAGCAGTGGCTGGCCCCATCTTCTCCCCTTCAGCCTTCTTTGCTTCCAGCATCTTTGGCAGCGGGAGGGCAGAGCAATGTTTACTTTTAATACACACAGACAAAAGAACTAAAGGTGTATGAACAGTAGCTATCTCTCAAAGATAGGATGACAAATTGTATTTTTTCACTTTCCTGCATGTCAGTTATTCAGGGTGGTCCACAGTTAAGTATATAGTTGAATCAGTGAAATTCATCACAACAGATTAGGTGAGTACACATACACACTAACACACAAATATGCAAATAAATTATGTATCTCTACTTTAGGGCCACCCTGTATATTTGTTCTACATCATTTAAAAATGATTTGTAAAAAAAAAAAAATTGAAATAAATGACTAGGTCGTTAAAATCTACAAATCAAATTAAGTATTAAAATGTAATACATAACATTTAGTTTTAGCAAATTTTCTGGGTACAGTGCATTTTTCTAGAGAATCATTTCTTCCATTAAAAGTTGTTAGAGATTGAACTGTGTGCTCCCAAAATTCGTATGTTGAAATCCTAACCACTGGACCTCAGAATGTGACCTTATTTGGAAATAGGGTCATTGCAGATGTAATTAGTAAAATGTAATAATTAGGGTGAGCTCTAATCCAATATGACTGGTGTCCTTATAAAGGAAATATGGACAGAGAGAGAGACACGCAGGGAGAACGCCACATGAAGATGAAGGCAAAGATCAGGATGACACTTCCACAGGCCAAGGAATGTCAAAGATGACAAGCAAACCTCCAGCTGCCAGGAGAAAGGCAGGCATACATCATCTCTCACAGCCCTCGGAGGAACCCACCCTGACGACACCTTTATTTTGAACATCACATCTCCAAAACTGTAAGACAGCCCATTTTGTTGTTTAACCTACCCAGTGTGTTCAACATTTTAATAGTAGCTCTAAAAAAGTAATACAAAGGGTTCAAGCACTGTACAAGAAGACATTACACTTCGACCATGTACATTTTTTCCTACCCATCTGTCTTTTTAGCTTGATTAGCACATGCAAAATCAGTTCTCCACACGTTCCTCCTCCTGTTCACCCTCCATTACTGCAGTTACATAGGCCACATAAATAAGTGTCCTCCAAGGAAATGTGAGAAGTGACAGAGGCCACAGCCAGGCCTGGGCCTTAAGACCTTGGCACACCTCTTCCATACTCTCTTCTTTTTTCACCAGCTCGTATTTGGACATGGTGGTGACCCACCTTCAACCATACAGATGAGGTCCATGCCTTGGAACACAAGAGCTACTTCTTAGAAGGAATCTGGGCCTCTGACTGACAGCATGGACCACCACCACCCACCAAGCAAGTATCTTCTCTTAGAATGTTACAGAAAAGTAAAATAAATAGCTCTGTTCTTTAAGCCACCATATTATTGGGTTTCTCTGCTATTGCACATTAGCCTTTTGCCCTAATACAGTGTCAAGGGAAATTAAACATTTCAAACACATGTGCTAAAGCAGTAGCTAGCAGACCAGGTAGGTCTCTGAAGGAAACAGTGAGTGAGTCTCTATGGGAGATGTTCATGTGTGCATGCAGGAAACTGAACAACAAACACTATCACAGCTTCCAATGGGAGACAATATATTTGATGATCTTATTAGTTGTTAAACTACAATTTGAACCTTTTTTGGAAATCTACCAATTCTTATTCTAAAAGATATTTGTTTTTAATTTTTTTCCTTTTTTTCCAATTTAAAAAATTTTCAATAAGAATAATTACTTTAATTTGGGTTAATCATATTGCTATGATTTTACATATATCTTAATGCTACCAAAAAAGTAACATATAAAAGTCTCACACTCCTCTAATCCTCTCCTTAGGGAACATCAGTATGACTAGGAAGGTATCCTCCTAGACTTAGATGTTTTTTTAAGTAATAGCATAGTCAGCTTTAACTTCAGCTCAAGTGGTTTTAATTTTCGTTTGTGATACACGGCTAGAATCAAAACCAAAACACATTTTAATAAGCATATAGAGCCTTTGTATATTTGCATTACTCTGGGAGAAGAAAAGTGTTTTATTCAGAGATGCCAATGACCAGCAATGTGGACTGTTTCTTACTCTTAAATGTTTCCCAAAATGTCATTATGTGAAATTGGAATACATGTGACCAGAAGAAAGTTCCCAGAGGACAATTCAATACTTCTCCATTACTTCATTCTACCATAGATGAACTATAATGTCTACCTCTGTCTGGTCAAAACACTGAAAATTACTCTTCTGGAATTTGGGATGTGTGCCTTTTATTAAGTTACAGGGTTTTTTCCAGGGTAAGCATCCAAATCCTATATGAACATTTGTCTATCAGGAAGACACTTTCCAATGAACTAAAGAAGAAAATGAGGAGATAAAAACTATTTAGTTATTCAGGGACCTCATTAACCTGTAACCAAGAATAGAATCTACGATTCATAGTTTGTAGGACGCACACATGTTCCTAGATTCAAACATGTGTTTCCATTTAAACTGCTGGAATGTATATACGGCTCCACAAAGAGTGATAAATATTAGCAAATCTTCTAAGAATGAAGGTCCTTTATGACCACATACACTGTGTTTTGATTCAGCTTTTAAAATGTCTGAGTCATACAAAGCTGAACAGTCTGCTTTTTACATCTATCTGCAAGTTAAAGAACGATGAAAAAATAAAAATCCTTCCTAGCACCTATTTGTCCCATCACACCCACCCTAAGGCAAAATCTGAGATTTCTGCTCTTTATCTCCTCTTTTCTTCCCCTTGTGGCAAGCCTGCCCCAAATAAAGGCAGGGTGTTCTGAAATTCCCAAGTATTAAGGCCAAGTTGGATATTAACCAATGTCAGATAATGCCAAGTAAAGGGCTGCAGGCATAGTACATAAACTTCAACAGCATGAGCCAAACGCAGGAATGGGAAACTATGGTCTGGCACATTCTCTTTGGCTAGAACAACATTTTTAAAATTTAAATCCCTTTAGGAAAGCTCCCCTCTTCCCAATTCAAAAAAGATACTTCATCCTATAGGATAGTGTATCTCTTCTTACACCATGAACTCCTCATGTTACGTGTCAGCCAAATGTTTCAAGTGTGAATGCCACATAAATTCTTCCACCTCTGAGCTTTCTTATATTCTGTGTCTCTGCCTAGAATGCCTTCCAACCCATCCAAGCCCACCTCTAACTTCTCTTTTGAAGACTTCAAGAAGTCCTTTCCAATCCCCTCAAGTTTCGGTCAAGTGCTTAATCCTCCATGGCCCTAGACTCTCCTGCTAGTCTTGTGACTACATTACAAGACACCAGACTAATTCTTTTAGGGCAGAAATGATCATTTTTGCCTCTCCAGTGTGTAGCACACAGCAGGTGGTAAATAAATATTATCAGAATGAAGAAATGGCAATTTAAGTATCACCTCTGAAAATATTCGCTTTTAATACGCTTGGCAGAGAATGCAGATGAATGATGTTGTAAAAAAAAAAAAAAAAGAAGAAAAAGAAAGAAAGAAAGATCACACAGAGGCTTGTAAAGGCCACATCTGGTTACACGTTGGTGTTTTCCAAAGGCTTGATGCCGTCCACATCAATATCAGCCATCATCCATAGCTGCTGCTATAATTCTCTCTTCCCTTCCCCTAAGACACCTATGTATTTGTTCGTACACACATGCTTTCTGAATCCCAACAAAGACACAAATACAGTAAATCAAATGAACAAAAGAAAGAAGAACATGAATTTAAACCAACTTTTTTTTGAAAGGACAGGCAGCTTCTCTTATATAAAATACTTATTTTAAGAAATACCACTGACTAGAATTAATCAACTGCTCTTCATAGTTTCTCATATTCATTTTTTAATCAGTTCCATGCCTACTTCCCTTTGCTATATATGATTAGCCAGAAGGTCAGAACTTTCAGAGGACAGCCAGGGACAGAATGGACATGGTTACCAACTGTGAGCAAGTAGGTCTAAAAGTACACCTTTTGTCAATGATACGCATTATCTCACCCACAGTCATGCTGACCGGAAAGGAGGGAAGCTGTGAGGGACTCCTCCTCTCTACCTCCCAGGTCAGGCACGTGTTTGGGACAGAAGGAAACAGCAGCACCAGTAAAAGAAGATAATCAGGACAGCATATCTGGTAGCTCTCCTTGCTTCCTTACCTCCAAGCAAAACCGTCATTAGCTTTGCCCAGAAACAGCCTTCTCAGAATGACTAAGTGCCAAACAGGGCACCACCCTCTCCTCATCCTGAGCATCTCCAAGCTTTCTTATCAAGAACCTATGCCCTTCAACACAGAAGGGGAGCTTTCTGGGGCTTCTACCATAGCTACTGAGACGAGTATATTTCTCCTTAATTATCACTGAGGCAGCAGTAAAAAGCAACTTACCTTTTGAAAAAAGTCTTCCCCACTTTTGCCTTTTCCTTCAGCAGCAGCTGTAAATAAAAATGTATACATTTAAAATAGTTTCTTTTTTCAACCTATGTATTCAAAAACTCTCAGATATCAGGTATGATATCAGAAAGGTAAACAAGATGTTACTCTTGCTCTCCCCAAGTTCAGTGCCTGCTAATAGGCCTCATCTGAGATGCAAAATTGATCAAGAGTAATACACTAATCCAATCAATTACACATCTTTAGATAATTTTTCTGTCTGCAAGTCTCAACAAGTGTCTGTTTTCACACACAGATGAAGGCAATCTCACCCTTTCACAGTTAAGGAACTACATGAACAAATGCAACTACCAATTTATCAGCTGTAGTGCTCTAAGTACTTCCTGTCTGTAATCAGTCCCAGGCTTGAGGTTGCCTTTTCAACTCGGGGCACATGGAACATGGCCTGTTGAGTTTTGTCACTTGGAGGTTTTGCAATGGCTATATAATCTACTTGGATATCCGTTGGCATCATGTACTACTTTAATTCACTCGTTTATACAAAGAGAAAAAAAACACGAAAATTTAACAATAATGGTTAAGTCATGAACAAATTTAAAACTTCATGTGCGATTAATTAAAAGGTCACTGTATTTAAACAATCATTTCTATCTAAATGGTAGGCTATAAATACAGGACAAACCCAGTTCTGTATGTTCAAAAGTGTTATGACTCTGTGAACATATGTTTTTGTCTGTGGGGATAGGTGGGAAATTTGACTACAGGGAAAGAGAGGAGAAAGAGCCAAGAGAATCCTCCTTGGAATAGCTTTGCATCTTTTGGAGGGCAAACACACACAGGTCTCAGATTCAAATGCAGTTAATAGGATGAGCCACACCCTCACCAGGACAGAGAAAGGAGCTGGAGCAACAACTCCTGCAACTTGTGTGACTGATTAAAAATCCCAGAAGTCTGGTAGATCACTCTGTTAGGTGGATTCAAAACTCAAAGAAGTCCTCTCTGCCCCCAAAGAAATACCAAGTATTATAAATTATTTTTTTTTTACCAACTTTAATTTCACTGTTAAAGGTAAGACAAGACACCTTATGCTATTTTGTAAAAATCCATTTTTTAATCAACATGTTTTCATCCAAAAAAGAGAGAACAGAGTACATGTTTCTGTGATTACCAAGGACAATTTGAGGAAATGTATGAAAACAGTAACTAAAAGAAATAAGGAGGGGGTGGGAGAGGAGGGGGGAAGCTAAATATAAGGTGATGGAAAGAGGAGTCACATTAGGTGGTGAACTTATTATATAACAAGTTGACAATGCACTGTAGAATTGTATGCCTGAAACCTATGTAATCCTTGTAACAGATGTCACCCCAATAAGTCTAACAATAAAAATGAATTTAAAAAAAGAAATAAAAAATTTTAAACTGCATTCTGATGTGTGGTAAGTGAAACAACAGCTGCCCCCCTCCCACCCCACAAGATGTTCATGTGCTAATTTCTGGAATCTCTCAAAAAGTTACCTTACATGGTAAAAGGGATTTTGCAGATGTGATTACATGAAGAGTCTTGAGATGGGAAGAATATTCTGTATTGGACCCACCTGGATAATTCAATCAATCACAAGGAGTCCTTATAAGAGAGCAGGAAAGTCAGAATCCAACCAGGTGATGTGACAATAAGAAAAAGAGAGGACGACGTGGGACAACTGGAGAGGTTCAGAGAGGAAAAAATATACAAATGCTACACTGCTGGCTTTGAAGATGAGGAAGGGACCACAAGCCAAAGAATGTCGGTGGTCCCTAGAAGCTGGTCCCTGGAAAAAGCAAGGAAATCTGCTATCTTCTAGAGTTTCTGCAGGGAGCATGGCTCTGTTAACACCTTGATGGAGCCCATTTCAGACTTCCGACCTCCAGAACCTTAAGACAAATTAATGTTCTTGTAAGCCACTTTACTTGTGGTAATTGGTTACAGCAGCAGAAGAAAACTAATACATAATGCCAATGCCATTTTAGCTTTTACTTTTTGCACAAATACCATCAACAGCATGAACTGAGTACAGACACTCATGCTGAGCGTTTGAAGTACACATTTCCACAAAAAGTCTTTGCCATTAACTCTACAAATTATGATTTTCACTCTCGAACTTGGAAGTCTATCAATATTAAAGCTTTTTTAAAAACATATAACAGAAAGCAAATTAAAACCAAAAAAAAGGCCAAGCTCACTCTTTCAAATAAACTGGCAAATATGCTTGATCTTAGGGAGAGGGGCCAGCTAGGTAAGATAAAATGTCAGTGCCCAAACCTAACAACAAGTGCCTTGGAGAGACTTCAACTAAGTCACCTCTTGAACTGTCTTTACCTCTAAAGCTCCAAGTTTAAAGGGGTCCTTGTATGCAATGAAAACTGCATATAAGGACGCGAAGATTTTTAAAAATTCTAGCGACATTAGGGAAACTCTTCTTTGAAAAGAAATCTTCAAAGATATTTGCAAAGGTCTATCAAGCAAGGCAAATAATCACCCCTTTCAACCACAGGGAACTCCTACACAACTAAGAATTTATCAGTTTAAATTTCATAATACAACTACATTTTATTACAGAAACTTGCTTTAGGACATTTATTGTGTTCATGACAAACTCATTATGTCACAACCTTGAAATGCCCCTTCATTCCAAGTGTAAACAGGCTTCATAGAATGGCCTTTCAGTGCCTGGATGAATAAAAAGGGGGGAATTTCCTTAGTTTAGAACCAAACCATAATTAACTATGTTCCAGAAAAACATCTAAAATTTAACCAGAAACCTGCACCTTATAGCAACCTTCTGGTTTTAGGAGGAACAGGAGGCAGGGAGCTAGAAATGACATGTACTCACTGGCACCAACAATCTTTGTTCTTTTTCACTCCAAGTGTTTTTATATGAGAACAACAAATTTGAGCCTGATTCTTCCCTAAATCCTGACAAGTGTCCCTTTGCCAAGCCTACAAGTTCCCTGGTAAAAGACTCTGGTCAGATCACTGTCTCAGGTGCAAACCACAGTTGGTCCCTGTCATTGGCACTCTGCAGGGAGTGCCTTTATCTAATTCCCAGGTCGTGGGTCTGCTGCAGGACTTGTGCTCAACACGACCAAGCAAAGCTGCCAAGGTCACAGAAGCCAATCAAGGGAGAGCGACATTTCACAAGTATTCTTCCCCTACAAACAGGGATCCTTCTGTGCTCAAATTTCAGAGTTCAATCCTCAAATTTACTCTAAAATCCTCAGAGTTAAAATATAAACTGCACTAAAAAAGTGAGAGATGGGGGGAGAGTGCTTGCAGAATATTTTTCTCAATGTAAATTTAGGCATTTAAGATACTCATTTTATAGACCCAGGAAAGAAAGAGAAACTCACTCTTTCATTTCACAAATACGAGAGCTGTGCAGAAAGTATCCAGCCATGTAATATGAAAAACAGAGGCACTTTTGACTGGATATTTTTCTGGACAACCCTCATATTTAAGTCCTATACTGGTGAATCAAAATAGGCAAGACCCTGCCCTCATTTAAGTACAACCTTGACCCATATATTCAAAGCCACCCAACTAGGGAAATAAGCCAAAATTCAAATTCAATTCTGTTAATAATTTTCCCAAAGATCTTTTCGCAGTCACAACTCTATCCAAATTAAACTCAGATATTTAATTTAGCTATTCTCATCCTGGACAGTGCACTAAAAAGCTAGTCATTTGACTGTGAGCCCAACATGAGAGCTGAGCAGCTACTGTTAGGCCTGAAAAATAGAAGGTTGCTCCTATGGAGACCATTTGAGAGTTATACTGCAAGAAAAAATATGAGGAATGATAGTATCTTGACTCAATGACTTCCTTTTCATTATATTTGGAGGGCAAAATGTTGCCTGTGAAATGGGCCAACCCGTACTTGATGTCACAACATTCTTTGACCTTTTAAGTCTGACTATATTCTGTGGCATAACAGTTCTATTGAGTCTTCACATTCTTGTACACTGATACATCCTCATCTTCTTATATTCCACAGTAATATAAACATATATAATGATTTAGCAGCCTATTTTGAACTATCTTCACAATATAACTTTTGCTTAATGTTGCAAAATTTAATCGTTTAATTGTAAAAACCCTAGATTCTTCTTGCCAATGAAAGCAACTGTCTTTATTTTCATGACATAGAATAAATTACTTCACTACTACTGAAACATGGCTTCACAGGTTGTGCAGGTAAAACATTTCATATTTTAAGCCAAACAATTCATTTTTTATGTTTATTATAATTTCTCTAGTGCTTTGCCATATTTTATTTCATATTTTTGCTTCATAAGAAATATAGGATGGCAGAAGTCATGGCCAATATAAACAGCAAAAGTTTAAACAGGTGTAAACTATTACAGTCCCCCAAACTACAGGGCAAGTCTAGTTAATTACTGAATTAAAATGGGGGGGAAAGGCTCAATTTTAAATTCTTCATAGGGCATATGGAAACTTGTTTAAATATTCTTTTCATTCTGAAATGCTTTCCCATTATAACATCTTATACTTTATGAAGACAAATCTAAAATACAATGGCTTTGTATTTCATATTTAAAACATAGGACAGAATATCTTTAAACATTCCCTGCATAAGCAATGGGTTTTTTTCACCCCTGTGGAAGTTGATTTTTTAAAATGTACAGATTATTAAAGAAATAAATCTTCAAATCTATAAAGATTCAGGGCATTCTTCCCCCCCCCCTTTTTTTTTAACACAACCCAACTGTAGCACATTTGTAACTTAGAAGGCTGCTATACCTTAAGGTCACTTGAAAGATAAATGTGTAGTCATTAGGTAGCCTGATTCTTCATAAAAATGTTTTACTAGAAATTTAAAACATTCACTTACTGTATCAATTTAATCCATGTGCTAAAATAGTGATGCCATATATTTTATTCTGTATATTTCTGTTCTTAGAAAGATTCCCTGACAATTTGGCCAATTCTACAGAAAGGAAAATCAGAAAAGATGTACAAGATGCAGTTTCTACATACTCCCAGAGAACCTTATGTTCATAAATCACATCTAACACTCTGAATGGGCAAGCAAAGCTCTGAGAAGTGAAGAAACCGTAGACACTAAGTCTACTTTTAAAATTTCTTTAACTCTCAATTAAAATCATTTGAAATATTCTAGCCAACTGCAGAATTCCTAGCTTAAACTTCAGCAGAGAATAGTGTCATGTGAATGTTGTGTATCAGGGTAGGTAGGAGGGTTCTCAGATCCCATTTTTCCTAAAACTCCCTACCTGTTTCCCAGAGTCCACTGTGGAACATCAAATTCACTGGCCCTGATTTTAAAAAATCACATAGGCCTGTTGAAAAAAATAAACAGGCAAAAATAAATATCATTTTTATTTCATAGTAACTGGATATTTAAAAATGGTTTTCTTCTTTAGTTAAAATTTTTTTCTTAAATACTTTAGTTTTGCAGTTAAAATTCTCATTTCAAAAATGCAATAAATTGTTTTTTTAAGGAGACCATAAAACAAATATACATAATGATGTCAGTGCTGTATGTATGTATGCATACAGAGTGTACATGCTAGAAAAATTATAAACACCAAAATATTAACAATTATTATTTGAGTGGAGAAATTATTGGGTCATTTATCACTTTCTCCTCTGTATTTGCCAAAATGCCTTTAAAAAGCTTGAACTTCTTTTTAATTAGGAAAAAAAATGGGTAACAATAATTTGAAATCCTCTTCCCATTTGAGAGTGAACCAAATTCTACCATTACTGGTTTGTCACAGCATTATTTTCAGTCCAGTGTAAGGTAACCAGGCAAGAGTCTGAAAGACAAATATGGATATAAGTCACCTAGAGACACAGAATGGCCAATGCACTATCCAAGATGAATAATGGACAGCCAATAAAATCAGACCAAGGGGAGGGGGTGGGAGAGGAGGGAGGGGAAGCTAGACACAGGGTGATGGAAAGAGAAGTCACAATAGGGGGTGAACTTATTATACAACAAGTTGACAATGCACTGTGGAATTGTATGCCTGAAACCTATGTAAATCTTGCTAACAGATGTCACCCCAATAACTAACAATAAAACTGAATTAAAAAACAAAAAATCACACCAAGCATAGAACATTACAGGCCTTAATTAATTTCTAGATTGAAATACTGACTTTGTGCAACCCTCTATGGAGAAGTTTTAACAACTTATGCCTATAATTAGAAACTTTATAGCTGACAACACTAAATAATCCAGTACTTGGAAAAACCTCTGATTCATACAGAAATTTAATAGCTAGCTAAAAGACAGAAAAGGACACTCTCTAAAATGCAAGAACCAAAAACAGAAAAATTTTATGTATACATTACTAATTACGGACTATTTAAAAGAAGACCACTTTTACTAAAAGGCCCATGAAATAAAACAGACATCAACTTATTAATTTAGCATGTTCTAAAAAGGCTCACAGGCTAAGAGTATGAAAGAAAAGAAAGGATTATCTATGATAATTTGGGCCAAGAGCATGGGTTATTAATTGAACTACACCAGTAAGACATCCTTTGAAGCTATTTTTTAAAATTTCATTTCCCACCAAATTTTTCAACAGAACTAATAGGAATGTGAAAGATTATTCCAACAATGGGGACCACAGCTGCCTCTTTAAGGTTTACATCTACTAATCCTAACAAGGAAGTCCTCTGCAGACCACACTTCTCAAAAAGGAGGACTGCAGGAGATTTTTTTTCACATGTTAAATCTCTCAGAGTGGTAAACCTCTGCCAAATTCCAGTGCTGGGGACAATCTAAGACAGTGGTGGCTCTACCACACGCAGGGCACAGCAGCAGCCTCAAGCAAAGCATTCCCCTGCCCACCAGCTTTTAGTTTCAGAAAGCATCTGCTGCTGTCAACTGTAGGAAAACAAATAATCACAAAAATCTGAGAACATCTAAATTACATTATCCATTGCTTCAAGCAACTTTTAACTTTAACTCTTCAAGCAACACTGGCTAAAAGTTTCTTCAGACTTCCTTGAAGACTGATGACCCTAACATATGTCAATGGAATCTCAGTCCAATTGGTTAACAGAAACTTCGGTCACATCAAATGTCTTGCTTTTAGACCCTATCTTTTTCTTACATAAGCAATCCCTAAAGCACCATATACTCTGGCCTGAAGTTATAAACACTATTTGATAATTTTGAGTATTTACATACTATTAGTTTTTTGTTTGTTTGTTTGTTTTTTACAAAAATCAACACTCATAGCTTTATCATCAAAAGGTAGAGAATGTTCATGGCCTTCATATGGTTTAATGGAATTATGAATACCTAATACAACACAGTGAGCGTACGTTGGTGTTCCCACAGAGCTGTACCATCCAAGAGAGAAACCACTGGCCACTTGGGCTACTGAAATGTGGCTAGTCTGAATCCAGATATGCTGTAAGAGTGAAAAACACTGGGTTTGGAAGACTTAGTACAAAAAAAGTATCTCATTAATAACTTTTAAATTATATGTTGAAATGATACCATTTTTTGTATACTGGGTTAAAGAAAACTATTATTAATAATCTCACCTGTTTTGTTACTTTTATGTGTGATTATAAAATTTTAATTTACATTTGTAGTTCATGTTATATTTCCATTGTACAATGTTACTATCAGAGATAACTTACTTAGTTTTTAGCAAAGAGGAGTGCAAAGATTCAAGTAGAGAGCAGAGTGACAGGGTATGAAGGACTGAAAACAAGAAATATTTCCAAATATTAGAGTCATCAGCTTGAGATCAAAATGGTATCTGTCTTAACCTCCTGGGAACATTTTGAGAGAGGAAGAAAAGGTTTGGTCGGGATTTGGGGGCCTAGTGGGAGGGTTAAAGAATTAAAGTAGTTTGAATAAAATATATAACATTAATAACCATGCCCTTAATATCCAGCATTGGCCCAATCCAAAACCATGAAACTATTTAAGAGTTTATGTGGATAGTTATTTAATGGAATGAAGTTTATATTTCTTTTGTGTTTGTAATAACATGGCAATGGGGCAAGCCAACTTGTTTTAAATCAGAACCAAATGTGTTCCAGGCATGTTTAAAGTTCAGGTTATACGCAAAAATCTATGACAAGGAGATATGTTTGCTATTCTCCCCACCAAAATGGGTGCAGGAATGCATGCTTTCATCAGGGCTACTCCAATCCAACTTAACACTAAAGACTCATTTATTGATTCACTTTAACAAAACTTATTTAGCACCTGAAGCACACAGTGAGGAGTTCAAAGGTGCAGAGTCAGAGAAGCCTGGGTTCAACTCCAGGTTTTCCATTTACGTGGAGCAAGTGTTTTAGCCTCCCTAAGGCTCTGTTTTCACCTCTAAAATATGCAAATAAGCACTCTATAAGCATTTAACATAAAGAAGCCAGCAACCTTGAATTCAAAGGACTTAAAGTCTTACTGACCAGTAGGTTTTTTGAGGTCAGTAATAAAAATGGCAAGACTCTAAAGATTGAACCAATTACATAAGAGCCACAGATAACAGGAATTCAAAGAATGAACGTGGTAGGGAGCTTTTGAGCTGACTGCTTAAAGCACGAAGGGACTGGGATATGGGGAGAGGGAAAAAGGAATTCTGGACAGAGAGAATGCTGTGAATACCCATGACTGTCAGTCTGTCTGCTCAAAACGTCAGGTTCCCTCGTATGTGCCTCAGCGCACTTAAAAGTAGCACCTGTTTCTAGAAGGAGGCATAGGTATAAGATGGCCGAGAGGAAGGAGAGCTCTCCAGGGCCTGGGGACACGAATACCTCAGGCTGGCTCACACTGATTCTTTACCAGAGGAAATACCACTCTTCAGAGGACTGTTAGAAAATAGGTGAACCACGTGGGGTGGTGGTGCTGGTTGGCATCACAGGATGAGTGTTGGAAGGCAGTGGTACAGAATTAAGTATCCAAGCCCAGAGCAATCAGAAAAAATAGAGCTCAACAAAGATTCGTTGTACCCATGTGTCACTAGCCCCAACTGAGCAGTACTGGTAGGGTGTTCCTTTTTAAAATGTCCTTTCTTCAATGATCTTTCAAAGAGTACATATCTATGCCACTTCTCTCTACACTGTCAGTGAACTACCAAATGGACAATTCATTGCATGATCTTTCCATACTCTTTTAAGTTGTCAAGTAAATTTAACTATCACAAAATTAATATTTTTTCATTAGACGTTCCGATTAGCTCAAATGAGATAGTCTGCTTAAGCAAACAGACCCACTGGACAAGGGTTTTCTAATGTTCCAGTGAACTGCAGCCATGCCAACTCGAAGATACACTGGGGGAGAGAGGTGCTCACCAAGAAAATCCTATACTGTAGAATTGTATGCCTGAAACCTAGGTAATCCTTACTAACAAATGTCACCCCAATAAGTCTAACAATAAAAATACATTTTAAAAAATAAATAAATAGAAAAAGGAAAAAGAAAGAAAATCATATTCTTGGGCCCCACCCACACATCCCACTGAGTCTTAATCTTTGTGGGAGCCCAGGAATCTGCATTCTTATAAACAAACCAGATTATTTACAGACACAGTTAAGTCTCAAATACTGTGACATCACTGGAATCCCATGGTGAGATTGATGCTTTTTATTTCCAAAATCTCAATCAAGTTGGTTTTCCATTATCCTAGTCAGTTGCCCACGGCTGTCTATTGTACATGTCACCTTAACTCCAGGACTATAGAGAAACCAAATTACTCTGAGGCAGACAAAGCATTTAAATATGGCAATATAAATCATTCTAGGCATTAAAGTCATGCCAGTGTTCTAATGCATTATTATTACCAAATTATGACAGCTAGAGAAACTGCTTTTCAGGGCTAAGAATGGTGAAGCAGTTACTGACTCACTTTCTATGATTAAAACTGTTTCTGTCCCTTTCTAAACTTGCTCTACTCAAGGCCTGTTGAGCCAAGGCTGCCTCACACTGCATCTCATTAGAAGAGATCTGAAGGCTAAAATAATTAGCAGGCGGCCAGTGGTCCTGGAGGGCGTTTTTTTCTCCACTCAAGAGAACCAAGTTTGTAAACCAGGAGTTTATGGAATAAGTGCAGATATGCAAAAGAAAGGCAGCAAAGGCACTTGCTCAGAGGGTATCTGACCTACTCTCCCAACATGCCCTGCTTCCATAGCCAGCTGCACAATTCAAACTCCTGTAAAATGTGGCTTCGCAAAATCAAGTTTCTATAGACCAAGCATCATCATTCAGAAGGCCTAGGAAAATAGTTAGGGGAGTTCTTGTTTCTTAACCTCAGCAGTTTGCTGCTGATAAATCACAAACCTGCTTTTAGGAAATTCAGCAGATCACTTCCTCTCAAGACATTTGGTTTGAAAAATGATAAACTCTTTGAGGGCTAAGCCATCAATTCTCATTTCTGAAAAGGATCATTTGTTTTTGTTAAAGCTGATCGAAACCTAACATCTGATTATAATTTATTCCATTTAAAGTCCTTGGTTTGTTAACATGAATTCATTTTTCATCAGTAGGCTGAAAAGCCACCTTTAAATGTGGTTTCCATCTCAAACAATGCTTGAAGAGTAATTTTAAGGTAATAGTCTTTGGCCTAGGATAAAAGTTAGAACAGATATCGTTACCTCGGTTTCCTTTTATAAAATATGTGTATTTACGATGCAAACACGGTGGTCATATTCTAAGCCATAGCTTTATTCTTATTCCCAGAACTGTTACTTCGGTTAAGAAGTCCCATTCTATCTCAATTAAAATGAATCACTATAATAGCAGAGTGGACCTGTAAGTATTCATTTTCTTAAACAGTTCTATCTTCTCAGCTGCTTTTTGCACTCTGTTTACTTTGGAAATTTTAAACTCATTTTTCTTAAGTTCAAGGAACTGAAATGTCTTAGACCTAGATTATTCATTCACCAGTCTCAAAAGATTCAAGCCTTTCCCAAAAGGTAATGAAAATTTCTTCTCCTGTTTGGGGCTGAGAATTGCCAAGTTCTGAATGCTCATGTTTCAAGCACTGATCCTGAAACATACACAGCGTAAAATTTTTCAAGAATATTTTTCTGATTTTGCTAAACCTGTTCAAAGTTAATTTCAGAAATGTTTGAAAAATGTCTTGACCCTGAATGGGTCACATACAATACTTGAATCTATCCTTTTTTAAAATGGTGTATTTTCCTAGAGAATTTAAAGATGTTACCTCAGGTGAACATTTTATAATTTATACAATTAACCCTGAAATTCGGCAATACTGTAAGTACTAATAAGAATAGAGTGCTTACACAGTGTTGAAGTGTAAACTCATGCAATCATTTTGGAAAATAGTTTGGTTTATATAAAGAATGACTATAACTTTCATGTACTTGACCTGGTATTCTATTTCTAGAAAACCAGGGCCAAAGAATATAATCCAAAACATGAAAGAAAAAAACCATTGGCATAAATATGTTCATTTTAGTATTATAATATTTATAATAAGGAAAAACAAGAGAAAAGCAATCTGAGAATAAAGAAAATTTAGATCTAGGTACTTTTTTCAAGTTATTTGAAAAGATTTCTGTGATTTGCAAAAGCTATGAAGTAGCAAGGAAAAAAGATTTCAATAAATTATCCAATAAAAAATGGAAAATAAGGTTTGATGTTTGAGTCAAAAATCTATGTGCAATGATTATAACTAGTATTCTTTAAATATACACAAAAAATCTAGTGACATTCATCAAAAGGCCAAAATGTGCATACTAAGAGAAGTTACATATTTCCTCTTTTTCCCAAAGTTTGGGAAGATATAAAGTCTGAGAATGACTCCAAAAATCTATAAACACACACTCATGAAAATAAAAGCCACTTAAGAATTATTATTTTAAGTCTCATCATTTTTCAAAGTATGTATTTGTGAGACAATAAGGTCGCTATGAATTTGTATTTACTCATATATCTAACTAAACCCAGTAGAGTCTAATTTCCAAAGGCTATTTTAAGATTAACAAAGTCAAAAGGAATGTATGAAATATTACACCTTGCCTATATTCTTCAGATATCTACCTGTGCTAAAATGCCTACCTTCCAGTAAGTCCTGCGAAACTTCTCCCACCGTGCTGTCATACAGTCTCAGTCTCCCTCTTCCCTGGTCCTAAACCCTTATGAACCCTCCCCGTGCACAATGCAGTCTGCTTAAACTGCACATATTTAGTGGTTATGAACAGAACACAACAGCTGTGGGGCTTCCAAATAAGCACCTTTTACAAGCACAAACACAAGCCAACAAAAATGATCTTGAAAACTGGGGTGCTATGTTATGTGCCTGTGATAACAGCAAGGGCTAGGCATCGAGTTCTCAAAGTAGTGGTGCTGTATGAACCATGAGAACCCCTCTCATACATGTGGAGACAAGAGTGTAAAGGGAAGAGCACAAAGTTCACCACCGGCAACTAGAGCTTCTGTGGACGCATCCTGAAACAATTCTTGTGCAATCTTTTCCAAAGAAGTTCCCAAAATGTCATGAATCACCAAATATGGGAAAATGCAGATGCTCCCTTCTACCCCTTTTCTGTTTCATGAAAGACCATCAAAGTTGCATTGGTTAGGGTGAGAGTGTTGGTTCGAAGGTAATCAGGTAGAAATACTCTCTTACCCTCACCATCCTGCTCTTAAAATAGAGAAAAATTTGTCTCAAAAGTTTTAAATGAAAATGATCCTTGATCAAGTGATCAAAATTGATCTGGCACTGTGCCCAACCCTTCTCCAGGTGGGAATTGAGGGCACACAGAGCAGAAGAGAACAGGTTAAGTAAAAAAAAAATCAGAGGAATATTTTTTCAATTATTTGGCCAATTTACAGTTAAAAAGAAATTCAACATCATCACAGATAATTCTCTAAAGATATTAACTCAAAATCTGTCCCCAACTTTCTCCACTACTCTTCTCCCCCAGAAAAGAAGGAACAGGCAATGACAAAAAAGACCATCATCCTGATCTTAGCAAAAACTAGTATTCTGCCACACATGTAATCCTGTATTTCTCATCGCAACACCTAAAGGAAGGACTAGATAAAGGCAATTAATGTAATGAATGAGGTAGTTATTAGAGCATACTTTTCCTCTAATAACAAAGTTTTCTGTAGAAATTTTCATTCTTAAAAAAAAAAAAAAAAAAGAAAGAAATTTTAAGAAATTTTCATTCTAGGAAGGAGAATCACATTTTTAGAATTATAAAAGGTATGGAGAGAATAAAAAGTCTGTCATATTCTAGGAAACACACTGTATATATTCTAGAAAAATAACACCAACTGGTCTTGAGAAACATTACTAAGTACTACTTTATATGTGGTTAGCAAACCAATGAAACTTGATGGCAGAGACTAGAAACAGAAAGGTACAAGAATTCAGAGCAATTCTTTCATTCCACAGTCCACAGAGGCAAGGCATGTATTAGGGAAAGCAGGGTGTCTGCATGGTGAAGAGCAGTCACCTCAACTCCTGAGGACACATCAATCTTGGCAAAATAATTATTGGAGCCTAATATTCAGAGTACCTGGCAATACAGTTTTCTCGCTGCATTTTATAACCTCCCCACCAGTGAAGCTTACTTTACCATACTTCACCAGTGGTGAAATGAACGTGCTTTTCAGTCATGACCGAGGAAATAGACCCCCAAGTCACACCCACACTGGCCTGAATCCTTCCTAGCATTATCATCTTCTTAGAACTCCTCAGCACCTAAAGGTACATGAAAGAGCACAGGTGTTGGGGACACACCTTCAGAGTAGAGGATACAAAGCAGATGCGGTATTGACAAATGCAGAGCCAGTGTGAGTAATAAGGGGTATTTCCCCAAACTGGGCTGTGTCTGCTTCGTCTCTGTGGGAAGGAAGAAGTGAACAGGAGACTAGCAAAGGTCAGCCCATTTGCAATCATGCTGAGCCCATCTGGTCAAAGATCAGTTACTCTAAAGCAAAGTTCTTCTGTCTTTTTTAAAGTAAAAGATTTCCCACTGACACTTAACCATTGGCATGTGGTCATAGTCTACACTCCTGCACAATCTTACTTCATTTCTGTAGACCATTCACCAGGCGATTGCCATTTTAAAAAAACACAGATAACCTAAGACCCTATAAACGATAAGGGATTGAGAACAATGGAAAAGAATCTTAAATGCTCAGATAAAAATGGTGTCACTTTTATTCAGAGAAGCTTGGAGCACTTTTGGTTAGGCTATGGGTTTGCAGTGATTTTTTTTTTTTAAACATCTGGTATAATTCCCAAGCCTCTTGCTTTTCAAATAAGAGGGACACACACTCACTTATGTCCCAAAGCATTCATCTGTACAAGACATTCAAGTACTGTAGCTATCACAGGCTTCTTCAATGCATACTACATTTCTTGGCACTGAAAGCACCAAAATTCTTTAATTAAAGAAAAATTTTAAGAGATGCTCTAAAACAAGGAGATATTTGTTTTTAATAGACTTCCTTATAATGAGTCATTTCATAGATAGAGCGCTCTAGGATGAGAGCCAGGAACCAGCAGACACATCTCCTAAGCACAAGCAGGCAGTGTACATCCAACCCCAGCAGAGATGTCACAAGTCCTGCTTGCAGCCAAGGGAGAGAGCTCAGCACTGCATCCTTAGTCAGCACCTACGCTGGTTTTAGAAACTTTATGGAGAAAAAATGAATTTCTCCTTAGTAAAAACAGCCCTCAACTCCTCTAATGGGAGTGTTCTGCCTGACACTCAATTCTCTGACAATAAATTTAGCAGTGGCAGAACAACAACATACCATCCATAATCCCACGGGACAGACGGTTACTTGCTGATTTCATATGAATAAGAAAAACTTGAGATTTTTCTGGAAACAATTACAAACTGATAAAGATGGGAACAAAAGCTGTATTTAATGTAGTAACTAAGAGTTCAGTATTAGCTCTACCACATGCCTGCTATACAACTTAAAGCAAAACGACTTAACCTCCACGCACCTCAGTTTCCTCTTATGTGAAATGGGGGTAAAAACAGTTACTACTCGCATGTTGTTTTTTTTTTTAATTTTCCCAGAAGCAAGTGACAAGTGTTTGCATGAAAGTAATTTAAGCAGAAGTTGATCCCAGGGCTCCCAGGTAGGAGGGTGGGAAAGTAAATCAGGAAGAAAGCAAAGAGGGAAGCTCTCTCAGGTGTGTGAGCAGATCCTTCCTGTGGTCCTCAGGCCAGTTCCGAGGAGGGTGTCCCCTCAGAGCTGTCCCATCAAGGGGCTCAGCATTCATCCATTAAGCCCAGCCGTCTGGCTGAGAAATGCCTCTACTACAACCACACACCTCTGGCTGCAGTGCCCTTAGGCAGGACTCATGGGGGCCACAGGGACCAACGCATCAATCGGTTTCAGCACTTCAAGTCCAGACTCTCAGGAATACCCTCAGTCCCAAGTAAACCAAGACCACCAGTGACACTACCTGGTGCTTGAGTGGTGACAGGGGTGGGCAGGACTTCTGCCAGTGTCTGCTCTGTCACCCAGACTCATGAAGACCAGAGGATCTCCTCCATGTGGAGCACAGGCCTGGGACAAGGCACTCAATGGTGTTGGATGGTCGCTATTTGGGTAAATTCAAAGCAACATAAGAATCATGAATCTGCTCTTACCATACAGGTGACACACAGTGCTCTGGAGCTAGGTCTGCTCGAGAGCTCCACCCAGGCTGCCAGGCTCTGTCTGCCTAAATGCCTCCAGAATGCCACAAATCAAAGCCTCTAATGTAAGAAATGCCGTGCTTACCTGCCCTGTCACCGATAGGGAGTAGGGGATCTCAGCTTTAAGTTAGACAAAAAAAAAAAAAAACCCCAAAAAACCAAAGGGGTCAAAAACAGCACAAGTAGCTCTCCTAATTAACCTCCACATCACCTTGTTCTTTCCTTCCCTCCCACAAGACAAAGTGACCAATGCACAAGAGGACCCTAAACCTCCAATGTTGACAAAATACATTTGTGTACCCCAGGTACCTGTGCTCCAACCAAGCGTGTTGTCTGCTTACCCAGAGCCAGCTGTGCCGGTTCCCAACTATGTCTCTCAATAATCCCCCCAAACATGAATGTTTCTAATCAGTCCCCCATATTCAGAACAGGCATTGGCCTGGTAACAAAAAAGTGTGTATTTATATTTTGAGGATACAATAATGGTATGTTGTATCCTCAAATGGTATGTTATGTGTATTTTTTTATGATTCCCTAATTTACCCAAGGTTATTTGGTTTCAAATACACTGGAAAAGCACTTCTACTGTACACAATCATTGCTCTCAGGACATATGGGATGGCCGGTGCATCTGTTCAAAGATACCTTCACACACAATCCATGCAAGACCCTCTCTGAAGGTGGCAGAGAAGATGCCGACCCTGGATCCCTTCCAGACCAGTTACTAACGAAATACAAGTAACTACTTCCCACAGTACACAAAGTACAAACCATCCTATCAGTTAGTGCCAACCTTAAACATGCTCCCAGATTACTCAATGCCACGTGCTCAATAAGAATCAGCCTCCTGGTCTGAATGAACTATGGGTTCGTAGACACCCAAAAACCTTTTTACCATAGTCTGACATTTTCTCCTACAAAATGACATTTCCATACACTATAACTGTGAATCATAACTATATCAAAAGCGTTTACAACACAAAGGCGTAAACCTGGAAAGTTAAAATTAAACTGGCATTACCATCTCCTTCCATGAACTTCATGGTATGAGCTTTAAGTAAAACCATAAATTAATGTAAATAAATTGCTCAAGAACAATCTTTTTCATAAGAATTTCAATTCATTTTTCAGCTTTACTGTACCCAAGTTTTTATGAAAATTTCTACATTGGAAAATATCTACATGTGCATGTACTGACTTGAAATTCTGAAAAATGAAAAATATTTTTCTTTTCTCTGAAGCTTCTGGGCAGTACATTCATGGGGCTTTAAAACAGGACAACTGCAATGTACACTTTTCCTGTGTTATTGGGCAGGAAAATAGAAGGATACATGTAACTCTTAAGATGTAGTAAGGATAGCTAAGTAATAACATGTTCTAGATAAAGTAAGTTAAACATCAAAGGGCCATCTGGAAAAATTTCAGCCATAAATGCCTCTATTTTCATATTGCATGGCTGGATACTTTCCTGACAGCCCTCAGATTTCTGTGAACACAGAAAGAGTTGCAAGACCAAAGGCACCTAAAATTCATGAGCCATTAAATATACAAGAGGCACCTAATATGCATGAGGCACTCAATATGCATGAGGCACCTGAAGCACTAAATATTCATGGAGCACGAATTATACATGAGACATGTGGCACTCAATATTTATGAGGTCTTGATTAGGCCACCCAGGATAACATCTACTCTCTTCCTCTTGCACAAAGCACACAAATAAAACCCAAAGCTGTCAGCAGTCTAACTGGCAGATACCTATGTCTCTCCCAAAGAGAACCAGTGCACAAACTAAACCAGAAAAGACCCTGGCTGCAAGTTATGATGTTGGTTGGTAGAATGCCCGATTTCTGAAGTCACCCTCAATTCAATGAGCACATCCATTTACATATACATACACACATATACATATACGACACACACACACACTCCTTTCCAAATGATATACATATGCTGACATATACATAATTATATACCTGTGTGCTCTTGTGTATATACAGGATGGCCCAAAGTAGGTACACATTTGAATCAATTAATTTCATCACAACAGATTATATAGGTACACATACACACTGATACACAAAAATATAAAAACTATACTGTACACCTACTTTGGGGCCACCCTGTATATGCAGATTGTGTGTAAACGTGTGTATATGTTGTGTGTCTGTATCTCCATATGTTATGTGAGGGTAGGAAATCTGTGCAGATCTCATACACACTGTATTGTGGGCACCTAAAAACAGGGCTTGACAGAAAGTACTCAGCGAATACCTGTACGGTTAATTGCTTGTCAATAAGGGCTTATAAGGATATTCAACTGTGGAGCTTGAATTCATCCAGACAGGATAAATTCAAATTATTCATTTTTCTTTTACCAATCTATCCCCTAATCTACAACAATGAGTGAAATGTAGCAGACATAGAATGCAGATTAGGTGGATGACTGAATGAATGAGTAAATGGGTTAAGAAATCATTCTTTATTCGATTTACAATGGATTTAATCCTCAAAGAAAATTGTGTGTGACTACATTTTTACTACTACCATGTATAAACTACAATTTTCTAGTAGTAGAAAAATTCAAATAAGGTAAGACTATCTCTTAACTGATAATCTTTAACTAGAGGAAAACAGTCAAAATATTAACAAAATAATATATAAAGTACATATGTGCATATTATATACGTATATAAAATAACACACATAAATATGTATACATATATACAATTTGTGTAGTATATGTACATATCTATATGAATATATGCATAAATAATAAAACAGAACGCAAAAGCAATACTTTTTTGTTTGTATATTTTGTTTGTAACTCCTCCCTACCTTTCAGAAAAGTTATGTCTCTTAATATATAGTAACAATCCATCTTAACCCATCTCCCTGAAAGTACATCACGTGGGAAGAATGATAGCTACACTGTCTAGAGTTTTTATAATTAAATGAACTAATGAGTTAATATTAACTTATTCTGATAAAACTAAATCATTATTGATATTTTTAAAACTGAATTTTAAAATGACCACACAGAATTGTGTTGCCGTCCTGGATAGAAACAAACCACACCGTTTACCTAATCCTTACCTGCCAAAAATCAAAGAAAACTGCAATACTCCAACACTATTCTTTCATGCTTCACCTCGGTCAGAGGAAATGTCAATTTAAACTACACAGATACATTTTTCATTGATCAGATTAATAAAAGTTGAGAAGTTAGTCTACATGATGATGATGAGAACACACACACAAAAAAACAGGCAATGTCACTCTTATTACCATGAGTATGACATAGAGAATTCATGGAGAGCAATTTTATAATATAATTTTAAATCATTATGCACCTACCCTAAAACCAATTGAAACCAACCAACAGCAATGTCCACCAATAGAGCACTAGCTAATTAATATTAGTACATCCAGACAGACATTAGCAAGAATGCATACTGATAATGGACAATCTTCAAGATATTAAGTAAAACTGAAAAACTAGGGAGACAGTGAGTAGGGAATGCTACTATTTTTTTTTTGAAGTAGGTTTTACAAATATATGCTTTTATATATAGATAGATAGATATAGATAGATAGATACATACATATATACATACCTGCCTACCTCTGGGGAAAGGGAATACAAGAACTTGGTAGAAGTGATTATTCAAAAAAATGGGGGTGCTGAGTTATTTGTGGATTAAAAGAATGGAGAGAGGTTGTATTTTTTTAATGCATATATTTTTTATCTTTTGAAATCTGCCATGTGCATACATTACCTATCCAAAATAAACAGATGTGCTTTTCTCAATCACCCCTAATAGGGAGAAATGGGTCTCTCTGCACTTTTTCTCCCATTTATTTCTACTGCAGTACAATGAATAGCCAAAATCCATCCCTTGATCATTTGTTTCTTTATTTAAGAACCACGAAACAGAAACATATGAAAAGTTAAGTGCCCTCTTTAAAAAACTTGGAGTGTTTTTCATATAGTTTCTCAAGGACTGTATCAATCAATATCTATAGATCAAGAAAATCAAAATATTTAAAAATGGTATTAAGCATGTACTATATGAATGATAAAGAAGTTAACCATCAATGATTACTATCATAATAAGCTGATAAATTTTCTATATATAAATATTACCATTACTACTTCATTTTTTGTGACTGAAGTATTTGAATTTATTTAGGGAAATCACTATCATTAAAAGTATTTCAATTAACACAAAAAGTTTCCAACATATAAAACCTTCAAGATTATTAAGCACAATTATCTGAGGATTTTTATTACCCTTATAAAAACAGGACTATAAAGAGAAACTTATAACCTCCTTTAATTAATGAATATGGACAACAGAAAAATTTTACTGATTTCAGGACACAAAGAAATAAAGCAGCTATGTATTACTTAAGAAAAAAATATAGCATGCTGACTATAGTTAATACTACTGCATTGCATATTGGCAAGTTGTTAAGAAAGTAGATCTTAAAATTCCTCAACTTCAAAATTTGAATACCACACTTCTCTTTCCTGATTGAAACCTTTCCTAAAATCAAATACAATAGTTGTTACATGAATTTTTCTGTTCTTACTCCCATCATTAAGACATCCTAAGCAGACTTAAAAATTAAACACAAAATTCCTGACACTGATCTCGAAGACCCTCTCGCTTTTATACACTGAGTTTATGTTCTCTTATTTGTACTTCATTAGTGACTGACGTTTTCTAATTTAATAGAAATGTTGCTTGAAATGAGGAAGGGGAGGCTGATGACAGGGAAAGCTAAAATGTAATCTAGACAATTTGCACACAGCCATGGAACTAAACTGAAGTGATTGACAGCGAGCGACTGTGTAGATCCCGTTATCCAACATAATGGATAATCCAAAAGGCTGCTCTTTTATACTTTAAAAAAGCATCTAGGGCTTTCTTTGCCTTGCAGATTCACCTTTCTAATCATGTTCCCTTTAAGTTAAATTAACCTACATTCCCCCTGAGAAGACACCAATTCAACCAACTGGGCAGAATAATCCAGAGGCAGACTAGGTAGCAAGGGGGTAGGGGGGTTACTACACACACACACAAACTCCTGTCACTTCAAAATTTGGAAAGATTAGGAATAAGCACTTCTCAACCAGCCTCTCTCCTGAAAGAAGAAAATAATAACCTGGCAGTGACAAAATGACATCCAACGAGAGCCCTAAATTTCTCTGCCTGGGGATGGATTGTAAAATTAGGGCAACGCAGTCCAGGAAACACTCTTTCCCACCAGGCCGGGCTCTGGGATATTACCATTGTTACATGAACCGTTATTGTTACAGCGTTTACCACCAGTGAGCACCTGCTCACACACACCTACTCCCTGAGTAAGGAAAAGTCCTCTTTCCCTGTGGGTATGAAACCACCTCAGCACCAGAAGGACCCCAAGGTTGAGCAGCATAACCCAAGAATAAGGTCAAAGTGACTTTTCCACAACATGGAGTGGACTGTTCCCCTTGTGAACACCCACTGAGCTTCACGATGACCAGTTGTAAGGAAGTCCCAGTGATGTCAGAGACATGGCCAAGTCAAGGCAGCTGGTGGAAGCTTAGCTCACTAGGAACAAGGCTGCAGGTCCCAGGTGGACCACAATGGGGGTTCTGTGTGGTTGACTGTCCTCATTAGCCCAAATTCTCTGGAGGAATCAACTCATAAGAAATTTCGGTACCGTGAAAATTTATTTTAAAATAATCACTTCCTGGCCATTCTGTATCTTAAAAGGCACTGCCAAGGTACACCTCCCTTCCTTCCCCATGTATAAAAAGGGAGTGAATGCTAGCTCTCAATGAGCAGCGGCAAAGGGAAGTGGAGAGAATTTTGTACACTTGCAACTCCTACACATACAGGTGGGAGCATGGCTCAAACACGGATTCTTGAGCTTCTCGGATGGAGGGGCGGGGGACATAGCGACCAGATCCCCTGCCTCTCCAGCAATTATCTGATCCCCTGCCTCTCCGCACTTATGGCAGAAGCTGTTTATCTCCACTCCTTTCTAGTCTCCATTTACCACACATTTAAGGACAAGTGGTATCTGGAAAAGTCACTCTGAAATACTACAAGGTTTTCAGCCATCAGGAGGCAATCATTTCCACTGTGCTTACGAAGGCAAGAATGTGGGCTATTATTTTAGGAACATTTTCAATAGTCAGAGTCAAAAAGGAAAGTCTCTGCATCCCTCTTTCCTAAGAAGAAAAACAGATTAGCCAAAAGAATACCTTCCATGTTTTCTATCAATTAGGGAAGTAAATCAGAATACAAAGTGGGCCCCAGACCAGGGCTGTACAACTGTATTAGTGAACAGGACATCAGATTCCAGAACGTACTGGTAGAAAAATAAAAAACAATTAGATGATATTCTTTGGCTAAAGCCTCAGGAACAAAAAAAAATAATAATAGAAACTCAAAAATAGTCTCTAAATGAACAGAAAAAAAAATATCAAAAGTAAAGATACTAAAGTTGGAATGTTACTGAAAACATCATACAGGAAAAGAAGGATAATGAGGGAACTAAGATCATAAATCAACAGTCCTTTTTATAAGAGAAAAAATTTAATTACCCTAACCCCATCCACCTCTCCACACCCTTTACAGGGTAATGAGATTTTTTACCTTATGACTAAATATAAAAACTTTTGTTATTTAAGTAGCAAAGTCAAAGACAGCTACAGGTAAACCTCCTTTTGGCCTAACAGTAAGAAATAATTAAAAATTTAAGTAGGAAACATTCCACATGTATGCAGTATAAAAACGTGCAAATGCAATTTTGTTTAAAAAAAGAGCAAAAACACAGCTTAATCTAGCTAAACTGGTGGTGAGTTCAGAAAAATGTTTTTCCACTTGGAATAAAATAAATACTTCAAATATCATTCAGAGTGATTCCCTCTGTGTTCCCACCATTGTTATTACAACAGTTTAGGTTTTAAGAGCACATTTTGCTCTTAAATGACCATGGTTTCAAATTCAGGTACGTATATTTTTAAAACTCAAAGCAGCTTCAGAAAGATTGCAGAGAACTAGCAGAGATCCAGAAAGCACTGCGATGTCGCCAAAAACCTTTGGATAAATAACATCTGGCATTAGTGGTTTGCTATACTTGAGTTTCTCAACTTCCTCTCTGGAGAAACTTAAGTCCCTTTTGGCCTCTCTCTGATTTCCTTAAAAATGTTTCTGGAAACAGATACTTTACCATCTTCCATCTTCTTTATCTGGAGAAGGTAGGAATTAACTGGGGAAACTACACTGTAGCTAGTAAGTAACAGACGTGCTACAGCTCTCGTGTGGGCCCACCTCCGTCTCAACCCCCTGTCCTCTAAAGAGGCTTTGGCATCATGCTGTGGTGGGTTCCAGTCTCAGCCTCACTGCTTCCTAGCTGGGTGCCCCTGAGCAAGTATTTTACCTTCTTGAGACTCGCTGTCCTCTCCTCCACCTCCTCAGTTCTACTATGAAGATGGGGGCTATATAAAAAGGACAGCCCCTGCCCGGCACATGGACCCAATAAATGCTAAGTTCCCAGAGAAACCCCAGCACTGACCGTGATAATCACAGGTCCAGCTGACAGCTGGACAGCTTGGAAACCATCCTCATGTTATGTAAAGTGGCTTTCTCTATCTACTACAGCCTCCTCTGCGCCTGGCTGACAGGTTTGTTTCTGTTTTCCTTCTTTTTCTCAGCTGTTATGCCTTCTGACCTGCTGTAGTTCTTTTCCCTCCCTCATCCACAAGTCTTCACAAAACGACTATGGAAGAGCCCCTTAAAGAAAAATTAAGCAACCACTATAGCCCTCCCTTAACTCAAGCCATCTGGGATGAACTTTTTCTCTCGAACTTGTTATTCTGTCCCCTCAAACAAATAAGCCAGAGTTGATGTCTTGTTAAGTGAGAAAATAGGGTTCAGAACAATGTTATTTGAACTTATGTTTGAGTAGATTTTTGTAATAATAATGATCCTTTTTAACATTATACTTTGAATACACATACCTTACTTACTTTTGTAACATAGTTTCCAATGTATAACACTATTTAAATATTACTTGAGGAAGCAGAAAAGAATACCTAAGAATTCTCTAGTTTAAACTGAGGTTGAGGGTGGGAGCCAGGAAGCAAAATGGCTAAAATTCCAGGTCTGAATTACATGAAAAAGCCTAGTGGCTGTAATGGACATCCGTGCTATTCAAAATGGGTCTACTGCCAGTAATGTGAACGGTGTGTTCTCAGACAGCAAGGAGATAACACAGACCAATGCAGATTATATAGAGATTAAGGAGAAGCATTTAGAAATGCTTATATTATAGTAATTTGAAAGGGTAGTCACATGTATATGCAATAAGTAATTAAAATTGGGGCTTGCCTTTGTTGCTTTTCTAGTCATTTTTTTTTTCATAATTCATCTTCAAAAAGTATCAGTCCACTGCAACTTTAAAGTTTCAAAACGCAGATCCAATACAATAGGTTTGTTCCTGGAAGACTTGGGAGAGAGCTGTGTTTTGACCTCCATAAAGGGCACAAGTTTGTGGAGAGTGTAAATATAGTTAATTAGGGGCTAGGTGACATTCTGTCAAATCCACTCGCTCCCAAGGTGTGAAATGTAATCCACGTAAGGTGAGAAAATAACTGTGCTCAAGTAACTATTTAAAGCACAAATTTAAAAAAGTAAATAGTGTTACTTATTATCATAAATGCTCAACAAACATCTAAATACAATAAAAACAATATGAGAATGTTAGAAAAATCACGCAAAGCTATAACTCTTTGCAAAAACTAATCTCTTTATTGTGATGCCTCACACTCCCTGAATTCTCAGTGTGAGTAGAAGGTAGACACACCTTCTTATGGTAAACAAAGATTACATTGAAAAAGAACAGTCAAGTCGCTTAAGTAGAACCATCAGAAGACCCCCATTTTAAAAATAAACAAACAGAAACTGGCTGCACGAGTAACTGGGGAACTTTCACAATACGCAAGGGGAAACCTGCTGTAATATCAGTTTTTCTCAACCATAAAATGGAGCTATTACTTACTACTTAAGGCAAACGTAAGGACCCAATTCAAAAATGTATGGTAGAGCACCTTTTGTACCTTTGAAGCACAGAAGTTCTCAGGACCCTTAGGGATCCTTAATATCCTTTCAGGGGGGTCTGCAAGATCAAAACTGTTTCATAACACTATGTCATTCTTTGCCTTTTTCGTTCTCATTTCCTGGAAAATGTACACTAGAGTCCCCCTCAACCCCCTGAAGGCTACATGAAGAGTTAATAGCACAACAGATTGAAGGCAGAAGCAGGCAGGAGAATCCAGCAGTCTTCTAGTACATAAGATACTAAAAGAAATCTGCAAAAATGTGAAAAGTCATTTATCTCACTGAATTTCTTGTTTGGGGAAACTCTAGACATTTCATGAAAAAAAATTAGCAATAAAAATGAATTAAAAAAAATTGCTAACAGATGTCACCCCAATAAGTCTAACAATAAAAATGAATTTAAAAAAAAAAAAATTAGGTTAGCATGCAATGTGTTTAGTTATGTTTAAATGTATTGATAAATATATTAAAATTTCTCAATTTTAATTTCTAATACAGTCAATATCAACAACTAAAACTCACATGAATAAACTCTTTTGGGGTCCCTAATAATTTTTAAAATGTAAAAGGGTCATGAGACCAAATGTTTCAAAACTGTTGCTAAAGGTGAAAGGGTTGTATACACTTTAATATGCTATCCACACACGTAATCAAGTTTGTATTTATTAATGTGTATTATTTTAGTATGCAAAGAAGTATATTAGGCTGCATTCTGTGCTTTTATCTCACTTCCAAGTTGCCTGCCCAGGAAAAAAAAAAAACAACAACAAAAAAAACACCAAAAAGGCCTGTTCTCTGGCAACCACGTGTCCCAGGTTTTCCAGGCCAGTCTTCATGTCAAATGTGTTTCCAATTTTTCCCATCAACCACAAAAATGTTCCTTATATTTCAACATTTTTGTGTCTAAATGCATCTCCAAATCTGGTTCTCACACACTAGAATAATCATAAAACACCCTCCTATTGTGTTATGTATAATTATATTTAAAATACTTCAGCACAGCTCCTGTGACAAATGCCTATTGACCCTCTCACCCTAGGAATGGGGGCGGTTACTCCAACTAAGAAAACAGGAGGGTGCTTCATTAGCATCTGAAAGCCACCACACAGAAGGACACACTCCTGAGTGAAGAACGGAAGTCTGATATTTTCTTTCTCTTTCATAAATACCAGAGGCTTTGTTAATTAGCAAAATGGATGTTAAATATTATTTTCATTGGTGAAATAATGATTTTTTTAAAATGGGACTGGCTGGAAATCCCATAGTTCAAGGTCTGACAATTAAGTTCATGAACTTGCCACCATGCTCTTAGATTGGCAGCACTGTACAAACTAGGGAAGATTTCACGACCTTGCTTTATCTGTGTCTCACAGCTGTGTTCTTGTCTATGTGTGGCAGTGTCTTGCTGAGTGGTGTTCATTATTGTTGCTGCGTGTTTTTGTGTGCCTTTACGAAAAAGTCAGAGCTTGAATTACAGCAACAAACAAACATTAAATTTGTTAAACTTGGTTAAAAATGCAAGTGAAATCAGGGACATGTTAGTTCAAGTTTATGGGGATAATACAATGAGGAAAACGGCAGTGTACAAATGGATTAAACATTTTTCTGAGGGAATAGAAAGTGTCACTGATGAAAAGAAGTCAGGGCAGCCAGTAATAACCAGAACTGACAAAAACATTGCAAAAATTCATCGAATTGTGCATCAAAATCATCGGCTGACTGCGAGAAACACAGCAGACTAAAGTAAACATTGATAGAGAAACAAATTTTAACTGAAAATGTTGGCATGAGAAAGGTGTGTGCAAAAATGGTCCTGAAGGAGCTCTTTGATGAACAAAAGCAAAGGAGAATCTAAGATTGCCAAGACCTTTTGAGAGGCAAGACTATGTTTTGGGCCATGTTATCAACAGAACCCTGAAACAAAGCATGTAAGTGCACAGTGTAAGTTCTATCAGTCCAAATCAAGAGTCGAAACAATGTTGCTCATCTTTTTTGATATCAGAGGGATTGTTCATTATGAATTTGTACCAACTGGACAAACTGTCAACCAAGTTTACTATTAGGAAGTACTGAAAAGGCTGTGTGAAAAAGTTAGAAAACAATCTGATACTTTCGCCAACAACTCATGGCTCTTGCATCACAACACTGCACCAGCTCACGTAGCACTGTCTGTGAGAGTTTTTAGCGAGTAAACAAATAACTATATTAGAACACTCTCCCTACTCACCTGACCTGGCCAGTAATGGGTTTTTTTTTTTCTTTAACTGAAGATAAAGGAATATTTAAAGGAAGACATTTTGATGACAGTCAGGACATCAAGGGTTATACGCCAACAGCTCTGACATCCATTCCAGAAAGAGAGTTCCAAAATTGCTTTGAAGGGTGCAATAGGCACTGGCATTGGTATACAGCTTCCCAAGGGGAATGACCAGAAGTCAATCAAGCTGCTTAAACAATTTCCCTTGTGCCTCTAGTGAACATCTCATACACGAACTCCAGGAAGGCAAAAGGACAGAGAGCTAGGTTCTCACTGAGCTTATGGAATAGTCATACTGGCCTCTGCTCATTAAGGATTTGCATGTGAGGCAGAATTCCATGTGAAATGTGTTTTCGTAGTTACACATTACCCAGTAGTAAGGCCGCTGAGGAGGAAACCTACAGCCCTCACCTATGCTGTTAGGCTATGGATCCTTTCCAAAAAGAACCAAAAAACTATAAACCATCAAATTAGTTTAGGAGCATTAGTAAAACCTCTTTTAGACTATAATGGGACTCAGAAACGCCTATTCCTTTTTGTCCACGACTATCATCTAACTGAAGAACTGCCTAGAAGGGCTCAAGGATTCGACCTTACAAAACTAGTGTCTTCATTAATGACAAAAAACAAATTTGATTTTCCACTGAATGAAACTGAGAACCTAGTTACCATTTTATGAGGAGTCTAGCTACCTCTTCTCCAACGAAATTAGTTAAAAGAATGAACATTATCTACTTTAGTGCACCAACATTGAACTGTACCTTTCTAAAAATGCTAAAACTGGACCCAATCTCATAGAAGATGGCAATTCAGCTCAGGGCATCATTGTACAACCACTGTGAAAGGAAAAGAGAAAATAGGGAAAATGTAGAAGGGAGCTAAGCAGAGAAAATATACAGATTCCAAAATTTAAGACACATCAAGATGCTATCTCATCATTTTGTTTGAGGCAAAACTTCAGATAATACAAAATCTAAAGTCAAATGTGAATTATCTGCTTTGGCTTTCTTCCATTAACATTAAAGAAGAAGTATCAATAGCAAGACCAAATCTTGTGTCTCATCCCCCACATAACCAAAATAAATCAAGTATCTATATGATGGACTACCACACAGTAACAGAAAAACATGCTGTCAAAGAATACCTAAAGACAATGAAAAATATTCATATTTCATCCCTCTCCATCCAAACACCACCAGCTGTATCCAGCAGGGTATTTTTTCCCCTGTGGCTATCTGTTTTTCTCACACTTCGCAATACCAGAGATAATCTTTGTTGTTATTTTGTCCCTCTAGCTTTTTCTCTATATTTAAATATAGATACATGTATATCCTAAATGTCTATGTACAAATAGAGCTAGAGATATGAGCAAGATAAATGATTAAAGGAGACGTTTTGTGCTTTTCAGTTTTATGCACATATTAAGAATTGTAACATTATTAATGAAATTTGTTCAAATCAACTATGTTTTTATATTAATGATAGAATTGCCATGTAACTAATACCATCTTAGCCTCCATAAATCTGTACTCCATCAAGCCTATCTTTAAAATGTTAAATTGAACTAATATGGTCAAACAGTGCAAGTATTTAATTAAACAGTTTCCATTAGCTGATACTTTAATAGGCCAGTGGAAAAAATAAATTTTCCTTCCAATAAAATTATGCATGTTTTTGAATTCTCATAACTTTATTTAGAACTGGTCAGCTCTGACCAATCACAGTACCTTTCTAAAAACTTGCCATCTATGAAACAGAAATAATAAAACTGGGAAGTCAGGTTCACAATTTAAATGGTTTGCTATACTGCTTACAAACAAGTCTAGGATGTACTGGGATCAATAGCAATGACAAAGTAAAGGAAATGAGAAATTGGTGAAGCAGATACCTTTGCTGGGTATTAAAAACAACCAGAGTCAAGCAAACATTTCTATGCAAGAAAAACAAAAGATCAGCAGCAATATTTTTACAAAGCCAAAACAGGCTGTCATGAGTATTTCACAAATGATGGTGATTAAGATCTTACTTTATTTCACATAAAGCAAAAGTGTCTGAAAGAGTCTGACCAAAACCACACTTGCTACCCATTTGTTTCTGTTTAGGCTGTATCAATGCTAAATTAGCAGTCAGCTTAGTGAGTTCAGGTTAAATGGGTTCAGGTCTGGGAAACACACACACAGTTCTGGTTTAAGTTAAATTTCCTATTGACACATAACTTTCCTAACCTTTAAGTCTCCAAACTGTATTTGCACAAATTAAGCACAAATTCTAAGTTCCGCTAGCTCAAATAGATCATGGCCAGAAAGTTAAGGGAAAGATAAACATACAAAGCCAAAGTAAGAAGCAGTTCTAAAGTTGAAAAGAAGCCTACAAAGATGGGATCAATTGAAATAAGTAACTCTGCATCTGTTCTGAATAGCTCCATTTCATCCTCTTTCAACACCAGAATCATAGCTCCAGTCATCTTGGCTGCTCTTGCCCTCAATTCCCGCCTATCATGCTCAAAGAGTTCATCCTGAGGGTTGGCCAAGTTGGAGAACCCTTAAGTCTACGAGGGCCAAACTTGTGAGAGTAGCAAGCCAGGAAAAGCACAATGTGGGCATCACTCTACAGCATGCATTTCAATGTTACAAGGCAAGATAGAAGACAACCTTAGCCAAAGATAACTTCTCTAATCCTGACATCAGAACTAGACACTGCATCTATTGTTTTTAAGTAAATTTTCCTATGAAGGTGCTTTGAACTTCCCAAAACCAAAAAATACATATTTATCTTATTGCTCTCTAGCTAGGCAATCATGTTGCTTATTTACTGACTATGACAGTTGATTAAAAAGTCATCTTAAGTTATAGCTCTCAAAAATACAGGCTTGAAGGTTAATCATAAAAATAAATATTTCCTTTAAAAAGATTCCTGACATTCCATTTCAGATGCAGTACAGAGCTCTCAAGATGTTTAAATAAGTCATGAACACATGTTCCTCACAGTGAGGGAAACAGCAACAAGAAAGAAAATGCAACACTATATAATTAAAGAGGTTTGAGACTGAAGAAACTCTAGGAAGCTGTGGAGGCAAACGCTGAGTTACACCACCTCCAAATGAATGTTATCAGCTGCATAAACTGTATTATTCTACACTTAACTTATGTGATGTGCTATTTTCCCTCTCTTGTTGTCACTTGAAAAAATACAAATACAAACAGCACTTGACCTATACACTTTTACCAAACCTATCCAGGTTCATTTCCCTAAGTGTGCTATTTGGAGACAAAAAAATGTTTAAGTTCAAACTGAGAATTCTTAAGCATACATAAGAAGTAGAATGTCTTGATTTGTCTTTTTGCAAAAATCTTTCCTTAGGAACACAAATGGCATGCCAATGACCCAGTAGCTTTGAGGCAAGATTCCCCTTCCTTCGAAAGGCCTCGGTATTCTCATGTAGTTCTTACAAAGGGTGCTAAGACCTGATCCTTCCCCTCTTTCTTCTGATAATCCACTGAGCTGAGAAAAGGCGGGTGAGGTGGGGAAAAGGAGATGAAGCATCAGGAGTAGGAAAAAGTGTAAAGAAATCCAAAACAAACATGGAACACAAAGACCAGTCCTTACCTAAAAAAAACCCTGGCTGGATTTTGGGGATTGAGAAACCTCCTGCCTCC
Organism: Lyroderma lyra; assembly: GCA_004026885.1. Lineage (NCBI taxonomy): Eukaryota > Metazoa > Chordata > Mammalia > Chiroptera > Megadermatidae > Lyroderma > Lyroderma lyra. The sequence continues at coordinate 175,312 of PVJL010000272.1, forward strand.
TAGGAGTGGATGTGGTGTGCTGATGTGGGCGATCTGCGCACAAGTTTCTCTTCTATTCTGTTTTTGCTGGCCAGAAATCCTTCTTCCTTTCCTTTCATCCTTGCCAGAAGAATTTCTCAGTTTAAACTTTGGGGTAAAGAGATAACCCGCTGGAACATATAAATGAGTACTATATAATACAGAAAACTAGCTTTAGAAAGCCTTGGAACAAATTTGACCCGGGAGTCGGGTATGATGCTCTCAAGGGGAACTCCTTTTTGAGGGGAACCAAATGTTGCTCATGCAAGGGCATTCCCAAGCTAGAGCCTTCCTATCCAAGTCCCATGGCTCTGTTTGGCACCTGCCAGTCTGGTCTGGCCTCCTGAAAGTACCAGGGATGGTCACTAGGGACTAGGGGTCCTGAGCAGAATGAGGAAAAGGAGAGAGATAACCCACGCAGAAGACCTCATTCCAGGTAGTGTGCTGGAGGCTTCTGTACCTTCTCATCTAGTCCTTAAAGAGCTCTCCCAGAGATAGACACCATTAGCATCATTAATTGTACAGATGAGGAAACTAAGGTAGAGACACAGAGTAAATTACCTAAACTCACATGGTCAGAAAGTCATTGGGATTGGAATGTCACTGGCTGCAAAATTCTGACTCCAGGAGAGATTTACTTTTACTTTCCATTCCCCGCCGCCCCCCCTCCCCGGAGTACTGTGATCACATAACATCTTCTCAGTATTCTCCAAATAGACCCCATCCCTTCCAACATCCAAGTCTTTACACTTAAAGGTACCTCTGCCTGAACGTCTTTAAGAAGCTTACACATGATGTTATCTCTTCCCCCCACAGCCTTCACCATCTGTCCAGACACAGCTGGTCAGGGGACCCCTAAACACTAGGAACTTTAAAAATGCTATTATACCTTGTCTAATTATAAGCAATTTATTTAAATCTCAAGTTGAAACTGCCAATGCCTATCTAAAGGCTTAATTGTCCATGCAATTCTGGTCATAGCATTCAGCAGGAGATAAAAACAGATAAAATTTTAAAAACATTTTAAAATCACCCAAATATTGAAGCATTAAAGTAAAAAAGGTCAATAATGGGAGGAGGGACTGAAAAATGTGTGTGTGTGTGTGTGTGTGTATACATACTTTTTTTAAAGATGATTTTTTTTTCTCTTCATAGCTCTCCTCGAGGGAAGAAGAAAAAAAGAATTCAAATCATTTTTGAGGGATTATGGTAAAGGCTGATTTATGAGATCTACACTAAACCTCACTTTTGGGGAACTTCTAGGGAATGGGTCATCATAGAAAACAAGTTTATACCTTTAAGCAAAATGACAATAGCAAATTTTAAGTTAGCCATTAAATACAGAATGTGTTCTATGAGCATGTTAAACATGCTTTCCCTCATCTTGCATAAGGTACAAGAGACATGGTCTAATCCAGGTCATCATCCTGAACTTGACAATGCCACACGGCCTCCAGCGATGTGAGCAGCAGCAGCAGTCCCAGCCTACCATCCGTTTTTATGCCCTTTATAATTCTCCCATTAGGTTTTCAACTGTGTTTCATGCTCATGATGTCAGAGGAGTTGGCCTAGGTATCTCCTCTCCAAGCTTCTAATGCACCACTTCTAGTTGGCTGTGGACTTGGAATATCAAGTTAGCAAACTTGCTAAAACTGTGAATAACAGAATACACACAGGTTCCAAGTAAGTGACTTTCTCATAAATACATGGATAGGAAAGGGTTACCTGCCAAAAAGACAAGCAGAGGAGACACAGTAGTGCCTGCCAGGAAGAATGGCCATGCCAAGATGGCACCATCACCCATTAATCACTTCTCAGAGCAGCCAAAATCTCAAAGTCACGATGGTGACTACAGACACAGGACTTCTCGCTTAGGTAACTCAACTGACCTATGAAACAGGAGAATGTGTTGAAGAGTCATTTTTCCGGCTAAAGCTATTGATAGTGATTATGCCCCAGCTGGCAATGACCAAGTAAGTTCCGTTCTTCATGTCCCCAGTCATTTTTTGGTAAGAATGAAGAAAATTCAGTATTAAGATGAGATTCACCTTTGAAAAACAGGTTTTACTGTTTGTGATGCAAGAGTGTTATAAAATACATAATTACTATTTACTTAAATGGGGAAATTAATTCCTTGAGCATAACTGAGTTTTAATAAATTAACAGATGTTATTAATTTCTCTAAATTTAGGGGAGTTTTTAACCTAGTTATACACAATTTCATTCTTGTCAATTCTGACATCCCCAAGACTATAAGTTTAAAAAAATCAACTGTTGAAGTCAGTATTCATTTATTTGCTCATTATTTCTTTTGTACCTTGAGTTAGCATGTACTATATTCTGTTCTGAATTTTAAAATGTAAGGGATACAAGTACAGTTCTCCCTCCAAAAAGCTCACTGTTTAGGGGGAGGTGTTATCAGTTTCATATCACTGCTGTGACAAACTATCAGAAACTTAGTGGTTTAAAACAATGCAAATTTATTGTCTATCTGTTCTGGAGGTCAGAAATCCTAAATGGATCTATGGCTAAAAATCACAGCGTTGGCAGAGCTACGTTCCTTCTGGAAGCTCTAGGGAGAATCATTTCTTTGTCCTTTCCAGTTATTCAAAGCCAACCTCATGCCTTGGCTCATGGCCTCCTCCTCCATACTCAAAGCGTATCATGCCGACCTCTGTTTCTGCCATCCATCTCCTTCCCTGGTACTGTTACTTTTCATCTTATAAGGACCCTGATGATTACACTCAGCCCATCTCTCCAGCTCAAGATCCTTAATTTAATCACATCTTTAAAGCCCTTTTGCCATGTAAGACAACATAGTCACAGGTTTGGGGATTAGGACATAGACAGTTTACGGGGAGGGTGCATTATTCCTTCAGGTTCCCACAAGGACACTTACAGAAATAAAACCACGAATCTCAGCAAGAATGCTCCTCTTAAAGTCCTCTCTCTGAATCTTACTGACTCTTAACCAAAGTCCTAAAAAGCTTAGGTACCTGCTAAACCAGGTAACAGCACAAGTGAACCACAAAGTAGAACTCCAAAAATGTTAGGGTCCTAACTTAGGAGACAGATTAACAACACAACAGGAGACCAAAACAAAGTGGCAGACATCCTATGGAACAAAATTGTGATCTTGTAACATAGAGAAAGTTAGTGTATTCAAGAAGGCAGAAAAGTGTATAAAGAATTTTAGAGGCACCTGCAGTTATAATTTCAAATGTTCAACAATATGGTCAATATGACCCTAATGTTTAAAGTGCATAACTCTATGTATACAGTCACAGAAAAAAAAAAACTGAAGTCCATGAAACTAAAACCAGGGGTTAAACAGTGAAATTACTGAAAAGTCTTGCTGAATAGTTAAAATAGAGGTACTTTTATTTCCTTCTTACACTCTTTTAACTTTTTTCTATAATGAACATGTATTATCTTCACAATCAGAAAAACTTATAATGAAATACAACTTTTGATAATTTGGTATTTAAAAGCATAGGTTTCAGTTCTCTGAGAATATTCTATTAAATTAGAATACCCCTTTCTGCTATAAGGCCACATTAGTTTATTAACCATTCTAATTTCTGTCTAAGGATCAGTTTTTCAATGTTACCAAGCAACATTCTGATTATTAATTAACCCTCTGAGTTTCAAGAAAATGGGTGCCCTGGAATTGGTATTTTAATCACTGACCATTTATAAAAAGGAAGCAATATTAGTATGATTATAACCATATTAAAAATGCACACATAGGTACACAATATTTAATTATTATGTGCATGTAAATCACAAAGTCAATTTAGAGACACAGCCCAAAGAAGGGGAGCACAGGCAAGCTTGGCTCCCCCAAAGGGCAATAAAAGCAGTCCCCATCTTTTCACTCACTGCAATGTCCTCCCTACATTCACACTTCTCCATTCACTGATAGGGAATGCAGAACTGATAAACACATTTACTCATGCATTTATCCCTCTTGCTTTATGGGAAGAAAAAGACAAGGAAAGCGAGGAAAAGGAAGAAAAACAGGAAAAGGAGAAGAAAAAGAGGAAGAAGAGAGGAAATCAAGGTTTGCCCTAGATACTTACCTGGGCCAGCCTACACTGCAACCCCACATTGCAACAGTGCCAGCTTCCCCCTTCTTTTATAGGTTAGTCAGAGAAGCTAGCACAGACTTCTCAAGGACTTTCAGAATATTAATTAATTTTACAGTCCGACGCAAAGGCGGCATTTAATATGACGAAGGATTCCCAGCTAAAGAATTCAGTCTTTCCATTAGAATTTAGTGCTGCCCTCCAGGGGTGGGTTATGAGGGAGCACGTGCTTAGTGGTCAGCTTTCTCACTCGGAGGCTTGTCCTTTTTCCTAAACCCCCAAGGGATAGGTTGCACAGAGGCAGAGCACTTTGGTCCAGTTAACTGACCAACTCCCCTCAGGAGAGGATGAGAAGAGGCCCTGCCCCACCTGTCCAAAGTTCCACAACTCCTGCACTCCTAGACTGCAAGCCTAGAGAGATGACAGCCAAGGCCCACCTTGTTCACACTGTGTTTCTAGGCACATGGACATAATGGACACAAAATAAATACCTAATGATTAATTGATACACCTCCTTCACATGTACCTACCTGCTGAAATGCCATATATTAAGTATAAGGGCCAAGAAAATCCTAAATGATGCCTCTTTATATTGATAGGCAATTATATCACCTTCTAACTTAAGGACAGACAATGGTCACATTATACCCGGAAGATGAATTAGTGACTCTAAAAAGTATAGGAAGATTTGGTGTATGACCAAAGTTTCTCCAATAGCTAGGTAAGTTGAAGCAAAAATTGTACACAGGTAAATTGGATAAGAATTTTTAAAAAGAGGGTGTCAGAAGTGGCCAGCACCCAGATTCTTGAATAATTCCTTCTTTCCTATCCCCCTCTGCCTTTATACCAAAACTATTTAACTTGGAAAGGAAAAATTATACCCAAAATCATGTCATTTCATAGATATTCTTTATTCCTAAATCATCATTTCATAGATTTTTCTTAAAAAGTCAGAATCATTCAAATCCACATTTACTAAAACCAGATGCAATGGGTATCGTAGCCCCTTTTTGTAGAACTTGCCTGCAGATTAATTCAAAACCATAACTCTGCCGGTGCTCCCCTGGATGAGGGTACAATGACTTCTAGGACAATGGACTTCTAGGACAATGGCATTGAAACAGCCAATAGGTGCCTCTGCTCACATCCAAGGAGAAAAGGCAGAAAAACAGTATAATGTCCTGGGTGTCACAGAGTCCAAAGAATCAGCCCTTTACTAATGAAATGACTTCAGGGGAAGCTTACTGTGACCTCGCTGGAGATCAAGTCCCTCATCTGTAATATGGAAGATTGCTGCAAGTCCTGCCCATGCTTTTGAGATAACCGATACATAAAGGGTCTGCTGCCTGCAAAGCCAAGGAGAGCCCGGCTTGTTCAGAGGCTGCCATGGGTACTTCTGGCCCTACTCAGGGAGCCAAAACCATTTTCTCATTTACAGACTTGATTTAGAGCCATGGCAAATAAACAATAACTGAGAGCAAAGCACTTTATGAAAGACTTTGCTTCAAAACTGTTTAATTTTTAAAAATAGCCCACAAAGAGAAAGAGAGAAGGAAGATTGAAAACGACCCAAAATTACTATGCTGTGCCTAGATATAATGAAAATATAAAGCTAAAACAAAGGGATTTTTTAATTGAAATCAGCTTAAAGTATGTCATCAGCTTTCAATTACCTCAAACTTTGATCACCAAGTTATCACACAATAGCACAGAGATTTTATTTCATTTTTTCTACTTGAAAGCCCAAAGAAGAAGTTGTACATAATAAAGTGTGGCACAGGATTCTATTAGTAATCAAATGCATGCCTTTAGGTGTTCAAACATGCAAACTTGTTTCTTTTAGCAAACAGTAGGAAAAAATCTGGCAACATTTTTCAAGAAAATTCAATAACCTTGTCACATCACAAAAAATTTTATCACTTATTAAAATGCAATCCAAAGAAAATTGTTTACTGTTGCCAAGAGACACCAAAGGAAACTTTAATTCACTCCATTGTTTCTGAATTTAAATTTTCATGTATCCCAGAAAACAGATACATACAATCCATGTAACAGCTGCATTTCAATATTAATTTTTTTAAAGAGTGAATAAGTAGGTCACCATTTTTTTTCAGTTTTATAAGTCATTTAAAATTCAAAATGTAATGCATTTCAGCTTAATGACTAAATTCTGAAGATTTTTACAGTGTTTTATAGACTTTCAGATAAGCTATAGTAAGTCACCCTAAATATATAACATTATTTTTCAGGCCCCAAGTAAAAGTCTGGGTCTTTTACTAAACAAGATGCATTATGAAGTTAACAAGAACAAAAAGGGAATTCTAAGAATGTCGCTTGGAGAGAATTAAGATCTCACAGGAGATATCTTCTCTCAGCCACGATAAAAAAGTAGAGATCAGATCTATACCTTAAAAAATTGAAAGATGGACAAAATATTTTAAACAATACTTTTAAAACACTAAACATTGAGGAATAAAGGACAGTGATTCCTTAGAGACAGGAAACAAGCAAGGCAATTATACTAAGCTTATTGTCTATGGAATTTCCAGACGGTGGTACAAAAAGCACAGAGCCAGGCAGAGCCTGGTGACCTTCCTAAGTTGAGGAGATGGAGCTGGCAGTATGAGGAGGCCAGGATGCCTAGAGTTTGCAGGGCACAGTACCAGAGAGCAGAAAGCTACAAAGATCGAGAACTCCGGAAATGTGCTGGAGTTCCCCAAGTCTTCAGCTGACCAACTCATGTGTATGAGAAAACTACCTAGCAACCACCCGAAAGGATCACAGGGAATAACCCTCCAAGCTCACACAGGCTGGGAATGGCTCCTCCTCTTCCCACTAGTCAGAGTGGAAAACTTCATAATTAACAAGAGATCGGGTAGTGTATTTAGTAGGGTTTTAACTTAGCAGGAGGTAAAATTAGACCTAAACAAAATGTTGCTCTGGTCTTACACAAGAAAGCTTAAAAGCAAGTCATGAAAGAATTGAACTCTTTCCAAGTGACGTAACTATATCCCATAACAAAGTTGAAAAATACAAAAATATCCAGCAGCCAACAAGATAAAACCACAATGTCTGGCATCTAGTCAAAAATTAGTAGGCAGGTAAAGAAGCAGGAAAATACAATCCATAATAAGGAGATAGATCAATTAAGTAAAACTAAACCAGAACTGTTACATGTTTGAGTTAACACACAAGGACACAAAAAAATGATTACTATGTAGTCAAAAACTTCAAGGAAAATTTGAATAGTTTAAGATAGTCAAGAGTCTAACTGAACTTCTAGAGATAAAAACTACATGGGGGTGAAAAACACACTGATAGAATTAACAGCACATTAGGTGGCAAAAACAGTTATGGATTTAAAGTCATAGTAATAAAGACTATCTAAAATAAAAGCACAGTGATTAAAAAATACTGGAAAAAAAATGAACAGAGCATTAGCGTGCTGTGAAACAACTTCAAGTAATCTAATGTACATGTAAACAAAGTCCCCAAAAGGAGAAGAAACAGAAAAAATAGTTGAAGAAATAATGGTTGAAATCATTCTAAATCAGATAAAAACTATAAACCCATAAATAGGAAGAAACAGGTATGAAAGTAATTGACACTTTTTTGGATTTTAATGCCTGGGACATTCTTCTCTGATATGCACATTTAGTAATTTAATATTGTTTTCTTCTTAACCACTCCCAGCTTACTATTTGAATCTGCAGCAAACAACATTCACATAATCACAATATTGTGAATGCTGCTTCTTAAAAAAAGAACTCACAAGCAATCAGAAAAATGACTGGAAAAAAACAAGGCTCCTATCTGTCTACATCAAGTAAGTGTTCTGTCAATCAAATTACTCTTAATTCTAAGGATAAATATAGCATTACAATGGTTGAAATTATGCTAACTCTATAGCAATACAGTTCTTGATAAGAGTATGACAGGGAAAATAAACTTTAAGTAAGTTGCAAACTTTTATGCTAAGTGGATATATGGCCCAACAAGAATTTCAATAACTCTAACAGTCACTTTTTTCCTCACATGATATGCTTCAATACGTGACAAAATTGATAATATTTTTGAGAACTAGTAATGCAATTTCAAATTTAAGAAGCTACAAATGAGTAAAATTAATTTTTCTACTTGCATGCATATACCCATGCCAATAAAAATAAGAAAGAATCAAGTCTTCCCATTCAGCAATAAAAGATGCATTATGAACACAACCAGGAGGTGTAACTTTCATCCCAAGTTAATAATTTGTCAAAATATTAACTATTCCCCCAACACATCTAAACAGAAGTTCCTTACAGATAGGCTTTCTAATTCTATAATAAATTATCTAACTACCCATAATAAGCAAATAAATGGAAGACATTTTTTTAAAACATAGAATTAGATATTACTTCTCCATCCAAAAGCTACTAACTGGAAATGACAGTTCTGATCCTCCGTGTAGAACCACATGTTTAGAGAAAGTAGGACATGATACAGAACTGACGCTCCTTAGTGGTAACAACCGTGGTGAAATATTTCACTTGACTCTTCTCTAGCCGAAGTTAGGGGCTACTTAAAAACCACAAACAAAGTTTTGAAGCCACTATATTCATTCACCAACCTCATCTACTTCCATTTAATGATTAAAACTCTGTTTAACAGCGGGTAAGCCCATTTGGCCATTCTGTGAGTTCCAGAAATGCCAATTCAACATTTAGTTTCACATGAGAGACCTCACTAACCCACATTTTTCAAGCAGTCACTGAAATTTCCCTTACCAAAGGTTGCTAATCATTATCATGAGAAAAGACGAGAATGCTGATCAGCTCACTTAAAATTAACTGACTCCACATAAAGAGAACTTCATTACCTAGATATTAGCTTTCCTTTTTTGATCTAGATGATCAGACGAGAAATTTTGCCTATTTACATTGATGGTTCTAGAACTCCTGCCAGGATTTCTGATTGCTATTCTTTTTAACCAAATAGGTGGTCAACTTTCTTCCTGACACTACACAAAGCAATGCTGTGAAGGACTGATTAACGCAATCACACAGGTGATATAGCTCGGACCACAAGCTGCAATTTTTAGTATGCTACTCATGTCCTAGGGCCAAACACCTGAAAAAGAGCCCACAGCCTCCATTCTCTTCAGCTGTAAAAGAGAATTCCGACATCCATGAAGCTTTCACAACAGAAATCGAGAAAGTGCATTATACCAAGTGTCAGAAGTCTGCACCATCTAAAGATAATTCAAGCCAAAGTATGGGGCAAAAAAATCTCAAAAATGCACTTTTTCCCCAAGTAATTATCCCAGAGATAAGCAATTTTAAGTAAAATAATTATTTTACTCTCCCCACTATATGTGAGTTAACTATTATTAGTTCTTTTGCTTTTGAAAGAAAGCCTTTGATGTAACTATCACAAAATCTGGACAAATATACAAATTGAAAATGAGTTTAGAATACACAGATTGAGTTATGTTCTTGATCAGACACAGAGATAAACATAACAGAATTAAGCTTATGAGGAAATAAAATACTTTAAAATGCATTATAGAAAAAGATGTATATGTAGCAATAATTTATACCAGAATTAAATATAATTCTAACAAAACTGAAGAAAAAATTCACATGTAGTTCATGTAATAACTTTAAAAAAACAGATATTTATACCAACATTAAGTTTTAAAATTAGGTCCTTCATTTTTATCTTATCAAATCTTCATATTTTATGGGTCCAAAACAAAATATTTCTTATCTCATATATGCTGTCTCCTAAGAAACAAACCAGCATGCTGCCTGATTCTTGCCCTTTCTTTATACATCAAAACTATTGCTATTTAGGGTGGCATCACAAGAAAAACAAACTAAAAAGTAGGAAATTCAGAAAATGAACAATAATACAAGAATGCCTATTTGTCTAAGATATTCATAATGGCTGCTGTATTTAAAAATAGAATCTATAAGTGGGATTCAAATATATGGTCAGGAAAAAAGAAATGACGCTGGGTGATGCCACATGTAGGTAATAGAAAACTATACATCTGGAACCTACGTAATTTTACTAACCAATGTCACCCCAATAAATTTAATAAAATAAAAAGCCACCAACAAATGTGGAAAAAGAGATGAAAAGACAAGAAAGAGACAGAGAAAATATTTGCAAAGACATCTGTAAAAGGATTGTTAACACAAAGAACTCTTAAAACTCAACAATAACAAAAACTGAATTTAAAATTGGGGCAAACACCTTAACAGACACCTCATCACATGGCAAATAAGCATGTGAAAAGATGCTCCACATCATATGTCATCAGGGTAATAATGTAAATTAACAATGAAATACCATTTACACCTACTAGAATGGCTAAAATCTGGAACACCACCAACAGCAAATGCAGGTGAGGATGTGGAGCAACAGGAACTCTCATTCATTGTTGGTGGAAATGAAAAATGATACAGGTACTTTGGAAGATAGTTTGATAGTTTCTTACAAAACAAAACCTACCCTTACCGTGGAATCCAGTAATTGTGTTCCTTGGTATTTACCAAAAGGATTTGAACACTATGTCCACACAAAAACCGACACACTGATGTTTATAGAAGTTTTATTCATAATTGCCAAAACTTGGAAGCAACCAATATGTCCTTCAGTAGATGAACAGATAAACAAACTGTGGTTCATCCAGACAATGGAATATTATTCAGCACTAAAAAGAAATGAGCTATCAAGCCATGAAAGAATCTTAAATGCAAGTTACTAAGTGAAAGAAGCCAATATGAAAAGGCTACATACTCTATGGTTCCAACAATATGATATTCTAGAAAAGGCAAAACTATGGAGACAGGGGAAAGATCAGTGGTAGCCAGGGGTTAAGGGGGAGAAGTGAATTGGTGGAGCATAGGGAGTATTTTGGGCAGTGGAACTATCCTCTGGGAAACTATAATGGTGGATACATGCCATTATACATTTGTCCAAACTCAAACAATGTAGAATACTAAGTGAAACAACATAAACTATAGACTTTGGGTGACAAAAAAAAAATAGAATCTATATATTGCATGATCTTTATAAGAAGCGCATAACTACAGAATTGGCTGAAGCAAAGAAGTTCAACTTTAACAACCTAAAGTTTTCCCATTTTTACCTTACCTTTGTGTGCAGCAAGACAAGAAAAGAAGGCTGGATTTAGAGCTCAGAGACTGAAATTCTGCTCAGGGTTCTACAATAAACCATGGGCGATAAATTGAGCTAACCTCTGAAATTACCCTCTCTCAATCTCAGCTTTCCTCAGTTGTAAAACTGGTATGGCCTCTACAAATCTTCATAGCTCCTTCTGATTCTAATAAGGCATTAGAAACTCTTAATTCAATCTATTCCTGCCTTTCACTTGTCATCCAGTAAGAAATCTGTCCATTTAAAATGTTGAGAAAATATATTTTAATATTAACTATTTTTAAGTACACATAATAAAAATTAATATTTTTTTAAATAAAGCCCTTATTCTAAACCATCTTAGTTCAAATTGAAACACAAATCATTCAATGTTTTTAATTCTATGGGTCACCATTCCCCGCCAAATACTGTAGGGAAGCAATGAGCTAAAACTGTTAACACATGAGTAGTGAAATCCCTCTAGTTCAGACACAGCAGACTGACAAATTCAAACTTCTTATAATTTTTGTACTTTAATGGCAAGCTTCTAAAAAGCTAACCTTGAAAATGACAAAAGTTTTAGCACACAAACAAGCATTTAAAATTCCTGATATTCATTAAAGAACGCTAAAAATAGGAGCCCCTCTCCCCCCAAAATACTTGTCTGGATATATTTTACAAATGTTTTCAGAACACTAATTTCTGGAATTAATTTACACAGTGCTCTTTGCACTAGACATCTGTAGTTGCATTAGTTTCCTAGTGCTGCTATACCAAATTACCACAACCTTAATGACTTAACACCACGCAAATTTACTGTCTTACCATTTTCAAGGTCAGAAGTCCAAAGCGTATCTCCCTGGGCTAAAATCAAGGTGTTGGCAGGGCTGTATTCCTTCTGGGCCCTAGTGGAGAATCTGTTTCTTTGCCTTGTCCAGTTTCTAGAGACTTACCCACATGCCTCATGGCCCCTTCCATCTTTAAAGCCAACTACAGTCAGTCAAGCTTCTCTCCGACTCGCCTGCCTCCCTCTTTCACTTATCACCTTAGTGATTACAGTGGGCTCACCTGTATATTCCAGAATAATCCACCTATTTTCAGGTCAGCTGATTAGCAAACTAATTCCATCTGCAACTTTAATCGCCACCCCCCTTTACCATGGTAACAAATTCACAGGTTCTAGGGTTAAGACAATGACAACTTGAGGAGCCTTTCTGCCTACTACATCTATTACGTATTTATTGAGGAAGCCTCTGGACAGAGTGCAAAGATGGACAAGCCCCATGGGAGTTAATTTAATGGGGAAGGCAAAAAAAAAAAAAAGAACAATTCAGTGTAAAAAATAGACAAACACAGGAACACTTAGCAATGAAAGGCAGATGTACAGGGGATTTTATATAATAATAATAAAAATGCAACTGTCTGAAGTCCCGTGCTATTAGAGATAATAATTCTACATACTTGAATATCATTTTGAGGAAAGCATCTAGTGAAATACACAACAAATGAAATCTTTACCAATCAGAATTTTAGAGCTTGATGGGATCTTAAGAAATCATCCAAGTAGTTACTGAAACTAGTGGTCAACTGAGACCCAGAGATACCATAATTTTTCTAAGATCACTTGGCTAGTTAATTTCATAAATGGGCCTTTGACCCAATTTCTTGATTTCTGGTCAAAATATTAGATAAGAGAGCACAGAATAAATTAAGTGCAGTGTGTTTAAGAAATAAGAGTAACATATAATTAATTACACTGAAAATACTAACTGCACATTTTTCCAATTTATAAGTCCTGGGGCTTCAATGCTTATAATGTTCAGCTATTTGGCAAATTCACCTTTGTACAATATCCTACTGTCCAAGGTGTTACAGATATGAAGCACCATATAACATTCCTCTAGGTTACATTATATCATTGATATCTTACTATATGCCAGTAAAGTCCTAGGTGAAAGAGATGCAGCAGTAGAAACAACAACAAAAAATGTCCTGCTCCCATGGATCTTCAATTCTTGTGAAGGATCAGGGGAACACATGAAGAACAAGTACATAAGTAAGTTATATGTAAGGAAAAGGTTGTGTTTATATTATAGGACTATGAAGGGAGACTGAAGATGTGCATTCTCAATGTCACTTGAAAACAAATGATGTGGATGCTTAAGAGTTTATGACACAACAAAGGACATAAGAGATTTAATGTCTTAACAATCAAATTCACAAGCATTATTACAAAACTGAATGAGAATCCCTTTCTCAACTCCTAAATAAAAATTAATATCAATTAAAATCAAATTCAATCAGGACAGTTGTGGAATTGGCAAAAAATAGGCACACCAAAGCACCACATCTCAGCAGCAATGAGCACACCTGATCTTGGTTTCTAATACCATTCTCCAACAAAAGAAATCATTGGAGAAACGGCTGATTCTAGACCTGGACAAGGAGTATAAAAAATGAGCATGACCATCTTATAGTGCCAAAAAGTAAGAAAGTGCTAAAAAAAAAAAAACCACAATGACAGAAGTATTTTAAAAGGACACAGGAACCGAGTTCCCAATAGCTAAAGCTGGGACAATCTGAGCAATAAAATAAAGAAGTATTCCATGATAGCCCAAAATATAAAATAAATATCCATGGTCCACAGTGACATAAATAAATGATTAAATAAAAAAATAAAAGAGGAAGAAGAGACCAATCTCCCATGCAGAAGAATTCCAAAATATTATGCAAGTGCTCTTTTCCCAGGGAGGTCCACTCAAGTGTGGACTGCACATAATGACTTCCTTTAAAGCATCCAATACGGAAAAGGGAAAATATAAAAAGAATCACATTACAGTGGAGAAATGTGACAAACACTATGTCAGCCAGGTGATCAGGATTAACATCAATAATAACAGGTCATTTTGCTAGTGAATACCCTTAATAAGATGTGATGAAAAGGGTATTTCACCTCTCTGGTCTTCCTCCCCAAAATACATAACCCCAGATGAATCAGGAGAAAAACATCAGAGAAATCCCAACTAAGGAAATCTGAATAAAATATAGACGTTGGGTCATAATAATGCATCTTTACTGGTTCATTAGTTGTGCAAATATACCATACTAGTGGGTGTTAATAAGAAGGGGAAAATGGACATGGGGTATATGGGAACTCTCCATACTATATTTGCAAATACTCTATAAATCTAAAACTGCTCTAAAATAAAAGGTTTATTTTAAAAAATTCTACTAGGATGAATTACAAATTCTTACCAGTGAAGAAAATAAGAATCCTCTATTATTTCTCTAGGTACCAACTTAGCACATCTAAACTTCTGATTCATTCCTTAAGTATTAAAAATAAAATAAAAGCTGATACATTTACTAGGCAGGAGGCCAATATGTTATCATTTTTTAGTCTCTCTATCATTTTTAAAAAGTACAAACATTCTCTGGATTGCAAAACTGACACTTTAATACTGATTTTTTTTCTTAAGCATCTGAAACTACTGATAACAGGATAACAAATAAATTACAAAAATAAGAGAAAAGTTCCTTTTAGGTAAAACTGGGGTCAACTGGGGGTGTCATTTGGACCTGGGGTTTTCTTACAACTACAAGAGTCATTCATTACTGGGAACCCCAGAGTTGACTCCTACAGGTCTGGTCACCACAATGTCCCAGTGAAGGTGATGGTCTGTAAGCATCACCTGCTACTTACAGAAGCAACATACTGCCTTCATATACTCTACACTGGAAACTGAAAACGGATTGGTTTATTTGGCCCATGTACGAGGGCCGCCCCGAAAAAAATCCAGCCATAAATGGCTCTACTTTTCATATAACATGGCTGGATACTTTCCAGACAGCCCTCATTCGTACTTTTTAAATCTAAACTTGCTGCCAATTAAAAACACTGAAATACTGCCTGTAAAAATAGAAATTGCTACCTTTTCATTTCAACAACAGGATGATCTAGCTGCACCTGGGCTGCATTCCCATCGCAACAACCTGATGTAGCGGTGCAAAAGCAGCCCATTTAGACCATTTAGCCCATTTAGACCAGGCATGCAAAACTTCAGGTTGCGTTAATCCTCACCACTCCCTATTTTTACTACCCCAGCCCACTTCACTTGTTACTACTTACTGAATCTCTACAACTTTCCACCGTATTACTCCTGAAATTTGAAAAACAATGAACTTGGAGACAATATCTGTAAACTAACACAAATAACATTATTTTTGTCTCGTGACTCAGTGTTGTGAATTTATAGGTAAATAATAGGCAACCCTACTACAAATGCCAAAACAGAATGAACTACTTAATTCTGGGTCAGGAAAGCAATCACGGATTAGGATAGACATGTAATAGATAGAACAAGAAAAAAATATACACACTCTGCTAACTCCCATCTGCCTTTCGGAATCCACAAGAAATAATGGGATGGTCATGATGCAAAGAGGAACAGGACTTCAGGCCTTTGCGTGGACTTCTTCTCCCCAAGTTGAAATAAGGGACAGCTCAACTTCGTTGCTGCCTAGAAAGTTAACCCTTCAAAGGCTCTAAAACCTCTCATGCACTAATACATCACTAAATGCACACAGCAGAGAAAAATGGTTATTTACCAGAACAAGAGTCAGAAAGGATGCTGTATGTTTTGGAGAGAATAACTTGATAATCTTCTTTAGATCAGCACTGAACCCCACAGAGGACATGTAAAAAGAGTCTTCTAGAGAAAGCAAGACGAGTTACCTGGGTGGGTGTGTTTGTTCTGTGAGCTGGAGTGTGCAAGTTTGGGCAGCAGCAAAATTTCTGCAAACAAGAAGAAAAGGCCTGGAGCTGCCACCAGAGGGCTAACTTCTCCATCCTTCCCCCATGCAGTGCCTCACCTCCCCAAGCAATGTTTGTCCAACAATTATCTAAAGAACACGAGCCAAATAGTTGTCCTGAATGGAGCAGCCACTTATCTTGACATTTTCTATTTCCATTATATAACTCCAATAAATTTAAAGAAAACATCTGAAGTCAAGCTAGTTCATGCTAATCAACACTGTTCAAATCCAAGAGAGAAGATCATGTGCAAATCTGAGATGCGGAAATACACAAGTTAATAGCAAATCTTTTGTTTTCATAGCTGATAAAGGAGTCACAAAATATTAAAACAGCTCAAAAAAATATTAAAACAGCTCATGGCCATGGTGACATATTAATATATTCTGAGGATAAATCAAAGTTGAAATTTTCTATTTTAAACTCTAAAAACGAAATTATTCTTAAAAATATATTCACATTTAAAAGGATAACTTTTAAATTAACCTGCAAGAGATTTATTAAAGTATAAATATAAGTATTTATTTCAAACCAATACTACAACAGCACACCTATACATCTTAAACTAAAAGATGACCAAAATAATCTGAAAGGCAAAGCTAAAGTAAGCAGCACAATAGTTATATATTAGCTATATCTTACTTTGTGCCATTCACAAAAACCTACAGTACCTAAGGACATTTTGAATAATTCTGTTATATTTTCAAAGTAAATTTTTTGGAACATTTAATTTGGTACTGAATAATCTGAATCAACCAATTTGTTTTTCCTAGTTATTTATTCATTCGCTTACCTTTTATAAAGTTTCTCCAGAAAAAGTACTAAGGTGACATATCTGCAAGTTAGAAAAACTAGTACTACACATCCTATACAATCTTCACTATATAGCCATATCATTTTCAAGAATGCAGAGATACAACACCCACTGGATGATTTACAACCTAGAATAAAATGAGCTTTCTGCAATAAATTACAAATAGCAAAGGACAAATTTTATTAGATTGAGAAAGCTTCAACACATGAAAGAGCTATATGTCGATCAAAACAATGGGTTCCACTAAAAGCAACTAAATATATAAAACTCTATGTATAAAACACAAAAACTAGGCATGAGTTTCCTTTCCAAAAGTAGGCTTCGCTTTAGAAAAATTACTCACTGTTGATTTCTTTAAATAGCAACATCATATTAATACATTCAAATTATGGTTTAATTTAGATATTTGAGGAACAAGAGTTAATAAAATGTGTTCCAATGCATGGCATTACATTTTTAAAATTCACTTATTTTCAATTATGGTAAAATACATATGGTTAATTAAGTACATTCACATTGTTGTGTAACTGCCACCATCACCATCTCTAGGACTTTTTATCTTCCCAATTTCAAACTCTACCCATTTTTTAACACTAACACAACTTCCTTTTCCCACCGGCCCCTGGTAACTACCATTGTACTTTATATCACTATGAATCTGATGGCTCTAGGTACCTCATATAAGAGGAATGATACAGTATTTGTCCTATTGGAACTGTCTTACTTCACTTTGCATAATAGCTTCAAGGTTCATCCATATTGTGGCGAATCACATTCCAGAGTTCCAAAAGAGTTACATCAGACAGATTCTGCTGGTGCATTCGCTGTCTAGGTCGGGACACAGATGCTGGTGCTTCCTAGTCTGACATCCTCCTTCTGGCTCTCCAGTCTATTCTATCATAGTCTGTCACACAAAGTTCTATGAGAACACAGTCCATGTCTACCTACAAAGACACACTGTTCATATCAAATCCACTGAAAGGGCAGGTATTTTGATATCTAAAAAGTTAATATGAAAGAATATGCTTTTGTACTTGTTGCCATAGTTATATATATAGACTATTTTAAAGTTCAATTCTAACAAAAAGTATTTTTCTTTCTAAAAACATCAAGAAATAATATTGCAAAATGGAAACCAAAAATGTAAGTACAGCTAATTTTGTGAGAAATTCCTGGAAAGCCAAGGAACAATTTGTAATTAAACCACAAATGAAGTTCCAAATAAATTCCCTTAAAAGTTATTCCCCATGAAAACTAATGCCTCATGACATGTCTTCTTCCATATCTTTAAAATTAAGATTAGAAAATGGAATTATTTGATTAAAAAAGAAACTAAGAAATTCCACTTCCAGTAAAGATAGGCCAAGTAGTATAGACCCTTCTTCCACGTGGTTAACTGGAAAAGATAGAGTTAATACTGAAAAGAAAGGAAGGGAGGGAGGAAAAAAGAAATAAAAGAAAATCTCCTTAGAGGCATTAGAGACTGACAAGAGAATGAAGAATCGCCAAGCCAGGATACAGTGGAGAACAAAAGACCAGAAAGGTGAGGGCAGCATTTGGGGCCTTTTCCATGGCAACATGTGCTGATTCAAGGGGAAGGCATCTGAAAACCCAAGTCATGATCTTGACAACCTCTCAGCTAGAAGCTAGAGTGATGCATGGGAGTTATGTCAGATTACATTATATAGATGTGTCACAAAAGTGACCATCCAAGTAACCAACAAACACATGAAAAGATACTCAACCTCATCAGTAATCAACGCTATGCATATTAAAACCACATTGAAATGCTGCTACGCATTTAAAACCACAATGAAATTCTCACCAGAATGACTATGAAGATTGACAATACCTATTATTGACAAGGTTATGAAGCAAGTGAAAAACTATTAGATTACTGATAGAGTGTAAACTGGCAAGACACTTTTTGAAAACTAATTGGCAATATCTTCTAAAACTAAACATATTCTTGCTATATATCATTTCATCCTTAGGTGCACACCCAAAAGAAATCAGTCCACCATCATTTATAGCAGCTTTATTCATAATAGCCAAAAGATTAAAATAACATAAATAAAAGTTAGAATAGATAAATTGTGATGTATGCATTCAACGGAATACTCCAGAGCAAAAAGAGAACAAACGTGCAGTAATATGTTCAGATAAAACTAATCTCCAGCAGAAATTGTACTGCAAGTAATGTCAAAGAAATTTATTTCAGGAGGAAAGCAAATATTACATAGAAACTTGGATGTTCAGGAAGGAATGAAGAGTTCAAGAAATGGTAAATAATATGGTGATGGAAAGAGAACTGACTCTGGGTGGTGAACACACAAAGCAACACACAGACGATGCACTGCAGAATTGTATACCTGGAACCTATGTAATTTTTACTAACCAATCTCACTCCAATAAATTAACAATAAAAAATGGTAAATATATAAATAGATTAACATAATACATTTTTCTTCTTAATTTCTTCAAAATAGACATGGCTGTTTAAAACAAAAATTATAACACTGGACTGTGGGGTTTACAATGTAGGTAGATGTAACATACCAACCTTATCATAAAGGATGGAGCATAGTGGTAAATGGATCTAAAATTTTGCAAGGCCTTTCATTTTATATGAAGTGGTACAATAATAACACCAAACAGACTGTGATCCCTTCAAGAATGTACAGTGTAATCCTACAGCAACAATTTAAAAAATAAGAAAAAAAATATTGTTAAAAAGCTACTTTATAAAATTCAATGGAAATTTTATAAGTAATCAATTAATCCAAAAAAGTCTGGACAGAAAAAAGCAAAGAACATGAGATTATATATGTGTTCAAACTCATAGAATATATACCACCAAGAGTGAATCCTAAAGTAAACTACAGACTTTGGCACCCACATACCACTCTGGTTGGAAATGTTGTTAATGATTATGCATTTATAAAAATAGATTATGTGGGAAATCTCTGTACCTTCTGCTCAAGTCTGTTGTGAACCTAAAACTGGTCTAAAAAAATAAGTTTATTGAAAATTAAAACAAAATGAAAACAAATGAGACAAACAAAAACACACAGTAAAATTATAACTCTAAATCCAACTATATCAATAATCACATTAAATATTTGTTGAAACAAAACACTTCAATTAAAAGGCAAGGACTGTCAAAAGTGGAAAGGTTAAACTATGGCAGGTTCATACCACAGAAAACATTCAGCAATGAAAATCAATAAATGATAATCATTTACAATATGGATGAACTTAAAATTTTGAGGGAGAAAAGCCTGACCCAACAGATTATATACTGTATAATTACATGAAGTTTAAAAGAAGGCAAAACCCACAAGGTATACAGGATTCATATACATATAGGTGGCAAAATTATATAGCAAACTAAGACAGATATTACCATTCAAATGAGAAGAACTGTGACCTTCAAAAGTGAGAGGTAGGCATGAAGGAAATGCTTTGGGGTACTAACAATATTTTTTCTTTCTTGATCTGAGTAGTGTAAATAATTTATTATTCACTTCTACATTTGTTATAGCTGTCTTATACTTCACAATCTAAAATGTTAAAAACAAAAGCAAAAAATTACTCTGAACTGATTGACTAGATTATTTTAAAACTAAAAGTTGTGGATTAGAAAATATTACAATAGACATAATCATAATAAAAGCACAAAAAATCATGTATTTAGAAACAGCACTCATGGTGACAATACATAGAATAATTCCATGCAAAAAATTAAGAGCCACAAAATTCAAAAGCATTATAAATCATATAATGTCCTTTGATTTGCTATTTTCTAAATATTAACTTCACATTTTGGAGTAGATAATAAAAGTTTACCAATGGCTAGGTCAATTTCTCCAAAATATTTGGCTTCTTCATTACTCCAAAAACTTTATAGTCTTATATTAAACATTAGTGTAAAAGACCTTTTAAATGACATCCTTTGGTATATTCTGAGTTATAGAATACTAGACAACTTAAATAGCCAATATGACTGGAAGAATGCTAGCTTTATGTACAATGTTTTTTATTTTCTTAATTAAAAATTATTGTGAAAATCATTGGTCGGTCCAGTTTAACAGCTTTCACTATGTTAGTCTTCAAAAATCAAGTAGGTACAAAACTGTCTCACCCTAAGATTAACCTCTCCCAACCTCCACAGCTACAATGAAAATAAGAAATAATTAATGTTTTTAAATAGCTTTCTTCTCTATCATTAACTCCAATGCTCCCCAGTCAGAGGTTTGGGTAGGCAAGGTGTGTTCTCACATCAGCTGAAAGCAGCAAAGCTGGGTATGAATTTGCTCAGATCTGGGAAACCTGCATAAACCATGGAATGCAGAGGGAATAGCTGAAGGAAGGCTGCATCGCCCACTTTTTGAAGCATTGAACTCAAGTGTCCCTCCTACTGTTGACAAAATGATAACAATAAAAAGGCACTTACACCTTGGAGCAGTGGAAAAACAGCTCATTTGAAGACATCTGCTTCTAATCTCCAGATAATTTCATTCCAATGTAATTTTGAGAACTCGTTTTTAAATTTTGGTGCTGGATGAGAGTAGGTTTGTTTGTTTCTGATTCCACCTTTCCAATCTATTAGTTCTCCAGTAGACTCTGGTGCTGGTACAAATTGCAAAAACTCAT
Organism: Lyroderma lyra; assembly: GCA_004026885.1. Classification (NCBI taxonomy): domain Eukaryota; kingdom Metazoa; phylum Chordata; class Mammalia; order Chiroptera; family Megadermatidae; genus Lyroderma; species Lyroderma lyra. The sequence goes on from PVJL010000272.1 coordinate 196,850, forward strand.
GAATTCCTGAATAAGGAAAGGTCTTTGTATTTATGTAGAGTAGGTCGAAGCTCCTCGGTAGGTTTTAAAAATCTAACTGATTCGTCACCATGGCCAACCTTAAATTCTCAACTTGCAAAACTGGGAAACTTATGCCTAAAGGGGGCTTAGGAGATACTAAGAAATGTTCAACTGTTCAAAAATTAATTATGTGTTATAGCTAAATGAGTATATTCTGATTTACAGCATAATAGAGGAATGTATTTGTTAATGCTGCCATAACTGAGCACCACGAACAGGATGGCTTAAAAGAAATTTACTGTTTCACAGTGCTGCAGGCTAGAAGTTTAAAATCAAGGTGCTGCAAGGGCTGGTTTCTTTTGAGGGCTGGAAGGGATGGCCAGGTTCTCCATATGTGTATTCACAGTCTTCCCTCTGTATCTCTGTGTGCAAATGTCCCCTTTTATGTAAGGACATGAGTCATACTGGATCATGGCCCTTGCTAATGACTTCACTTTAATTTTACTACTTATGTAAAGACCCTATCTCCAAACAAGGTCACATTCTGAGATATTGAGGGTTAGAATTTCATGAATTTTGGGTGGACACAATTCAATTATAACACACACAGACATGTATGTGTGTTTAATATATATATATGAGTTCAGACAATTATTTTCATGAACTCATCCTAGAAAAAGTGCTACATACCTCATTGTTGAGTATCACTATGGTCACCTTGGAAGTACTCCCCTTGGGAAGCTATGCACCAATGCCAGCACCTAGTCCACCCTTCAAAGCAATTTTGGAACTCTTTTTCTGGAATGGTCATCAGAGCTGTCATTGTTCCCAAAACCTGACATTTAAGTTCACGAACTTGCCACTGTGTACTTAACTTTGGCAGCACTGTACAAGGAACGTGGTAAGGTGTCATTAACTTTGGCAAGGTTATGGGTACAATGACAGCTCTGATGGCCATTCCAAAAAAATTGCTCTGAAGGGTGGACTAGGTGCTGGCATTGGTGCATAGCTTCCCAAGGGGAGTACTTCAAAATGTGACCATAGTGATATTCAGCAATGAGGTATGCAGCACTTTTTCTCTGATGAGTTCAAAAAATTAATTGACTTAGTATGTGTGTATTATGTAAATGTCTGTGTATAACTAGAATCACTTATCAACTATGGAGAATTTAATTACACTGAATAACATTTTTCATACCACTTTAAAGTGTCTCATACCTCTCTTAATATGTATTTATAACACAGTGTGACACGTTTCTATTTCTTTCTAGAAAAATAACAGATCACACATACACATCCATGCTTCATTGCTCAACAGAGGTGTTTGTAGCCAAGTAGCCTGAAATAAACATTCAAAATAAGGCATATTTTCCAATGAAGGTAAAGATTATAGTGTAACCAACAGGAATGTGCAAGCCAGCAATAATTTAATTTAGTAGCTGAGCCAAACCATGATAGTCCACTTTGAAAATATGGAAACTTGAGAAAGCGATACTGTTAGAATTGTTAACTATGGAATGCAAGAACATTTCTTTTAAACTTCAAGTCAAACAAATCCATTATGTATATTTATTTTTTAAAAGAAACGTCTATTCAGCACAGTTGGGATTTGAGAGCTTGAAAATAACTGAATCCTTTTTCCTGTTATGTGCCTGGTAACACCAAATGTAAATGCTATTATGAGGTTCCCGTTACCGCAGGACTCTGCCTTCACGCAGACTTATTTTTATGCATCTCTCGGAAGGAAATACTCAGGGCTTAGGTTTCAATGGGTGAATGCTTCCACACTCGTGAAATACAGAGCAAGCATTTGCCTTTTAAGCTTTTAACAAAGATAAAGAACCAGTCTGACTCTTCAAGTGCTTTGCTCTTTCATTTTTAAAACTTCTAAACAGTTATTAAAAGATCATGTTTGTTCATAAAAGCAAATCTGTTGTATTAGGTAAAAAAATCAGATGATAGCATACAGGAGTTTTTCTTTTTTGTTTTACTGAAGTCAAAAACATGTAACAAAATTTACCACCTCAACCATTTTTAAAGTGTGCGGTACAGTAGTGTTACTATACACACATTGTGCAACAGATCTCTAAGTGTTTCATCTTGCAGAACTGAAACTCTTCATTCACTGAACAACTTCCCTCTTCCCCCAAATCCCAGCCCCTGGTAACCACCATTCTTTCTGTTTCCAAGAGTTTAACTATTTCAGATACCTTATATAAGTGTACTCATGCAGTATCTTTTTGTAATAGCTTATTTCACGTTCCACTTAGCATAATGTCTTCAAGGTTCATGTGTGTTGTAGCATATGACAAGATTTCCTTCTTTTTAAGGCTAAGTAACATTTCACTATATATGTAGTATATACCACATTTTCTTTCTCTTGATGGACATTTAGGCTGTTTCCACCTATTGTGAATAATGCTGCACTGAATATGGGTGTGCAGACATCTATTTGAGATGCTGTTTTCAATTGTTTGGGGTATATATTCAAAAGTAGGATTGCTGGATATATGACAATTCCATTTTTTAATTTTTCAAGAAACATACTGTTTTCTATAGCAGCTACACCATTCTGTATTCCCATTAACAGTACATAAGGGTTCCAGTTCCTCCATATCCTCACCAACACTTATTTTGTTTTTCTTTAATGGCTATCCTCAAAAATGTGAGGTGTTATCTCACTGTGGTTTTGAATTGCATTTCCCTACTGATTATTTGATGGTGAGCATCTACTAATATGTTTGCTGGCCATCTGTGTATTTTCTTTGGAGAAATGTCTATTCAAGTCCTTTGCCTATTTTTTATTATATTGTTTTTCTGTTATTGGATCGTAGGAGTTCTTTATATATTATGGTTATGAATCACTTAACAAATACATTGTTTGAAAACCTTTTCTCCCAGTTGCAGGTTGTCTTTTCATTCTGTTGTTTTGTTCTGCTGCACAGAAGTTTTTAAGTTTAATGTTGTCCCATTTGCCTATTTTTGTTTTGGATGCTTATGTTTGGGGTGTTATATTCAATAATGATACAGTGATGGAAAGAGAACTCACACTGGGTGGTGAACATATAATGCAACAAATAGATGCTGCACTGTAGAATTGTAGACCTGGAACCTACATAATTCTTGATAACTACTGTCACCCCATAAGTCTACAAATAAAAATATTCTTATATAAGAAATAATGGCCAAATCCAATGTCATGAAGTTTTTCCCCTAAGCTTTCTTCTAAAAGTCTTATAGTTTCAGATCTTAAATTTAAGTCTTTAATCTATTTTGAGTTGATTTTTATATATGGTGTGAGATAAGGGTTCAAATAAATTCTTTAGTATATGGATATCCAGTTTTCCTTAACACCATTTGTTGAAAAGACAATTTTCCCATTGTATAGTCTTGACACTTTTGCCAGAGATCATTTGATTGTATATGAAAAAGTTTATTTCTGGGTTCTCTATTGTGTTCCACTGGTTTACTCATTATAACTGTCTTTATGCCGATACCATACTATTTTAATTACTGTAGCTTTGTAATGTATTTTGAAGTCAGGAAGTGGAAGTGTGAAACCTCAAGTTTTGTTCTTCTTTCTCCACACTGTTTTCCATGTTTGGGGTTCTTTGACATTCCATATGAATTTTAGAAGTTTTTGTTGTTGTTGTTGTTGTTGTTGTTGTTGTTGTTGTTGTTTGGGGGGGCGGAGTTGTAAAAAATTACATTGAGATTTTGATAAAGTTTGCATTGAATCTGTAAATCACTCTGGGTAGTATGGACATTTTTATGGACAATATTAAGTACTCCAGTCCATGAAAACACAATGTCTTTCCATTTATTTGTGGCTTCTTTAATTTCTTCACTATTTTATAGCTCTCAATGTGCAAGTCTTTCACGTTAGTTAAGTTTATTCCTAAGTATTTTATTCTTTTTGATGCTCCTATAAGCAGAACTGTTTTCTTAATTTCCTTTTTGGTTTGGTCATTATTAATGTATAGAAACAAAACTGAATTTTGCATGTTGATTTTATATCCTGCAAATTTGCTAAATTAATTTATTAGTTTTAACAGTGTTTTATGGAATCTTTCTATATGCAAGATCATGTCATCTGCAAACAGAGATACTTCATCCTTTCTTATTTGGATGCCTTTTTTTCTTTTTTTCTTCTTCTTTTTTTTTTTTTCTTTTTGCCCTGATTGTTCTAGCTAGGACTTCCAGAACTGTGTTAAATAGACGTAGTAAGAGTGATCATCCTTACCTAACTCCTGACCCTGATGGAAAAGATTTTTAGTTTTTCACAACTGAGTGATGTTGTCTCTGAGCTGTTTGTGTGTGGGCCTTTATTACACTGAGGTAATTTCCTTTTCTTCCCAGTTTATTGAATGTTTTTATTATGAAAGAATGCTGAATACTGTCAAATGCACTTTCAGCATCAATTGAGATAATCATGTGGATTTTGTCATTCATTCTCGTAATATGGTGTATTACATCTGTTGATTTTCTTACGTTGAACCCATCTTGCATTTCAGGAATAAATCCCACTTAGACATAATGTGTAATCTGCCTAATATACAGTTGACTTTGGTTTGCTAATATTTTGTTGAGAATTTCTATATCAAGACTCATCAGGGATGCTGATCTGTAGTTTCCTTTTCTTACAGTAGTTTTTATTTGGGCATCAGAAAAATGGGGTCCTCCTAGAATGAGTTTAGAGGTGTTGCCTCCTCAATTTTTTAAAAGAGCTTGAGAATAGTTGGTGCCAAATATACTTTAAATGTTTAGCAGCATACTCTAATGAAACCTTCTAGTTCTGGGCTTTGTTTTGTTGGGAGATTTTTGAGTACTGATTCAATCTCCTTACCAGTTATAGCTTTGTTCAGATTTTTTATTTCTTCATGATTCTATGTTGGTAAGTGTGTATGTTTCTACACATTTTGTTATCCAATTTGTTTGCATAAAATTGTTCACAGTACTCTTTTATAATCCTTTTTATTTCTGTAGCATCACTTGTAACATCTCTTCTTTCATTTCTGATTTTTATTATTCTTTTTTCTTAGTGTAGCTAAGAATTTGTCTATTTTATTGATCTTTTCAAAGGACAATTTATTTCATTGATTTTTCCACTGTTTTCTTATTATTTATTTCATTGACTGCTGTTCTAATCTCTATTACTTGCTTCCTTCTTCTAACTCCAGCATTAGTTTGTTCTTCTATTTTTAACTCCTTGAGTTGTAAAGTTGACTACTGATTTTAAAAATCACTTTTTAACATAGGCATATACCACTATAAACTTCCCTCTTTGGGCTGCTTTTCCTGCATCTTGTAGTTTTGATATGTTGTGTTTTTTGTTTTCTATGTCTCGTGATATTTACTAGTTTCCCCTGTGTTTTCTTCTTTGATCCACTGATGTTCAGCAATATGTTGTTCAATTTCCACAGATTTGTGAATTTTCCAGTTTTCCTTTTGCTATAGATTTCTAGTTTCATTCTACTTTGGTCATAAGAGATACTTAGTATGACTTCAAACTTCTTGAATTTGTTGAGACTAGTTTTGTGGCCTAGCATGTGATCTATCCTGGAGAATGTTCCATATGTACTTGAGAAGAATGTGTGCTCTGTTGTTGGGTCATGCACTCTGTATGTCTGTTAGGTGCAAATGATATATAGTGTTGTTTAAGTCCTTTCATGTTAATCTTCTGTCTGGCTGATCAAATCGTATTCAAAATGGAGTGTTGAAATCTCCTACTATTATTGTATTACTATTTCTGCCTTCAATTCTGTGGATGGTTGCTTCATATAATTGTGTGCTCTGCTGTTAGGTGCATATATTATAACTGGTTAATTGAGCTTTTTATCGTTATATGACCTTCTTCATCTCTTGTGACAGTTTTTGACTTACAGTTTATTTTATCTAAGTATGGCCATCCCTGCTCTCTTTTGGCTACTATTTGCATGGAATATCTTTTTCCATTTTCTCATTTTTCAGCCTGTATATGTCCTTATATCTAAAGTGAGTCTCTTACAAACAACATATATTCAGATCACAGTTTTTTTTTAATCAATTCAGCCAATCTATGTTTCTTGATTGGGGAATTTAATCTATTGGGTTGGCCAAAAAGTGAATGTAGTTTTGACTGTATGTGTGTGTGTGCTGGTGTGATTAAATAAAAAGCTAATTTTTTAATGAAAAATGAAAACTTTTTTCAACAGCACATTGTCCATTTTGTTCAATTACCCTTTGTCATCTTTTAGGCAATTTCATGATTCTATGCTCAAAAAAATTTCTATATTTTTCAGCAATAAACTGTGCCAAGAACAATTTGATATCTTCATCAAAGGTAAACGTTTTACCATTCAAGGCTGTTTGCAAAGAACAAAACAAATGGTAGGCTGATGGTGCAATGTCTGGCGAATATGGTGGGTGTGGTAACAAATCCTATCTAAACTCCAACAACTTTTGATGAGTAACCAAACTTGTATATGATCTAGCGTCATCATGGTAGAAGGCAACACATTTGCGATTCACCCATTCTGAATGCTTCTGTTTGATAGCATTATTTAATTTATCCAACTGACAACAGTACACATCCAAATTCATTGCTTGGTTCCTGGGAAACAGCTCAAAGTACACAATACGTTTGAAATCCCACCTTTCATTGAGTGGAAAAACCCCCAAATTAAAATAAACATTTCTATATATGATTCCTCCTGCAACACAAACTAAATATACATTTTTCTGTCTTTTTAAATTAAATCATTATAATGAAGCAATTTAAAAGGTAATAAAATCTTGCCCAAATATTGACTTTGCTTTGAATGGCATTTCAAAAGCTTGGAATATGAGAAAGGAACCAACTCAAAACATAGATAATACAAGCTTTAGTGGTCTTCTGTACAAGGTAAGAGAAATATTATTAGTTCTCAATAACCAACAAGCAATTAAAACAATTTTAAAAATAATTAAAATTTGGACACAGAGATGCCTTTTTCATTGAGATTTTACTCTAATGAATGTTACTACATTTCCCTGCTATGTTGCTCTTGTGGTTTAGATGACAGATATAAATCCTGGCACATGAAGCTTGATAACTGAACACTCTGGCAGAGGAGAAGGAAAATGTGATAAGAGATGCTACTCAGGGAAGCATACAATCTCCTTGTTCATCTAACACAGTATGCCAACACCAACAGATCTCAAATATGATTTACAGTGTCATCCCTATTCAATTGCTATAAAAAAAAAAACCCTTAAATTAGTGAACAGCTAGCCCACAGAATACAGAGCACCTGCAAACCTGACTGTCAAGATGTCAGAAAGCCAAGCTTGTGATTAACTAGCTCTCTTGGGAGTACTTGCTCCTCCAAAGTCAAGACACTTCATCGGTCCTCATTCCACTACTTTTCCCATTTACTATGAATGTTCATGTCTGTGGTACAAAATCAGACACATTCCTACCAAAATTCTGCATGTAGATAGAGCTGAGTCAGCCTCCAACACCACATGCCAAGTACTACTAGGTTTATATTGTATACTGTGCAAAAGACTCAGAATACCAAAGCTGGAAGGAATTTTAGGCGCAACTAATCCAAAACCCTGAGAGTTAAATGATTTGTCCTAAGTGACAGCATCAGTGACAAGAGGATCATGAATTCAAGCCACCTGACTCCCAGTCACCCACTCCACTGAGAGGAGTAGTTTATTTCCCTCTAACCCAATATACCTCAATGAGTAAGCTGGTGCAATGAGCAAAATAGCATAAAAGACCACTTATTGTAGGAGTGGATTATCTCTTGTCTGAGATGTTTTAATCATATTTAAACAAGTATCTGGAGATGTATTATTGTAAGAATATGGTAACCCAGTGTATACAAGAAAATAACTTTAAAAATTATATAAACCTTGATAAGTTTCCATTTATAAAATAAATCCAGATCAGATAGAAATATATTATTCAACATTAATTTCACTTGAACTAAGTTTTGCATATCCTCATTTGAAACTCTACACTAATGTATTATCACTAAGGATGCAAAAGTCTACTCTACATAATCCCCGGGCTGAGGGTGAGGGAAGACTACCTTGCTCTGCTTACTTATGCAAGGCATAACTGTTGGGTGTTTCTTAAAGCCAAGCACAGGCCCTAGCTTTAACGTTCCATTCCATGAGATAAATAACAGGTCCACTAGCCCAAAATAGGACCGTTTTTATTCCAGATCCATCATGGATCATATTTATCCTGTACACAGTGCAGCTAGCTATTTTCCCAGCACTGCGCTACGTGCTGGAGAGGACCAGAAGATGAATTTGAAACGTAGACCATGTACAAGGCACCAATTATGAGTCAACTTTATACACATTATCATATAATCTTTATCATAACCTAAGGAGAAAGGTATTATTATCATCATTTCACAATGGAGAAAAGTAAGAAAATTTAACCAAAGCCAATAGAAGGGAGAGCTTTAGAATGTCTGCATTCTCACCCAGAACTGTAACCCAAGTCAGTGCCTACCCCCACACCCTTAAGTGTGGAAGCACAGTATTCTATTCTGGAATACAGTTTATCATCCTCAGATTTGACAAAGTCTCCATGCTCCCTAAGTTTCAACTTTATATAATGATCCTAAGAGAAAAACCAGTGTTTAGATCCACTCGGAATTCTGAAAAGAAACCCAGGCCCCAAGTTTAAAGACTTTACTACTTTTTTGTCTATAAAACACAGATCCCAACATGTATCTCAGGAGTTGGTGCATGAGAGGCTAAGACGATGGAAGATAAAGCACCAGATCCGTGTCTCTCGCACATAGTTAAGTGCTCAATTAAAGTCAACTGCTGCCTTCAAAAACGTGGAATATGAGAAAGGAGCCAACTCGAAACATAGATAATACAACCTTTAGTCGTCTTCTGTTACCATTCTTCAGTGACCATATTTCTCCAAATTTTTTCCTCAAACTACAGTTCCAAAGGACAGAAAAGCTATGTAATTCATTTTCACTGCTCTACTACTGTAAAAACATTTTCTGACCAAAGGTACTATTACTCAACCATAAAATTTTAATTCTGAAAACTACTTAGAAATACTATAACATTTAACACATTAGATTAAAATGCTGAATACAAATTCTGATAAAATGTGAGCATAATAAAGTTAATACTTTGTGAAAAAAATGCTGAATATAAATAGTTAATGCTATCATACATAACTCTATGCAAATAGTCAAAAGATTGTCCTTCAAATACTACATTTCAAGGCAGAAAAACAAAAATAGCTCTTAGGAGAGTCAAATTATTTATACTGTTTTTCTTTTTAAAAGTTCCCTTATATTACTTTTAAATTTCTGAAATAAAAAGTATGTGCTTTTAAGTTATTTCATAATATTCTAAATAGGTGTCCATTACACCTAACATAATGGGAATCTGTGGGAAAATTAAACGTATTTTGAGCCTGCAGTGCAATAATAAAGATAATATATCTGCTCCATGGGAATATATTAGTCTGTGCTCTTCTCCCAAGACCCTCACAACAAGCCATTCTATATAACATCGTGCCAGCTATAAATTATGCTCTATACGAAAATGGTTCTAGATGATTTAATAACGTGGAGAAAGTATAAGCTTCAAGAGTAAAGGGAATCAAGAAAGAAAGAATCCTGAATCTTCTTAACTTTAATCATCATATAACTACCTAGCTATGTTTCTCAAAGTGTGGTCCTGGGACTATCTACAGTAGACTCACACAAGATTCTTTGCAAAGTGCAGATCCCCACCACCACTTCAACCCTCAAATCGACAGAACTGGAATCTCAGACAGGCCCAGAGTTTGCCATTTTACACAGGTGATTTGCATGCACATAAATATTAAGAACTATTGATCCACAGATACATTAATCAAGTAAGATAAATATCACTTAATGTTTTCAGGAAAGGAAACCAACAGAACTCTAACTCTAGATTGGTAATTCAGCTACTTCCTAATTTCTCACAACCACAAGCTCAAATAAATCAGGTTGTGGGATCACAGGTACAAGGAACAGATAGACAAGCTACAGACTGGTTGTCTCTCCTGCCCAATCTGTGAATCTTTCCAAAAAATAATTTTGCAAACTTTACCAATAGTTTTAAAATGCCCATTTTTGCCCCAAAAATTTCACTGGTAAGAATTTTCCTTATGCAAATAATCATGGATGCAAAAAAGGTTGTTAAACAAAAGTGTTTGAAACAAAAATATTAATATTCATTATCTACCATTTCTTGAACATGTGCACTGCGTCAGGCACTGGTGGGTGCTTCCATACAGAAGTTCTAAACCTCACAACCTAGAAGATACTTTTACCTCTTGTTTTGGAGATGAGACGACTGAGGCTCAGTGAAGTTATTAACTTGAATCCAGGCCAGACAATCAATAAATGATAAAGCCAAGATCTGAATCTCAGGCAGCTGGAATAGAAAGAAGCTTTTGCCCACTGTCTGGGCACCAAAAAATGTTATGAAATGTCAAATTGTTTAAGCAAAGTAAGATACATCAAGGAACTATTACATGGCCACATAAAACCATATTTTTCAAGAATCGTTTATGAAATGGAAAATATCTATGGTACAATATGAAGTGAAAAAGAAGGAAGTGTTTGACATTTAAGGGACACAAGCCACACAATGTTAGGGACTATGCCTATCTTGGTTTTGCATGCATCCCCAAAGACTAACACTTTACCTGACATAGGTAGGAACCCAATATCTATTACAAAAATAAATTATGGGTGGACATATATTTTTAAAGACCAGGAAAAAAATTCCCAAAATGTTATCAGCGGTTATCGCTGGATTCCAGACTTAGGGATGACTTTGGTTATTCTTTTTTACATTTGATTTTACTCTCAAGTACTCTATAGTCAGTTTGTATTTCTTTCGTAATCAGAAATAAAAACAATGGCTGACATTCAAATCCTACATTTAAGCATCTTCCTAAACATGAGATGTAGCTAAATACCAGATCAACTCATCTGCAGACTAATGTGTTGTTTACCTTATTCACTGTCATAAAAAAACTGCCTTATTGCCAGACAGTAAGCATTATCTTTTTACATGCCAGCATTATAAATGGATGTAGGTTTTAATACTTGTTATAAATACAAATGCTTTCATCACCTATAGTTATTAGTCTCTTAGTAGGTAAGAAGTAGATTTAGAAATGTATAACATCTACAAAACGTTTCTATCAGCAGTTTGTGGTTTTCAGATCCTGTCCTAAATGCTAGTACCACAAGGATTAAAACTCAAATGCGGTGGTTTTACAACCTAACAGGAAGGCTTTCTTGCCAAGATCATCCTTGCACACTGCAAAAGCCATTATAAATTAGATTAAAATGTATAATGCCTCACCCGGGTAGTTTATTAATAAGCATTTTACAAAAAGGAATATTTATGGTCATTACTATCCCATGTGTTTTTTAAGAACTATATTTTAGAATAAATCAAAGATGAGCCAACTAGTATATTTAATTAGCTCATCATTCTGTGTCCATCATTCTGTTTTCAAATAGTAAAACATGGCACAAATCTGGTAATTCTATATCAAACTGCCATCAAGATGACTTCATCTTCTGAACAAATTCTGACTTTGTTGGCCAGATTACACGTCGGTGACCAATCTATGAAAAAGCCAAAGGGCAGAAACCTGAACTACACTGAACCCGTCAATTCTAAAAGCAATCTCACGTGGGTAGCGGATGGGAAGAAAAAGGGTAGGGAGAAATGGGTATCTTAGAGTAATGAAAGGTAAAATAGGCATTTGTATTGTGTAATTTTCCATTTAAAAAAAAAATCAACAACATTTGACATGGAGGAAAAAAGGAAAAACAGCAGAGGAGCAAAAAAGACAGACACAGTTCTTAATGGTAGGTCCTATGTGTTAAAAGAGTAACTAGATGAAAACAGCTTTACATGATCAAAGGTGTTTCTTCTTTAGGAATTAGGTTTATTCCTGGGTTATGCCAAGAAAGAAATTCCACCTACATATAATGTTATTAAATAATCTAAATTTCTAAGGATATCAACACAAGTCAAAGTCTCCGGCACATATTAACTCTTGCTTCAATCACAACTTGGAATTTTTGTCACAATGCCCTGTGCATTACCCATGTGGGGAAACTATGGGTTGGATCACTTGGTATCCATTTGGACACCCTTCCTTCTTGCCTGCTTCTACGAGAGAAGCTAGAAAAGAAGCTACATGCACACGATCTCTTGCAGTGAAGAGTGGCCAAAGAAATACAGAAGGAAGTTCCAAGA